>CM070876.1:26117905-26440405 GCA_036365515.1 Torymus aiolomorphi
GAAAGGAAAGTAAAGGACCTTCTTCGCCACCGCCTTATACGTGTATGCGTGTTCGTAAGTACATACGTTCATATATGTGTGTGCATGTGCGCGCACGTGTAAAGAGCCCGCGGTGTGAGAAAACTCAAGTCATTTCGCTATATATTTCAGCGCATTCCCGCAACCGACTCCCCTGCCCCTCTCTCGCTCTGCCCTATTTACTGCCGCATAGCCTTATATAGGCAAGTATTAATGCACAGCTCTTCCTGGTAGTGCACACACACACACACACACACACACACACACAGGCATCACGTATGCACACTGCATACGTACGTTATACGTGCATGTACGTACGACGCGAGTCATATCGAGCGATCTGCTCGCAGCCCCACCCGGCGCGGAACGTTTCTAGGACGAAAAAAATATATCGCTCACATCCGCGCGCGCGCGTGCGTGCACACCCGGTAACATCACACACAGCTGTGTGTAGCATTGCAGTGGGACAGCGAAAGAGAGGGGTGGGTGGAAGAAAGGCGATTGTTACGTCGAGCATTTATCATTGATGCTAGAGCAGCGGTGGCGGCGGCGGTGGTCTGTTTAGCAAATTGGAAACGGTAAGAAGAAGCCGTAATCGTGCTTCGTGGCGCTTCGAGTCTCTATGTGGAACACGCTTGGATTACCACTCGGAATCGCGCCCGCTGCTCGTCGATGTGTGGCCTCACTCGAGCGTATAATACGCGTGTGTATGTGCGTATGCGCACGCCTCTGCAGCCTAAAAATAGAGGTTGCATTAGCCATTGGCTATTTCGATGGGTACCGTGGATGTGGCAATTAGCGTCGGGAAAAAAAAAGATAAATATACATTTATTTTTTTTTTTTTTTGTGAAAAAGTAGCACGCATAAGCATTATCGGGATATAGGAATGTGAGTGTGATTGATAGTTCATCGTAATATAATAAACCTTTGTGAAAAGCAAAGGGATGGATAATATATTATATACCCTCGTATGCATATCGATAATAGTATCAATATGTCGGATTAACGATTCCCCGTATAACGGAAATATTGCAACAAAAAGCATATAATCGAGCAAGTTTTTCCAATGTATTATGTGGAATTATTATTTTATTATATTATATTAGTCAATCGGAATGAAGAGTGAGGTTATAAATTTTAGAATGTAATAGCCTCACTTATTTAAAAGTTTTCACTTGAATCATGAACAGCAAAAACGCACATGCTGAGTGAATGGCTATTGGTTCTGCTGTACCGGAGATTCTCGCATTCGACACCGCGCAGGCATTTCAAATTAAAAAAGTTTGTACGACCCTCTTTACCTCCCTATTTTCAAACCAATAAATTAGTTATTTATTGGTTAAAAAATAAACCGATAAATCACTAATAGCAATATCCAACATAGTATTCATATATTGCGCATACGTCCAATTTCCGCTTAAATGTCGGCTTTAAATTATTATAGTTGAATAAACTTCTGGTATGGAAAACTTAATCTGCATTTAATTCTCGCAAATATTTGCGCGGTGCATTCTAAAGTTCAGAAATAAAAGCAAACATTATTTAACGATATAGGTATGCAATATTACTGTGGGCATTGAACGAGGGCAGTGTCGGTATTCAATACTGCAATCGCGAGTTCGTGAACACCACGTCGACTAAAACTTCTGGACCGGCAGTTTAGAGAGAAGTCGACTAAATATGAGAGTCCATCTATTGAAAAATATTATGTATAGAGCCAAATCCGTATTAACCTGGATAATGTCCTTATTTTTTCAACATTGCATATGCAATCGTTGAGCTTTGATTTCGATTAACTATGATGTCAGCTATGTACGCTCGCCAGCTATGCTTACGTCGAGTGTCAGTGGTACATTATCGAAAAAAATTTAAAGCTCTATTCACCACTGTACTAACATAATCTACGTATGAAGTTTGAAAATTAATTGTCATTTTGTAATAACTCAATAATAACTTATGATGATAAAAACTTAATTTTCTTGACAGTCAAATGTGCACCCACATTCATGGCCCCCTCCGACACGACTCGTGTTACTGCTGTCAAGCGCTGATGCCTTTCGCTAAGAGAGAGTGAGGTAGAGAGAGCGAGAGAGAGAGAGCGAGAGAGAGTAAAAAAGTTAGCCTTGTTCAAGGAGGGGCATATAGACCACGAGTTTGAAAAACTCAAGCGCAGGTTTTTTGCAAACTTTTGCCCGCAAACTCGTTTGCGCTCCACACGTGTAGACACACACGCACGCACACGCGCGAGCACACTCACACATACATATACATCGTGTAGATTCGACGGTGGAAGTTTCGAGGGCTTTCGCGTGCGCTACTCGTTCGAGTGACGTAGTATAAACGCGAAAGGGTCTCCGTAGAAGAAGGTTCCGTGTACGTACACCTTCCTCTCTCTCTCTCTCTCTCTCCCTCTTTCTCTTTCGCTCTAGCGTCCTCGGCGTTTAACGGTATACCGGCAGCGGATTAAAAATAACTTTATGGGTACGCGAGAGCGAGCCCAGGTCTACTCCGCTCTTCTTGTGGTACGACGACGAAGAGAACGAGGAGGTGGAGGAGGAGGAGGACGACGACGACGTCGTCGTGAGAACGCGCTGGATTATCGCGATCGAGTAGCGCTGCGCGCGCCAGAGGCCCCGATTAACGGCGATGTCGGGGAGTGAAAGAGGGACGCAAAAGTTTTTCCAGCGGCCCAAAGGATGCAGCCCGTTTTTTTCTCCCCCCCCCCCCCCCCCATCTCTCTCCCCGTCCTTATCGTGCACGCTTCACGAGGACGAAGAAGTTGCGGAGGTTTATGTTGCGCGGGCGCGCTCACGAGAGAGTCGATATATATAGCGGAGACGCGCGGAGTGTACAGGCGGCTTATGCGCGTGCGCGGCCAAGCCCGACGGCGTGTTTATGAAATTAATAGACTCCCACTTAATCGCTACCCTCCATCTCTCTCTCTCTCTCTCTCTTTCTCTCTCTCTCTCCCTCTCTCGCTCGCCTTCGTTGAATCTTGAGCTGGCGCGCGAGCGAACGCCTTAAACTTTTATACGCGAACAAGCGAGAGACGGAAGACAATAAAGGAAGCGCGCGAGCGTGAGCTTGATGGGATATAACGACGATCTTTTCATTTAACCTCGGAAGCTTATGGAATTAATTTTCTATGGAAACTTTCTTATGCCGTTTTTACAGGAGGGGGAAAAATCAGCGAGAATAAGCCGGCAGAGAGAAAGAGAGGCTATAAGACGCGCGCGCGCGCACGCTCGTGCACCAACAGTGGCTGTGTAATCAAAAATTGTCATTTTTAATCAGTTCATAAAATCTTAATCTTTTTCGCTCCCCTCTCCAGCACGCTGTGCACTCCGCGCGCGCGGGTTTATGCGCCACCCCGTTGCTTTTTATTATTCATGAAAACGCGCTTTAATGACTAACTTTTACTCACTTTTTGCCAATGTTTTTACGGTCCAATGAGCGACTTCGGGCTGTATATTCTTTATTTTAATAAACTTGTAAAATGAAAATGAGAGGGCGGTGTGGCTAATACTCTTGGTGCCGAGTAGCAGTAATATCCGTATATTTCATAAAATAGTAAACGTGTCTAGTACTCGGCATTAAAATCAATTTCCTAAACAAACACAACGTATTATTTGTTGTCTGCCCTCTCTAATCGCAATAAGACCGATGTCATATGAAACGTTTGTATAGGGAGTTACATACTCACGTAATAGCATCGTATTTTTCGTTATCTTTTTCTTTTTATTTTTGATTTTGCTAAATACTTTTATCACTCTATACGCTCTCGCGCTACCACACTTCGTTTATATCACGCTACCGCTCTCTCACTCACTACAAAGGTGCAATAATTGGGACGCTTTTTCAATCAAATTCAAATAACGAAAAACTCATTGTAGAAATTTATAACGGCTCCGACGTCTCCTGAACGAACCATTTTCCAACTCTCAATCTCCTTGTTTACGTTTAATCTTGCCGGCGACGACATTCCTTTGATTCGCTTTTCGCGCGACACTTCAACTGTTTGTTGGGGGGTCCAGACCCTCGTACGACCAACGCGCAAATACCTTAATAGATAATTCTGAAAACTTCTCACTGCCTTGGAACGTCCTACTGTTTAGTCTACCAGCGTAAATTTTACTGTCTTTTACCGCCATATGAAAAAATAATTGCAACGAGCTAATATAAATCGTGTTGAATGATTGACTCTGACGTCTTGTTCGACATAAAAATTAATACTTTGTAATTCATGATTCCTTCGAAATAAATTAATTACTACGTAACCTACAATTGTAATATTATTTATGTATAAAACTTAAATTCTACTCTGTAAAGTTGAATTAGTAAAATACCACTAATTCAATTTTAGAGAGTATAAGAATTTCAAATTCCATACAAATTCTTCTTGCCCTAGAGGGTAAGAAGAAAACGGGAGTTGTTAACTAGAGTGTACAAGGTAAACAAATAATGCATTTTTTTGAATTATTATTCGAAGAACTGCATTCGATTTACTTTATCAAACGATTACCATATCGTGAAAAGTTTTATTTTATGGAAAAACTACGCATCAGAAACGATTTCCCTTTCAGGAATCGCTTTATTTTTGAAAAAGAATGGAACGATCTAAGTTCCGGGAGGGGAGGGAGGGGTCGAAAAAATGCACGACTTTGGAAAGTTTCGTTTTATGGGAGAACTGCATCGAAATGAATTCCCTCACCCCTCTCCCCTCTCTTAAGATTGTTTTCGGAGAACGAAAAATGGAATCCTGTAGTATTACCGACATTAAAATGAAAGTTGTCATAGATATCTAAGGAGAGTAATAAGACATTCGAATGAGATTAGTGGTTGAAAAATCGAGTAAATTTGCGTACTGGCACAACGACACGAAAAAGGAATCCTATAACGGTATATCGGTAATCAGGCAATTACGAGCGATTAACGCGTCCCCTTAATTCGCGTGCTTAAACCAAGCCACCCGTTAATAATCTCAATCAAATTTGAGTATTCAAATCCGATGGAGTATAATTACCATTAGCGCCGCATTGAGAAACGACGATAAATCGTCGTCTTTATAACCCACGTAAAAACGATGACAAATTGTCGCTTCATGCGCGCTGAAAACGAAATTGTTGTGGGGACACAGGTAAAACCCATGAAAAATGCCATCATACTTTCACACCTGCCCCATGCGAAATGTCCCTTTAAAACAAAGAGAAAAACTTACCTTCATTAATTCGCCGAAGCAAAAAGAAAAGAAAAAAAACTAAACGACCGCCATATCGATTGGGGTGAGGGAGCAAGATGGCGGTGGTGTCCGGTGAGGTAGCGCGCAAAAAAAAGAAAAAAGGACGAGGAAACGGTCCGCTAAACTGGAATGACCATGACGACGAGAGTCCCTTCCCCGCTGCGAGATTTGCTCGCTCGCTCGCGCGCGCACGAGCTATCAGTGACTTTAATTTCCTTAATACGTCACCGAAGAGCCAATTAGAGTCAGCCGCGATAAGGCCGGCCAGCGCGGCGCGTATACCGCACTCACACGTATAGAGAGGGCTACTACCACTAGTACCGCTCTGTCCTCCGACCCATGCTCTCGACTGACCCGTGAGCGAGCACGAGAGACTATATACCTACTCCGAGCTTCCAATTTCCTATACGCTCATCCTCCACGCAAACACGCGACCAGATGCACTCGTGTACACGTATACACGCGCACACACGGCTTATACGTATACGGGTAAGTGCAGTTCTTCTCTTTACCTCGTCATCTGGTCTCAAGAGCGAGAGAGAGGCCACGATCTTAACCTCTAGTTTATCTGGAGCCTGGCAACTGCGCGACGCGCTTTGATGCATCTACCGTTAGACTCTCTTGCGCTTACGCGCGAGCGCACACACGCCGCATTAATGATCTATCGATCTGCCCTGCGCCACCGATAAGCTCAGTCGCCGGCGCGCGCTCGCTTCATTAGCATTCGCCGTCGCCTGGGAAATTTTCGCGCCGCGTATACGTGTGCATGTGTATACGTATGTACAGGGGGGAGGGGGGAAATCCTTGGAATTTTTCACCCCTTTTAATTGACCCATAACTTGCCGAGCATGCGCTGTATAATCGCGCGAGCGAGCTAGCAGGCGCGCACTCCGCGTGGCTCGGATTCTCACGTCTACGAACCAAATTCCTCGGATTCGAAATCATTTTTTGCCACCTTCCCGTTCCTTTTCTTCTGGCGAGATTCGCTAGCTTGCGCGCGTGTGTCTATGCGTGGCGGCTAATAGCATAGCTGAAGATTATGCTATCTCGAGAGGAGTTGTAATGCGATATCTTTTTTAGTCCGACTAATTAATTTTAGAGAGAATTGAATAGAATAATTTTATTAAGACTATGGATTAAAAGTCCAATTTAGTCCAGAGACAAGGTTTAGTACGTAGTTTCAACATTTATCACAAGTGCGTAGGCATCTACGCTCAAAACTATCGCATGTAAGTCAATAGACATAAAAAAAGAACAAACGATATATAAAACTATTATTATTATTATTATTGCTTTATTCTTGGTCTTTGCAAAAAAAAAGTATACCCGCCCAAAAATGATTTCGTGGCCCACATATTTGCAACAGTATGGGCAATATATTGGCAATATATGGGCCACACTGCCCACATTAGTGCAGTATATGGGCAATATGTGGCTCCGGCGCCTAAGCCGAATATTGGCCATACTGTTTCTCATATCATGTCCACATTAGTCCCATATTTTTTTTTCTTCAAGTGTGGGATACATATAAGTATTATGTGGGAAAACTATGTCCCATATTCGGCTGAGGCGCCGGAGCCACATATGGCCTATACATTGCCCACAAATTTTTTTTACGCGGGTATAGTACAGAGTTTTGACAGTTTAGTTCGAAACTTAAAGCATAGTATGTTACATATGTATTTAAATAATTAAAACAATTCAAGATATAGCCACTAGTCACATAACATTAGAAGACTAGATCGATTTAGATGGGTAACATTTTTATGTACAATATATACTATCATAAGAAAATGAAAGGAAACAAATAATGTAAATTAATTAATGACGTATACAAGTAGTCGACGCAGTGCATACCTAAGTTGTGCATTTACATATTTTACATAAATACGCCAAGGTAAAATGTTGATACAAAGTTGGATAACCGCTCTGTGCGTAATGCTACGTTATAAGTTATAAAAAAATGATGCTCGTGAGCTGCTTTGAAGCACTGTCATATGTAGCAGGAGCGGACCGCCACTGGCAAGTTGTTCCAAGTATATAAGGCTTCGATCGCTAAAGAATATTTATAGTAATCGGTACTGGTATACGCGATATAAGCAAATCAAATTCAGTCCACCGTTTTAAACTGGCCTCAATCAGCGGAGCTAAATTTCGCAAAATAGAAGATATACGTGGTTCAGCGTGTCGCTCACGAAACAACCGTTTTTCCATTTAAGGACATTCACCCGTTAAAAATGAACCAATGAACAAAAATTTATATAATGGATGTGATAATTCTAATATAAAAAACGTTATTCTTATAAAACTACAACAATCTATTATGGATTTTTTTTTATCCGATTGTAATGGGATAGGGCTTATTATCTTCCTTATTATTTTATATTATTATATATATTATATATATTAGGAAGATAATAAGCCTTATCCCATTAAAATCCGATCAAAAATAATGATTTCCATAATAGATTGTTGTACTTCCCGTGGTGGAAACTAATTTCATTATTTGCCTAATAAATAGCTAGTATTAGTGGGGTAAAACTAGCCACTTTTCTTGCATATCTCTATCTATCGATGAAACGATTTTTCCAACATTATTCGACCATTTAATAGATTAAAAATAGAAAGACTTTTTTTTTAAGATTTACACGGGGGGGGGTCCAAAGTTTAGACGACTCACTTGAAAATTGAAGTCAACTATAGACGTGCTCGGTTTCGATATAAGCTACTGCAGATTGTGCAAAATTTCGAAATTCTAAATTACGAAAATCATATTTTCGAATCTAACAATTCACCTACCGTCCAAAACATCGAATTTCATCAATACGATTTCAAAGCAAATATAACTTGTTTCTAATGATTTATTTCGAAATATGTTTATTGTATCCCTATTAAAATTCTATTAATGAAATTCGATGTTTTGGACAGTAGGTGAATTGTTACATTCGAAAATATGATTTTCGTAATTTAGAATTTCGAAATTTTGCATAATCTGCAGTAGCTTATATCGAAACCGAGCACGTCTATAGTTGACTTCAATTTTCAAGTGAGTCGTCTAAACTTTGGACCCCCCCCATTTACACAAGCTTGTTCTTAACTATTTGAAAGGTATTAAAATTGGAGAGAAAGAGAAACTGTTGGTCAGTTTTTTAGTTAGAAAATGGCTAGTAGAAGGCTTGTTCTTATGACGAGAAGTGAGAGAGACAGAATCTAATAGAAAAAATGTGGGTTTATTAGTTAATATCTAAGAAAGGAGTGCTGTAAATGATTTTTTAGTCTGTGTTCATTGTTTACATTTTTGTAAGCAATCTGTTACAATTGAATGCTCTTAAATGTAACGTCAAGTCTATGAGTAAATTTAAATTGAATATTTTAAGGTTATGACATTCTATTTCCAATCTATTAAGTGGGAGAATAATAGGGGAAAAAAGCGTTTCAACATGGCCATTAACTAGCCATTTATTCTAGCTATTTCCTGACTTTCTGACCATTTCGTAATAGACAATTTCTACCAGGGTTCTTTCATAAGCAATACTTACACTAGCAACATTCCAAATATTCAATTATTCTATTTTTTTATATCTTGCAAATCCCTTAGAATTATATAAGAATAACGTTTTTTACATTAGAACTATCACATCCATTACATCAATTTTCGCCCATCGGTTCGTTTTCAACCGGTGAACGTCCTTAAAGAAGCTCTCTGATTGGTCTAAACCTCTTGTCTCACCGAGACAGATAGAGAACCAAACCCGAACCGCGAAGAAACGTAGTTCAGCATTTCTGCATCGGCTGAATTTGTCACTAGCTCATCGGAGAGATTAAAAAATAAATGAAAAATTGTATTCTAATCGATAGATATGATGCCTAAGTTCCTTTATTAAAAAGTATCACCGTGCTTTATTTGCAAAGCCACGAAATCTATTGGTTTGAAACTAACATAGAAAAAGTACCGCAGTAATACCCACATCTACTTACGCCTGAGAAATAAAAACTGATAAAAATTCGAAAAATCTCAACTGCGTTGGCTTACACTTCATTGCAATTATATCCAATAATTCGACGCAAATTTAATAGGAACAAAACATATATTGATATCTCTCGTTAAAAAAGAAAGATTCGTTTAGCAGTTACTCTCCTATCAGCGAAAAATTTAATCAATTAATCAGTTGAAGCAACTAAGTACAACCCGACTTCGGAAGTCATATCCATCAACGATCCACAGCAACTAACAAACGGCAACAAATCGCCGATCAAATGTGCGATATTCGCGGGAGCTTACAGTTGTGTGTGTGTGTATGCGTGTGTGTGTGTGCACGTGTTTGTGTGTGTGTGGTGTGTGTGCGCGAGTTTGTGTGTGTGTGTGTGTGTGTGTGTGTGTGTGTGTGTAGGGAGGGGGGCTCATATCGCTGTGCGGACATCGGTATTTCACTCAAATCACGGTCTATAGACAAAATTGAATTAAAATCACTCGAGTGTTTACCCACGTTCTCAATTATAGGCGATGAAGAACCTTGGGCATCGAAATAATTATCTCTTCAGGCCGTTATACAGGCGCACAAGCTCGCCCGAGCGCTGCTGCTGCTGCAGCACGCGAGTAAAAGATCTCGGGATCGGCGTGCCGAACCTCTTTCTCGCTATCTCTCTTTCCCTCTCTTACTCGACGTTCTCAACATCGGTACAGCAGTTCTCGACTTTCCGCTATCATTCTCATCCTATCGTATCTTATAAGGCTTTGTAGGTTTTCGTGTTCTTACACGCGTATTCGGTACGTTCTTTAAACGGCCGACATTTATTTTGCATTTTCGCGCTTCCTTTTCTCCCCCCCCCGCTCTCACTCTCTCTCTCTTCCCTTTTTCGCGCTATAAAAGCATCGTCGGTCGAATTTATCGAGCCGCCTCGCGCCTCGCACTTATCGTGTATACACTAAGCGAAAATTTAGATCTCTATTTATTCACCTATTTAATCTAATGTGTTGGGATAATTTATCGTTGCACAGTTCGCGCGGGATATGCGCCATCGCGGCACACTTTCGTTTGCCAACTTGCTGAAAGGTCTATCGCCGCAATATCACGATCCTATATTTCGCTTGTTATCGGGAGGGTGGAAATTGCCAATAAGATGTATTGTGTTCGATCAGCGCCAAGAAGGTTATTAAAAAAAATATTTTAATTTAATGAAAGCCCATCGGCGTCTCTTTTGTTTGCCCTTCCCCCCTCTTTTACGTTGACGGCGAGAGATTATATGAAAAATCCGCTGAGATTGCAAAGGACGTAAGGATTTAACAAAGAAAAGGGAGGAGTCACCGAAGAAGCGCGGGGGAGGAGGAGAGAAAAGGGAAGAGCCGAGTCAACGTCAATGGTCGACCGGGTATATATAAGGCCGATCCATCCGATAGATAAGAAGATAGCGATCTCGAGCGTATAATAATTACATGATTTTCCATGGAACGGGCGAACTAAAGCACTCTCGCGATGGCGAACGAAACGTACGAGATTGATCGGGAGACACGACGCTCCCGACATTCAGCTATACGAAGTATATAACTTTTTCTGCGAGATTAGAGACGAGAGCGTCTGTTAGGCGAATAAGTATAATCAACGAGGAGGTTTAATAAAACTTTTGGATTCTTGTGTGTGCAATTTTAAAGAGCAATTTGTCGGAGAGCAAGAATGCAAGAAATGTTAATACAACAGTGAAAAATGAGTTTATACGAATTAGCGATGAAGTTTTTAATAGTTGGTTGTCAATTCTCGAAAGCATCGTTACCATATACGGCATGGCCAGCAGTGTGTACTATCATCGTCTAACTGTACTCGTCGAATCTCGTCAAAGCACGAAGATCATCGCAAGATTTACGGGCGGCCATGAATCATTCCCGGCAATTTAAACTTCGAAAATAAGCGCGCGAATTATTTTATTGACGCTTCTGCGGTGTTAACTGTTTACGCATTTCATGCGCACACTTACGTGTACGTTCGACTAATACGGCTCTCGTGACGAGGAGGAAAGATTCTCGTAAGCGAGAAGGCAAATAATTGTCTCTTGCTTAACCGCTACCTGCTTGCCTGCTTGCTTGCTTACTGTCGTTGTAAAAAGAAACGGATATACGCGAACGCGAGATCGAGAGATGAAAAGCCAAAGAGCAGCGGCAGCGTTTACGTATTCGCAGAAAGCAGCCATGCATCGAAAGCGTGGGAAACGTGTAAAAGGGAGATTTTCCAGCGAAATCTCTCGAGCGTATTTCGCTTAGTCGTTTACTTCCTTGCACGGCGCGCGCAGCGTATATAGCGCGGGCTGCGCTTACCAAGGAAAAGGGTTAAGGGCGATGATAAAAATGGCAAACCATTTCTTTTTGTGTCACCCCGCGGAGGAGGGGTGACACACAAAACATTATGTGTTTTGAACATCCACAAAAGGTTTAGCTTTAACATTGCAAGTTGGAAATTGTGTAGAAGGTGAGCAATTGGTATAAGTGATGGTAAAGAATCGAAGAATTAGATGACGTTTTCTTGTCGGCTGAAGCTGCAGCAGCTTCGATTCGCCAGATTAAAGCGCTGCTCTGATTGCATTCTACTCTCTTTGCGACACTGTAGATCCAGTTCTGGAACGTGAGAGAAGGAGAACACTGCGTTTGGTAAGTTTCCAGGGAATGGAAGCCCATCCTGTACTCAGTCTAATTAATCGTAGAATGTCGTAAAGAGTCGTGTATTTGCGCGTGAGATTTGGCAAAAATTTATGTGCGATCGAGGCGTGTCTTTTATACTATCACAGTTAAAAAAAAACGTTACTTTGCTTCAAACGCGCAGTAAATGCTTTGATTGTTTATCTGTGAAATAAGCACGCAGCGAGCGACTTCGTGCGTCAAACGCGGCGATCAGCGGTTGTTAAAATATCGTTTCAACGCAAAATAAAATCATCAAGGACATGCGGGCATTTCGTTGGCGGGGCAAGCGCTAAAAATCGAGCAGAGAGTGCGTAGTGCTCGTCAAGCCAGCCTCAATCAACGCACTCAGCGCGCGGCCATTTGCAATTCGATTATAATACCAATCAATCTGACCCCTCCCCGCGTCCCTCTCATTATTCCGATTCGATACGCATAAATAATTGCGCGCGATGCCGTGTCTGCGTGCATGCATTAGCGCGAGGGATTTATACAGAGCGAGAGATTTGCTTGTACACGCGGCGGATGAGTTTTTGTCGGAGAGGCTGGCAGAGGAGCCCTTAATAGAGCCGGAGTTATATAGGATCTTATTACTTTCGCGTGTCCCGCCGCTGCTCCTCTCGACGATACACATCGTCGTCAGCGACTGTCCGCGAACGCAAGAGGTAGTTCGTGGAACGGTTAAGTGACGCTGAATTATCCATCGTGTAGCCCGTAGATGGACACGGGTGCTAACGTCGAGAGAGCCGGCCGGCCGGACTTCTGCTCCTCTCGGTACCTTAATGCTTTCGATCGAGAGGGAGAGAGTGAGGACTAGGGGGAACGCTAAAGAGAAATAAAGGCGGAGAAAGAGCAAGAGGAAGAGGGGGGCGGAAGAAGGGATAAATGTCTGCTTGTTGCAACCTCGTTGCGCGTTATCTGCGCATACATTTGCTACACCGAGTAGTAGTAGTAGTAGTAGTAGTAGTTTCATTTTCCTTCTCTCGGACCTTTCAATCTCTAACTATTGCTCTCTCTCCCTCACTCTTTCGGCTCGTCGTTCTCTTCTATACCTTTGCTCATAGGATTTCTCTCTTATTTTTTCTCTCTCTCTCTCTCTCTCTCTCTCTTTTGCCCACCGCGTGTACAACGATTCCGCGCTATCGGCTCTCTACTTTATTGTTCGCCTAAGCGTATTATACATCGTGAACAGCGTGTTCATTCACCGATGTCACTTTTCCCCATGCTGATAGCGGCGCGCGCGCGCGCCTGCGCTGCGGGACTATTAAAAGTTATATATATTACACACACGCATATACAACGCGCGTCGTCGTGTGATAAATGCCGTGGGAATCGTGCAAAAGCGATGAAGTGATTAACATATACACACCGCCATTCGAGCGCGCCGCGAATTGCCTCGTAATAACGTCGTTTAATGCTAATGTAACCTGCAAATTCGTATGTTTATGGGCGTTATTAGCGTAAGATACGATGGATAAAATGGATTTATCGACAGGATCGATAAATATACACCAGCCCCACGGCGCTAATAAGACAAATAACATATATACTTGTAGCCTAATCGGGCGCACACACGTCGCGCATACTCGTGTCTGCGACTTGTGCAGCCAGCACGTATATATATATATATATATTTATCTCTCACTATTCTCGTGCATATTTGTGCAAGCTGTTTGCGTTGTATCTAGAGAGAGAGAGAGAGAGAGAACTTTGAACCGACTCGCTCACTCTCTAATCCGCTAAAACAATAACATTAGCCCGAGGTGTGTGTTTATACTCGCTTACATTCAATTACCCGATCGTATTATAGAACGCACGTTTCAGTTCTCGCATACACACACGCGATATATCTCGAAATGGATGCGTTGTCTGCGCGTGTCGTTCGACTCACCCATGCGCGCGCTCGCGGGCACTACGTACACTGTTTCTCTCTCGCGCTCGCTATTTCGCACAGTCTAGCTCGGAAGAGCAATGGGGATTCGACTTAAGTAGACTTAAGAAACGGGGTCGCCGAACGACGACGCTGCCGGCGTCGTCGTCGTCGTCGTCAGAGATAGGAGCACAGGCGCACACTTCGATGCGCTGCCGCCTCTCATCCCTTTCGCTCTACCCCCGCCGCGACTTTCGTCCTCTTCTCTCGCCTTCTTTCCTTACACACTATCCTCTTTCTTTTCCTCCTGAACGAACCATAAATATAAATCTCACGGATGGGAGAGAAAGATCGAGCTTCTCTCCCTCTCTCTCTCTCCTGCTCTCTTCCTCTTGGGTTCACCTACCTACTACACGCTGCTGCTCTTGAGGGAGAGAGCCTGGCAGCAGCAGCAGCAGCCGCGGCTGCATTACCGGATCGGGCGTCTCTAACGCGCGGGCTTGGCCCCCGATCCCCATGTGACATTTTATTCGTCCCTCCCCTGCTGCTGCTGCTACTCCTCCCCCTTGCACTCGCACTTTCTATATTCACGAGCGCGTGCATGCGGGGTGTATGCCACGACATTGCCGCACGGCCACCACGCAGGCGCTGGCGAATGGAAATGCATTTACACGCGCGTAAAAATACATTTTAGAAGCCGGGGGTGCCGTCGCGCCAAAATATGCGCATTAATTTCACGGATAAAAGGCGCGTTGCCGCAGACTGTCGAGAGAGGAGAAGGAGGATGTGTGTTTGTACACGGTCCCGAGAAAATTGTCATTTCGATGCCGCAGCGTGCTTGAAAGGCAGGTGGGTGGGAGTGTGTGTGTGTGTGTGTGTGTGTAGAAGAGGAAGGGTGGTTTTAATGTAAAATCGAGCTTCCTAGAATAATGAAATTAAAAAGCAATATGCTGTGTATAATACAGGAATTAAGCTGGATTCCGTGTTATTAACCTTGGCCGTAGTTGATGAAACTTCCCGCTCGATGCTCTATTTATAAATAACCAGAGAGTACATCCGGCTTTCATAAAAGCATCGTTGTATATATACATATAAAAATTGCCTCGATATCGACGTATTTCATACGTAAATGTATCAAGCGCAGCACGCGGCGCATTATTAAGTCTCCTTATATATACATATACCCGGCACTACTCTATTCCTCCCTCGCCAACACCCGCGCCTGCGTGCGTTTCGATATTATAGAGTTACGCGCGTGCAATCGATGCGCTCATGTCAACGAGAAACGATCCGATATTGTAAAGCTCGAAGGCCCCCGTGCCAGTATAAATATAGCGCTATGGGGCTCAAACGCGCGGCGCGAGCGATGGAAAAGTGCCTGCACGGAGAGAAATTTTAGAGTAAAAATTACCAAGGTGCCTTGGTAGTGCATGGATAGACTGTCAAAAGCCGTGATATTCCCAGGTTTCTAATACAATTTATAAGTTTCCCAGGAAAAACTATCATAACTACTTAAAAAAAATACCAAATTATCGGAATAAAAATTACCAGACACACTGGTAAAAATTGAGATCTAGTCATTTTTACAAGGTAACCTAAGAATTTTTACTAAGAAAACTGATAAATTTTACCAAATAACCTGGTATTTGTGTATTCGCGCATGCGCACTGCGCATTATTGTGTTTCAGAAGATTGATACTAGAGGCGTGCGCGACGTTAAAATGAAAACAATACACATATTTTCAGTAAGTAATAACGGCGATTCAAATGACTGTTGGTAACAGCTTCCGTGGCGCAGTCGGTAGAACGTCGGACTCTCAACCCAAAGATCGTCGGATCGAATCCCGCTTCCGTAAAAATTTTTTTCAGTTTAATGTTTTTTCATCCTTGTTTCTGTTTCTATTTCTATATTAAAATACTATATATCCATCAATATGGATAAAAAAAGTTCATTTTTTTAATTTAAATTAACTAAAAAAAAATTTTACCAAGGCACTTTGGTAAAAAGTTTGAAATTGTCAGTCTGTCCATCCATTACCATAGAAACTGGTAATTTAGTCTCGAATATTTGTAATTTTCACTACAAAATTTCTCTCCGTGTGCTTATTTCCTTCCGCCGTTACGTACCTGTTTCTATATCGTTGCGCGGTACGAAGAAAAGCGAAAAACGCGTCTAAGGCAAAGAAAAGCCAGTTTGCGCCCTCCCAGACGAAGAAAAGCCAGTTTGATTTTTCCCAGGCGAAGAAAAGCACAGTTTGCGCCGTCCCTGGACGAAAAATCCCGACTGACGACATTTCACGCGAGAAAAAAATCCAATTCTGTTAGCGAAAATACTTTTACGTATGCATACTGATAAATAATGCTGTGTATTACCCTGATAGAAATCGTCCATTTTTTTCCCATTTGTGAAACAATTTTTCTCCCATTTTCTAGCCATTTTCTAGCGATTTCGGTCAACTCGCCATTAAATGGCTAGAAATGGGAGAAAAATCGTTTCACAAATGGGCGAAAAATAGACGATTTCCAGCAGGGCATGCTTGTAAATTTTAATTATCACAATACAATTATTATTAATACTATTAATAAGCGGTTCTATAGGAACCCCGAATCAGTGTACTGATAATTCCAGTGTTTTTATCATTGTCTTTGAACAATTGCCAAAAACACTGTAATAAGTCGTTCATGAATGATAGTGTACGCGCAATTGTACATTTATTGTGCTGCTTACACAGAAAAACTCTTAGAAACGCAGTAGCCCCAGCCGGTGTCACTACTGCGTCTAATGCTTGGAAGGCTGCGTTTGTTGTCTGCAGCTCGGAGTCGTTGCTCTTTTTTCGGATATATCCGAAAGCGCAATAAACCTGCGATTGCAAGTACATTATAATTCATGAACGGCGTTGCAGTACTTTTGACATATGTTCAAAGCCACTGACAAATCTGGAACTGTCAGTACATTGATTCAAGATTCCTAGTACCGCTTATTAATAGTATTAAGAGTAATTTTATTATGATAATTAAAATTTACAAGCATAATGCAACATTATTTATCAATAAGCGATTTTTTTTCTCGCGCGAAATGTCGTCAGTTGGGATTTTTCGTCCAGGGACGGCGCAAACTGGCTTTTCTTCGTCTGGGAAAAGCAAGCTGGCTTTTCTTCGTCTGGGAGGGCGCAAACTGGCTTTTTTTCGCGGCAAGCCCGTTTGTTGGCTTTTCTTCGCCTTAGACGCGTTTTTGGCTTTTCTTCACCTGTAACTTCAAAGTTGACTTTTTTTCATCCGCGCGACGATATATATACACCTTCCCATTCCGTTTTCTCCGGCGCTTCGCAAAGCAGATTGCGGATTCGAATGTTCCACCGCTGTTATCATCTCCCCCTTTCTCTTTCTCTCGTTGATAGCTGTAAGGTAATACATAATACTTTTTGCGCAACAACGGACCGACGGAGCGGTGCGAAATAAGAGGAGAAATTGTGCGCGCTTGTGTATTACAGCGACCTTTTTTTATTCCGTGTCTTTTATTACACGCGTCGATCCCTCTTCTTCGAGCGTTTTTCCGCGAAAATGATTTCGCACCGAGAGTATCGACGACGGAGGGAAAGAGATAGTATATGGTACACTGCTGCGACTGAAATTAATCACGCCCGGGTGCTGAATGTGTATATCCATCGCGCGGTGAGGGCGGGTGGTGAGTATTATAAGCCGAGTCATCGTCGCCCGGTAATGGGGAGCTGCAGCAGCGGCGGTAAAGTGCACGGGATTCACCGTCGTGTAGTAGTGTACAGTATACACGCGCCGCTCGCTCGATGTATGTATATACATACACGCGCTTATTCTCTTCTTCAAACTCCCCTCGCTGCGGAATTTTCTTTACCTCCGCTCTGGAACCCCCGTGTGGCTCGACTGCGGCAATTTTCCGAGTATATTTTTCGCGACTGCAACTTACGCTGCTGTTCCCGCTTCCTCGTGTTCCCGCTCCCTCTGCGTTTTTCGAATTTCTTTATTTTTTCGTACTGCTGGTACTGCTGCTACGCCCAACTCACTATACGTTATTACTTTCTTTCTCCGTTCGAAGCTACACTTCGCCGCTCTGCGAAGGGATTTTTCTCCCTGTATAAGAGAAGTAGAGACAGAGAGAGAGAGAGAGAGAGAGAAAATTGCGAGACATTTTGAAATTTTCTAGATCTGCTCCCTCTCCCTCTCTCTCTCAGCAGCAATTAGTTTTCGTTTCTTCTCGAAATATACGGAAGCGCTCCTCCCCACATTCCCTTTTTCTATAATAAAACGTCGCTGTCGCCGCCACCGCTGTCGTCGCCGTCGTCGTAAAAGAAGAGGAGCCATAACCTGAGAGTTATATAGATGGCGTCTCCTCAAGCTGCTGCTGCTGCTGCTGTTGCTACTACTATACCGCGGCTTCACAAGATTCAATCACGCAGAATTCGTTAGCACATTCCTGATACGCTGAAAGCCGCAGCCTGACGAAATTCGTTATCTTTCGCGTGGGGCGCTGCGGCGGCTGCTGTCGCGTCATCAAACTGCGCGACGGGGACAGGGAACGAATATCCTCGCGGGCAATTTTCTTAATAAATGATCCCATTACAGGGATGGCGCGAGAACGCGAGCGAGCGCGCTCGTGGCCGCCGCGATAAAAACAGCCCGTTAAAATATCTTATATATCATTCTAACGTGAAATTGGATATTTATTGGTGACAGATGGGACGTGCCAGTTCTGCGGATCGGCGCTGGGCAATCAATCATAACCCCTCTCTCTCTCTCTCTCTCTCCCTGCAACACTATACGTCTACGCGCACAGGCGGGCGCTGCGGCGCTAACTCTCCTCCTCCTCCTCCTCTTCGACTAGCGTAATGAATTGCGTCTGGTGCAATAGCTCCGGTCAGCAGTAGTGGTTGCTTGAAAAATAACCGTAATCCCATTGTTCTTCGGCGACCTGCGCGCCTCTGTCTCTCTGTATGTACATATACATATACACATACACACACATATACATAGACATGAGGATGCATCCCCGAGCGGCGGCGGCCAAGCGACGGTTCGGCGCATCACCTGGGATATGGGCTTTGTCGCTCCACCCGCGCATCCTAAAACACGGCGCTCTGGGCCGCGATCGCGTGCGGTGCGCACACTCTAAATGCTGGAAACGACTGAGGGGGGCCCTCCCGTGAGGATTGATGCAGAGCGTGTGCGCGGGGGCTGCTCTGCACATCGACGCCCGAGTCTCGATTTAATATGTTGCCAGACATGCGCGCGCCCCCGCCGAGCTTTGCAATTTCCGAATCTCCAAGGTATCCACGATCCACCCCCGGTAGAAGCATCAGCAACAGCAGCCGTGCGGCTGAGCTCTTGATACGCGCGATACCCCGACGGTCGCTCTCTCCGACCGCTCTGAGTTGGAGCGAGAGCCGTGCAGGAGGAGGATCGAGCTCTTCGGCCAAAACTGCAACGAGAAAGAGTCTATATTTCATCCTTCTGATGAATTGCATTTGCAAGGGAAACCAACCGACGAGATGCGTTTTAATGCGTTTGACGGGACGCTCGCTGCCGCTGCGAGCGATGGAACGCATTCGAAAATGTTCCTTCACAAGGGAGATTTGTTGAATTATGGGTTGCGAGAAAGAGAGAGAAAGGAGAACGCTACGACGAGTGATGCAAATTGAAAATACGAGCATTATACGAAGAGGAGCTAATCATAGAGCAAAAAACAATTTCGAAAATCTACCTACGAACACTGAGGATATCCTTCTTGCGCGGGCATATATATATATATATATATATTATACATGTACCCACATTCTCTTATATATACGCACTACACTCTCGCATTGCCGAAGATTAATTGCAGGAGACGCTCTTAATAAGGTCGTAGCTAATAAGTGACCCAATGACGCTCGCGGGGAGGGGGGGGGGGGCGAGCGGAGGCGTATACCACGCCACACTCGCCCTGCCACGGCTCGTTTGAAAAGCACATGACAGATAATTTAATCGCACACGATTTTCTCTCACTCCGCTATGAGAACGTCATTACGGCGATTGTAATTTATTAAGCCTGTCGCACGCCCAGCGCTCGCCTGTCCGAGACCGAGCCACCCCCCCTCCCTTCTTTCACTCTTCTTCTTCTTCTTCTTGTTCTTCTGCGTCACCGTGGCGTGAAACTCTCTCTTCCTCTCTCTCTCTTTCGCGAGCCTGTCCAACTCTCACCCACGTTGAGTAGTCGCGCGCGCTCGCAAGAGGTCTCTTGACGGACGCGGGAAATAGTTTATTTTAGTGCTCATTATGCATGCGTGCGGATATATCTTTCAATTACGTTTCCTTTCAGTGGAACTATTTCTATTTTTATGGAAGGTTCTCAGTGTGATGCGCGGAGTAACTATACGTAAGTCATTTTCTTTGATTTATTGCGGTTTAATATTTTTTTTTTCTTCTTTAATTTTTCGCATTTTGATGGGAAGATGATGAATGAAATGTGGGAAGTAGAAAATACTCTATGATGTAAATCAAAGACTGCGAAAAATGGCTTTTCGTACAAATTGCCTGTTTGAAAAAGTCAAAGGAAGTGGATTTTCAATGAAAGCAAGCGTGCACTTTCAGTTACACTGATAAAATTTTCCCTCCCTTATTCTCTCTGTTAATATTTTTCACCACGGGAAAAGGGGTGACCCAGAGAAGAATGAAATTTTTTTACGGATATAAATTTTAAATGCTTGCATTCGCATAAGTAGGTACATAAAGAAACAGGAACCGAAAGAGGCAGGCGAAATTTCGTGCAGAAAACCTCTCGTCGCCGTCCAGCCACCCCCTCTCTCCCTCTGCCTCCCGGCAGTATCAGAAAAATCGCTGAGAGAATGTATAACTCTTCCGGACTGAGACTCGAGAGCTCTTCAAACGGATACGGTGGAGCGAAAGGGGAAGTAATTACCGCTGTAAAAAACGGCGCGGGAATAGACGACTGCCGTGTAAAAGCGTAATAAGAGGATTAAAAGATCATTTCGCCCGTGCGCGTGTACGTTTTCCATCCCACTTTGTTTTTTTCCCTTCTTTTCGTAAAAGATATAACCGGGTCAAAGGACTGGCCTCCCTACTGGCAAAAGGGCTCAACGAGGGCCGCAGAAGAACGAGGACGAGCGTGCCTATAGGAGATGAAGCGAAAATTAACGGCCTGCCGTGGACGACGACGACTACTGTTATCACGCTCCAAAAACCCCCTCAACCGCATATCCCGGCAAAAGATCTCTCTCGAATCTGTGCCTACCCTAAAGCCCAGCGCGTGGGCACCGGATTATGTCGTCCGCTTAAGAGGAAGGACGTTAATGCAAAAGGAAAATCGTCGCCCCTGTGATCCGAAGCGTGTTGTGCGCGCACCCGTACGAGTTAAGCAAACGTATATAGGAGCTCGATACACCAGCGCGCCCGCGGTCGCAGATCTGGATGCAATAATCGCGGTAAGTTTTTGGAAATATATGCGATGTAACTTGGTATAGCTTCGTCCTGTGCGCGTGTCTGTATACGAGTGACATTTTTCCTCTTTTGCTCTCTTTCGCGATAATTATTCAAGCATCCGTCTCTGGCCCTCTTTTCTCACTGCAGTGGCGTAGGTACAGGTCAGCTCGCTAATAAGCATTAGCCTGGATTCTGAATGGGTATAGCCGTGCAGGCAGACAGCGGAAAGTAAAATCAATTGGCTCTCAGAGGATCGGACGTTTAAACAGACGAGCTCGCTGCTCGACGCACACCTCTCCGTTTTAATCACGCGTGGCATGGAAATACATGTACACACGACGTGCGTAACCCCTGAATTCCCTCGTTCTCTCACGGGGGTATGTGAAAGACCGACGTGCGCCCGTTTGCACATAGGCGTTAATAAACCTTAATCTCAGTGAAGTGAGTTGAGGGAGACTTGTTTATATCAACGTTCAATTAGCTCTTGATATTGAACCTTTTAACATTGTATTCCCGGCGGCACGTGCTGCGTGCGCGTTGCTGATCGAAAAACGTTGACGTCGCCGCCTGCACCGCTGCATCAAACTTGGCAGAGCAATTACGAGGCAACACGCGCACGTGTGTGTATAATTAAGCATGGAATCACGTCAAAGAGAGCTCTCGCGCATGCGAGCGCGCGCGCGAATGTCGGTGTGAACTTTGCGCGACGCATCTCAAAAGGACCCCTTTATACATACACGCACACACACACATCCGAGGCATCGAGAAGGGCTGTTGCTGCTGCTGCACACGCCCGGCCGCTCGATAACTTTGGTCATATAGCCGAAGTGGCGAGCAGGCCATGGAGGTTATTACGCCCAGTGGCCACGTGTGCCGTCTGCTTGAAAGCCTCCGGAAGGAATTCACGACACAACGCTGGGCTATGTCTGTGATGACCTGCATATATATATATACACAAGTACGTCTACTTATGTACACTGGGTAGGTAATTTGGCCTGTGAGATACAGTTGTGTCTGTGTGCAGATGTGTGCGTATGGATGTGTGTATAAGATACAGTGAGTTGTACGGCTGGCCGCTAGGTGGCGAATGCCTAGCGCACCGCGAGAGTGTGGCATTCTGGCAACCGGTCAGCCTATAGGCCAGCCTACAGAGAGTATGTACTCTCTAAATTTAAATCAGTGAAATTCACTGAAAATCAGTTACTAGTATACCAAATCAACTGAAATGTTTAGTAAAAGCTACATTGGAAAATATTTGAGAGAGCGGGCCTTATACTTGAGAAAGTCCCTGCCCCAAACACAGGTAAAACTGTGCGGTGTCATTTTGGAATACTTAGTAGCCTAAACTGGGCGACTGAATGTGCCGTTGCCATAAGGGAAACGGCTAGCAGATGGCGTGCGAAACTCTCATAAACCCCGCATAAACATTCGTTTGGGATAACCAATCTCCCAAAATTGAGTGAGACGTTATGCGAAACGCGGGTAGAGCTACACTGTCACTATTGGTACGTCCCCTCTTCCTGATGTTTTTCAGTGTAAAAATCAATTGAAATTTCAGTTGATTTGGTTTACTTATAACTAATTTTCAGTGAATTTCACTGATTCAAATTTAGAGAGTAGGTTCCGGTTCATGTATAAAGTTCACCGTCAGCCCCACTGACGAATTTTGGTGGTCAACACCGTGACGAAACGCCTGGCTCTTTTTCTGGCCTTACAGTTGAAAAGTACAACAAATCTAACAATATTATTGATCGTACAGCAATAAAAGTATTGCTCTCAGGCTTATACGGATACAATATAGCTGTAATAACTTCTATACTGGGGATTGCTATACTGTGGTTTGATTCAGTGTAGACGATAAGATATGACCGTAAGACTAATTATGTACGTAAAATATATTTTATTTTAATGTTAAACTTAATTTTAAATAACGTTTATGCGTGGTGAGATTTATAACTTGATATAAGTGCAATCCAGAATAAATCAAGGAAAAAAAATCAGGGGTATCTTCGTTGTCTCCCGTGCAAGCATTGGTATTGCTCTTAGAGCTATACCGAGTTCAGATTGCAAAAGCAATACTTTATTTTGTAAATATACCTTAAAGTTTGTCTCTCGTGACTTCCAGTAGGTTTCTCACACAATCATCCAGTATTGTAAACTTGGTATTGCTATACGCTCAATACTTTTTGTCAATGTGGATGTGGGGAGCATCATGTAAGCGGATATATTCGGAGCGCAGCTTAATTCCCAAGTAGACGAGCCAGGCCACGAGTCGCTTTTCTATAGGGACCGCTGGTGAAAAGCACCACTAGATGATGAGGCCATGGACTTGCTCCTATTACTGCTACGTATACACTAGTCTCCGTACACATATACCCCGTTAATGTCATGCAAGAGAGTGTGTGTGTGTCAGAGAGCCCAGCCGTCTAAATGAAATTGGAGCCTCCGCGATCCAGTGAACTCTTGCATGCGCGTGCGCGCGCCTTCTTCAGCGCATCGTGATTGATGTCCCGTGCTCGATAGCTCGTCCTGTCATCCAGCTCTAGCTAATACTCCAGATTAATAAGACCTGCCAATCAATCTCCTTAGTTTTTTTTTTCGTCGTATCCCTTTCTAATAACGATTCTCGTTCGCCTTATTGTCCGGCCGCTTCATTAAACACACGGAGCACGGTGCGACAGTTTTCGTTGAGTTTCTCGCTCTCTCTAGTGTGTCTTAACCCCTCGTTGTTTCTCTCTTTCTCGCCCATTCCTCCCTCTCGGCGTCTCTGCGGCGACAATTATCGACCCCGGGGATTTTTGTTAAACTTTGATCCTCGCGTGCGAGAGGTAAGTTCTGAGGAGGAGGAAGCTGAAGAAGAAGACGAAGAAGAGGAGGAGGAGGAGGAGGAGGCATTCTTGACCTGCCCCTACGGCACGGGCGTGCGCGCGTGGCAGGCATTCCCAGGTTCCCCCGAGATTGCGATAGCGTACGTGACTCGCAAATTCGATGTATAATATCGACTCTCTCTCTTGCCGTCGCCGCCGTCGCTGTCTATAGCCTCCGTCTGCCGTTTCTGGCCCTTGCTAATAGACGGAATTAATCGTGATTGTTAACGTAAGCCGCGTTCGAGCGAGAGAAACGTGATGCGTAATCCAAGCGTCCGTAATGAGTCTTTAATCGATTTCGATGATTGCACACCGTGTCGTGATTATTCCTTTGACAGTAATTGCTAGTCCCCGAGTATTTCGCTCTTTCTCTCTCTCTCCAGGCGCGCTAAATTAATTGAATCGGAGGGAATTCACCGGGACTTTTTAATGAACTGAAACGGCTGAGGGGATTTGTATTGGAGATGTTACTGTGTTTAGCGTTGATGACGGTTGTGTACATGGTAAGGGATCGCTAACGTGTTAAACGCGCGTCTAGTTTGACGCTGCTACGCCTGTAAATAAAGACAGCTATTAGCTTTAACGATTGAGGCAATCCCTCATGGTTGCAAGCAAAAAAGGCCTTATTAGCCGGGTTTTTGCGCGTAGCGTAAGATATTTTATCACGACATACTTAAGCAGCCAATAAATATCCAATTATGCGCTCTTCATCTCCACGCATTTGTTTTTTATCTTACGGGTAGAGATGTTTATGTGCAATATAAACCGACTAAGTTCTTCGTAATTCTACTTTGCGCCGGTCTATTTTCACAACCTTCTTCTTCTGCTGCTTTTTCTTCTTCTGCGTTTTCGCGCGAGGCAAATTTGCATTTATCGACGTGGGCGTCGAGTAATCAGAATTTTCCTGGAATATAAATCCAGAGCATGAGGCAACGCGTGTATTACTGCAGTGAAATTTATTAATTTTTTCTCCCTTATTCCTCTCGTGCACGAGGGAGAGTGAGAGAGAGAGAGAGAGAGAAACAGCTTTTATACCGTATTTTTCAAAGCCCCTCACGAGCGCAAACAAGCGAACTTTCCCCTTCCCGGAGAATTCGCTTTTCCAGAGTGCGCGCACGGCTCGTTAAAACAGAAAGGCTGAACGAAGAGGCCAATTAAAAATCGCGACGACTCTGAGTGGCAATATTGGCCGACACTTAACAAGATCACCTCCTCCCGTTCCCACATAATCGGGTGCGTTATAGCAGACGAGAATTTACGGAGGTTTAGCTGTTGCGAGTGTGCCTTTCGCGCGGAGCATAAACGCTTGGCGCCTAGCTCGTCGGAGTGGTAGGGGGGGGGGGGGGTGAAACTCGATACCGAATCCCAGCGTGATTAACGACTTCTCAAGCTCGTCCGCGACGTCGCGCCCGCTGCTCGCTCTGTCTCTGCTGGACGACGAGGAGAGGCATCAGCCAAGGATTTGCGACTCACGAGCTTTTGCCGACACGAAGTAGGGGAGCAACGACCTCTTTTGAAGAGCCCGGCCGCCACGACTGTTTACGATAAGAGATGAGGCATTACGCGATACCTACACCAATGTCGTCATACCGCCGCGACTTCTCTTTTTCACTCGCTCCCTCTTGCGCGCTGGCGCACTTGTACAAAGAAACCCGCTCTCGAGAGAGGCAGTTCAATTTTACGAAGGAGAGCGTACGGTGTGTAGGGTGCTCGCGTGGCGCAAAATAAATATTGCTACTTCGAGATTATGGAAAAGTAATACGGCGAAGTAACTCGATGTTTATGTAGGTTAGTGGCGTAAGAGCGGAGGGAGGGCGAAATATGTCAAGAATTTAGACGCACTTAGGAAGTTAAGGGATACATGCCCCCAGAGTATTTTAGAGCTCGCGTTTTTTTTTCAAAAAATATCAAGGCAGAGGGGGAGAACGCGCGCATTCTATTGACGTATCTTCTTACGAAATTCAACATTTTACGGTTTATTAATTTTTGTTTTTCTTTTTTTTTTTTGACATCGGTGACAAAATTATCAAAGCAATCTTTATTTATTCAAGGAATGGCAGCAAAAATAAGCATATAGACCCTCTGCCGCTTTAGCGACTGCGCAGTAAAAAAATCATACCACCGCCCGGCATATTTCTTTCGGGTAGATAGATGAGTGAGGGGCCACATTCAAATTAACGATTCGGGTAATAAAAGTCGGCAGGGGTCAAACAACTGTTTACCGGCCTGTTTTCTTGAATTCAAGCGCGTTAAAATGCAATACTTTATTCTGCTGAACACGTGTAAAATAAAAAAATTTAAAAAAAACTATACCGACGTCCGTTTTAACCAAATAAAAGTTTTGCTCGAAAACAAACGATAAACACTGATTTTCGGTTATCTTTTAGAAGCGCTAAAATACACGATGAAAAAGAGTCAACATGATAATATTCGCTATCTAAATGTTGTTTATACTTCATTAACTAGTTAGGTAGTCAAAGTCGTTCATTACTATTTCAGCAGTGTCCATTGACTATTTAACTATTTGACCGAATATATACTATATCTCAGCAACGGGCAACTTATACTGAACTAACTATATACTGAAATAGTGAGTTTCTGATATTTAATTTTTAGACAGCAAGACCTAGCGGCAAAGTTAAAATCGTACGAATGAGAAGAGCGACTCTCTCTCTTTCTCTCTATCTCTCTTTCGTATCTTTTCTTTCTCCCTCTCCTTGGAATGGATCGGAATAAAGACGTCGCGGCGATGGCTCTTATTCCCGCTCGGCGGTAGGTCCCGGCACGCGGAGCTTCTCGAGCGAAACTATACCGTTCGTCGCTGCGCGGCCGTCGCCGCGCGATACACTACATCCACGGCGCGGATAAAAGCTTATCGCTTATCGCGGAAAAATACGGCGCGACCCACTGACTCCCGCGTGTAAGGCCCTTTCTCCCGTGTCTCTCTTACACACGCACACAGCCGCACGCACAGACATACACATACAGAATTGCGCTACCCGCTACGTGCGAGAAGCAAAAGCCGAGAACCGTTGCGGCAATTCCTAGAAAATTCATGCAGTAGCTGAATGATAATGCCCTCTTTCAAATTATTGTCGGAGGGACGCCTTTCATTTAAGCGGCATCCTGGAATGCATTGTAAGAACATAAAGTCCCGCGCTCTATCGCATGGTTATTTACCACGTGTGCGCTCACAAAGTGCAACGCGAGTATTGTGCAAATATGCGCGCAGTCGGAGGCTTTTTTTTTCACCTATAGCGCGCACCCCCGCGCTTATTCATTCGATATATCCAGCGTCAAAAGGCCCTGTGAAAGGCTTATAACGGCTAGTGGCGCTTATGAAATCATTCTCCCCGGCGTCTCGATTTCCAATTATCGTATTTTTCTTTTTTCGCGAGAATAATGACCCACGCATATAATCGGACTTTGTGCGTTCGAGTGGCGCGGCACATATTTGAGTGCTGTGCGTCTCTCTCCCTCTCTCTCCCTCGCTATCTCTCCTATGCAGACCGAACGATTGCGTGCATCGGTGTAATGGCCGCCCGATGCGCTCTTAGTGATACACATTACGGGGCAGCGCGAGGGGTGCAATTTAGGCGCATTTTCCGTGCTGAAATAACGAAAGAAGAATGTTTAATCAATACCCTAGCCCCTATACGGTGCGCGCGTGATTAACGGCTGCGCGGCGGCTGCCTACCGGCTTGTAATCGGATTCGCGGAATGAGAAAAAAAGATTCTAACTGGGTTAACTGGGTCTCTCTCTCTCTCCTCCCATTTATCCTCTGTTTTCCTGAGCGCAAAAGTTCTTGTGCGATCCCGTAAAGGATAGCCATAAAGTCCGCGGCCTTCATGTAGTTATATATTTCTCACGAGGCGCGAGGAATTCCCGAAGATGGATGCTCGACAGCGCATCTTCGTCCGGTTAATTAATTACCGTTCATTAGGGCACACTTTAATATCACGCGAGAATGAAATCCGTTAGCTCTTTCTCACTTACCCCCACCACCCCCCTCGTTCTTTTTCTTTTCTTCTTTGTTTTTCTCCGAGCTGACAAATTCAAAGGGAAAACAATCACTCGCTGCTCGTGGCACCGGAATTCGAGCGATCAAAGCCTTTAAACGGATTTGCCGAGATTATCGCGATGTTCGAATTTTCTCTCTCTCTCTTTCACTCTTGGCGTGGGCTGCGATCGTATCGGCCCGCAAAGCCGGCGGCATCGGCCATAAATTACTCCGGGAAATATCTCTTTCCCAAGGAATGCGAGAAGAAATTGAAAGCGTTCGGAATATTTTTTCTACACGAATACCGGGGACATTTTTCCAGCGTGCCATTAGATTTACACGCACATGAGTCCATTCGGAAAAATCGCATTATCCACACGCAAATTGCTGTCTTTTTTTGCGCTTATGCAGCTACAGCTACCTAACTGTACAACGTCTTCGAGTCGAAAGCCTTATGAGAGACGTAGGCGAGATATGCTTTGGGAGAAAAGTCCGGAATACTAAATAACTCATAAAACGCGATTAACGTGCGTGCAGTGCCGCACACGCAGTCGGGGACATACCGCGGCGGCCGCAAATAGAGTAGCCTCCTTTCGCATTAAATTATCAGTGTTTATCTTACACGCGGAAGGAGGAGAAGAAGAAGAAGAAGAAGAAGAGGAAGCGGAGGAAGAAAGACAAGAGCGTCCCATGTAGACTAGTAGCGGGCAGTCGCAACTCGTGTGTTTACTGTATAAATCAATTTTCCGACTCACCAGATTAACATATGTCGGGATCGGTCAATTAATATCTCACGAGCGTGTATATCTATGTACCTGAAACAGAAAGAGACGAAACATAAATTCATTAAAAAGAAAGATAACGCACACACACACACACAGAGGAAATGAAATTTATGTCGATAACAGAAACCAGTGTCCCCATTTGTTTTTCATCGTAAATCGCAACACGAGCGCAGGATGCGCTCATGGGCCCAGATGAGATCATTAATAAGTATATCGGCGGAGGGGGCCGAGCGACGTGGCGGCGGCGCCGCTTTTAAAAACCCGTTTGGCCACGCGACTCGAATCACCGACGCGTGCGCGCGCGCTTCAAGACCTCCTCCGGTACCTATATTTCTTTTGCTCTTATTTCCGCTACCTTCCTTCCGCTCGCGCATCCCTGACGTAACAGCGACCTGCGAAACCCGTTTTTTTATCCCTTCCTGTCTGGCCCGTTCGGGTATGGGCCTCCATGTACATACTTATACACACACATACGGACTTAATTTGAGGAACAAGGTCGGCACGCGCGAGGATCGTACTTGGCCGCATTTATTATGCGAGCCATGGAGAAAATTAGGTATAAGGCCGTATGGCCAACGGTATTATACGCCACCGATATGTAGAACGAAGACGTGACTTGGTGCAGCACAGCGAACGCGTACGTATATCGTGCGCACACGCGCTCTATACACGGCCACCATTGCCTGCCATATCGACGTCAACGTATTTCCGCTCCCTTGTTTTTTTTTTCTACGCTCGTCTGTGTGCGATGGTGGCGCGTGGATATATATGGCGCGACAGGGAGGCGAGTAGTAGCGCGATGTTCTGGTAATATTGCTGGCAAATGTGCGTGGATCGACAATTTTTTCTCTGACTCGCTATATCCCTCTCTCTCTCTCTCTCTCTCTCTCTCTCTCTCTCTCTCTCTCTCTCTCTCATCTGTCTCTCTATCTATCCCTTTCCTTCGGAATGAATTTTCAACTGGTCGGGCGCGCAGATTTCAATGTATCGGCCTTTTTGTCCGTAATACCCGAAATCCCCCGTGACCATAAAAATTGATCTCTCTTTTTTGCTCTCGTTCTCGCTCTCTTGCGCTCTTTTTTATAATAAATGCAAATCTCTCACGCATACGTAACTACCGATTAAAATGTCGGAGATGAAAAAGTATTTTCGACCTCCGAGTGCGGGTATTCCCTGTTGGACGGCGTGCGCGCGTTTGTTTTTAATTAGGTACTTTTATTGCGCCGATGATTATTCTTTTGTAAATATAACGATTTGAATTGTGGTAAATATATTTGCATTTGTTATACTGTAAATAAATAGTAAAAAGAAAGCGAATAACATACATTTGTACGTATATACCCTGGCGGAAATCCAAAACATTTTATAACTAATAACTGACCATTTATATTAGAAACTTGCTATAAAATAGGAATTTTTCTTGTCCAGTTTCTAACTCTCAATGAAACGCTTTTTCTCCTATTATTTGACCATTTAATGGATTGAAAATAGAATGAGTTTTTCGAACACAAGTACAAGCTTGTTCTTGAGTATTTTAAAGGTATTTAAACTGATCAGTTTCTTTAGTCTGGAAATGGCTAATAGAAGGCTTACTGTTACAAGAAGTGAGAGAGATAGAATCAGACGGAGAAATAAAAGTTTTGCTGAATTATTCATAGAATGAGTACAATAAATGATTTATTAGTTAACGTTACTTATTTATCTTTTGGTAAGTCACCCAATGCATTTTAATGCTCTTTCATCAAGGATAAAATTAGTAAGTAAATCAAATACAAATATTCTGTTGTTATGTCAATCTAAGAAATAGTCAAATAATGGTCGAAAATCGTTTCATCATAGCGATTAATTAGCCAGTTTTACTAACTATTTTCTAACTTGGCCATATTTCATATAGATGAAACGAGGGTATGATGACCAGGGTATCTTCTATTCAAATAATTACTTTAGAAATTGAATGATTTTTATATTTTATTTGTATATCTACTCTCGTAAACATTAATAGATTGGTATGTATATAATCAAACACGTAAAAACAACGCATATCACAGATTAATCTAATTTTCCAAATATCAACAAAAGTTTCCAAAAATCTTTTAATTAAATTTATGGTTGTTTCGGATTCATCGACACATTATTAACAATCTAGACTAGAATTGTTGCCACGCAAAACATTAGACCTCGCACACACTTCGAGTTTTCTAATCATGCATCACACATACACATCCAAACAATGTCGCTCGCGTGACGAAAACTAGAAGAGGTCAGTGCTATAGCAGACGCGACTGCGAGACCATACTCTTAATATTCAATTTTTAGTTATACATTATTACCGTATGTAGAAATCTAAATACAGTGTAAATATCAAAGTGTTGCCTTTAAACAATTATTTCTCACCTTTCCGTATACCCTCATCACTAATCCTAAAAAAAGAACTAATACACTCAAATGATCTCAATCACCTCAAATCGAATCTCAACTCTATATCAACTCAAAACAATGGTTAAACAATCTGTTCTGTGAAAAAACAAAAAAGACAAACATAACGAATAATACTGAAAACTTCCCATGAAAATTCGTAATAAAAAACATAACGTACTTTACAAATACACTATATTTGCAGTCTATATAATTTGAAAGCTCTGATGAAGCTTACGCTAGTGAAGTCAGGCAGTACTTGTATATTGGAGTTCCCGACTCCACTACTTCCGCACTACGGTACTTCGGTTCAAGGCTCTATACGCGGTAGTTCCTTCTATAAACATCCCAAACTGAAGAAATCACCCTCCACCACAAACCTTACAACTGCCTGCGATAATTTTCCCTCTCTCGAAATAACGCCAGCAAACACTTTTGAATCAAAAGCCATAAAACGCACGGGGCAATTAGATCCCGCAGAGGGGATCTAGGATTTGCCCTATATGCCAGTCCGCAAGTTAAACGATCGCACTCGTAGGGCTTTCCGACCGGTGAAATAGGGGAACTCGCGCTTGATTCATTCGCTGCAGCCGGCAATACGCATATGCTTCCCCGCGATTTCCATCGGGTTAATAACCCATCGTGTATCAAATGCGCGGACCCGCGAGTACGACTCTTTCTCCCTGTGGTTATCTCTGCCATATCGAACTCTGACCGACGTCATCGGAGGGCCGGTCAAAGCTCGCGTCGACTTTACAAACATCATCGACGCACGCCCGCGCCTCTACGTGATGTAACCAGCAGCAGTGCACTCGCTATACATATATACACATACGTGTCTGTCCCAGAGTTGCGTGCTCTCGCACTCGTGCTGTCTATCTCTATCTCGCTCCCACTCTTCCGGTGCGCGGGCAATGCTCGCGCTTAACGGGGTTATCATCGGAAACACTCGTAACTCGGCCTCGCGTGACAGACCGATGTCCCGCAAAACAGGATCCGCAGAGAAGCCCCTGCGCGCCTGCGCGCGAGAGCTCGTATCCATATTCATCGTCCTGCGAGCGAGCGGCTCGTAACGTTCTCTCTCTCTCTCTGCCTCTCTCTCTTCTACACTCACGCTTAGCGCAGTTAAATCAATCGACATTAACGACCCCGCGCCAACTACAGCCTTCGTCGTCGTCGTCGTCGTAGTCGTAGCTGTCGTCGGCGACGTTGCTACCACTGCCGCGGCTGCACTAATTTATAATTCTAGATGCCGCGCTCGATATTGCCGATAGACACGCTCGCCAGCTCTAGCTCGGTGTCTCTCTCTCTCTCTCTCTCGCTCGCTATATGTCCTTGCGCTCCGATCACGCGTTACGGACCCGGGACGACGACTGGATGGCGGCGGTGTCGCTCGTGTATTTGTTCGCTTTTTGCGGGAGCGCGCGCAAGAGCGCAATAGGGGCGAGCTTTGTCCTTGCTTTGTGTTCCGAGAAGGAAATTATTATCGTTCGCTGATTCGAGGGTAGATTCGAGCGGTATATTCGCACACACGCACACACACATACACACACACTGTGCATACGTACGGTGTATAAGGTAACTCGAGGTGATTCGGCCAGCTTAAGCGGAAAATTTTGTCTATGCTTCTACAAGCATGTATAGAAAAAACTGTTGAAGGTACATCAACATATAGTTGTATATCTTCTACGAAGAAAAAAATTGCGGACACCCTGAAAGTGGTATTGAGTTCACACGAAGCCAGTTTGTAAAACGACTTTTTGATAATGCTCCGTCATGTTTAGTGATTTCGCTCAATTCATTTCGAAAAGGTTTTTTTTTAATTCTATTTACAAGACAATATCGACAAAAATGTATAAGCATATATTAAAATACATGCTAGAAAAAAAATTCCGGACACTTCAAAAAAGAAATTAGTATTGTTAAAAGCTATAAATAAAAGAACTGTATATGTGTGCCCTTAGCCTGTGCAGCTAATACGGCTACTTCTCGGATTAATTATCTTGTAAACAAGTGAAAATGATTCGGAAAATTTCGAAATAAATTACAAGTCATATTTTTCACATTTTCTGGCTACTTATATGTTTAATTAAACTTTCTCCACAAGCGGAGACGAGAAAATGTATACGTGTGGCCGAATTACCTCGAGTTACCTCTTAGAGTTTTCAGAAAATCTAGTCTAACTTTTAACGCAAACGATACATATGTGGCAGATTTATTGTTTCTTTCGTTTTCAGGTTTGTTCATCGACGCGACGCGATCACGGCATTCGTAATAATAGAATTATAATTTCAAGACGGTTCTGTACAAGAAGTCGACAAATAGTATACAGTTCATAAAAGCGCCAGACTCAACAAAAATATTAATGCACGAACGGAAATTTCTCCTAGAACCACCTCGAGCCTACTATTCCCCGCTTTACCGCATGCAGAACGACGACAGTGGCTCCTCTATTTTCTTTCCATCGGCGGCGCGTCGTGAAATTTCTCTCTCGGGCATCCACGAGCCCGCGAGTCGGCTAATGAAAATCCGGCACTCCCCCGCCTCTCTCTCTGTATAATGAACAAAGACAGCGAGAGCGATCTCCAGCCGGCCCATATATATCTATTTAAAATACAAATCGGCCGGCTGATGGAAAGAAAACTCGGCGTGCTTTTGTTAAAAGCATGACACTGCGCCAACACGCACCGAAGCCGCAGCCCCTGCCCTGTATAACTCTTTACCCTCTCCCACTCTAGCACTACTGTAAAAAGAGCGCGTCGCGGCTGGACGCATCCATATTCATCGCGTAGCTGTTTGCCGCCGCAGCAAAACGCGAATACACGCGCGATGCGTCAGCAGCAGGCCGGCGAGCGAGCGAGCGCGTCATGCCGATAAATTCAGCGAGGCGATTGCGATTCTCACTCGGCGCTCCGCGCGGAACGACGTCGTTTTGTGTGTCGCGCGCGGCGGCGTATATCGCGAGCAGAGCGCTCCTATATATACCGATCGTGCATGGAATCACCATTCGGCGCCGGGTATCAGCCGCGACAAAATTAGCGCTGGGGCATGGGTACGCGCGTATACGAAAAACCATCCCCGGGGTAGCTGTTGGGGTTCTATTTATAACGCGCGTATATATAGAGAGATAGAGTTGCCGCAAGAGTGGAACTTTGCTGCTAATGGATATAGAAGTTTTTCAATTGCAGAGCGATCTTCCGACGACGATGAATATAACGCGGACGAGCGCTGATTATCATGCTGGATTCGCAATCGTACTTGCGACCGCGCTTTTATCGTCTTTCGAAACTGCATTCAGCACGGAAAAAGACTTCCTGAAAAGAAGTCCGCGAAAAGTCGTTCGAAGGTGTGCTGGGCGGTGTGGTCGTCTTTTTTTACCATCGCGGTCGCCAGGGGGTTGAGGGCTTTCCATTCACAGAGGCAACTGTGTTAGTATCAGTGTTGGTTTCTGATAAATCTCGGCTATTTATGTAGGAAAATTTTCGAACGCCTTCTCGGGGCATTGTTGTATACAGAAAAAAAGGGCTGCTATTAAGTATATAGGGGTATTTTCCGAAACGGCTATACACGCGCATTTATCATAAATCAGAATCTGGCAGTAGCGCGCGTGACCCCGAAACTGCACACACACACACACGAGCTGTCAAAAATCTCGAAAGTTATAAATAAACAAACAACTGGGGCTCCGCGTGCTAGTGATTTACCGGCCACGAAAAACATTGAATCTAAGTAATTCCCGGTCTTGCACGCTTGATGCATCGCGCGCGAAAATTTAGTGTACGACTCTCTCTCGGCCGCGATTCCTTGAAAAAACTGCCATAAATTAATAACTTAAGCGGACACTATCAGCTCGCGGGCTCTGTCGGGCACGCGCACATAAGTCGACGTGAAATACTGAAGGCAGCAAAGAACCCACACTCTGCACAGCGGCGGCAGCTGAGGAAAAAAGGGAATCGTTCCCGTTGAGAGAGAGAGAGAGAGAGAGAGCGCGACCTAACCGTACACCACGCGCGCGCATTCCCGGGGCCGCCTAATCAAGATTCGTTAGAGCCATTCGGATCGCCGTTTCACCTCCGACCTCGATTCCCCTCCGCTCGCGCGCTATCAAACGCGACTATCTCTGCGCCAGTGTCGCGTGCCCTGCGCGCGCGTGTGTGTGAGCCGGTCCGGCTCGCATAAGAATTCAGCTTACGAGCTGCGCCACCGGTTTTTTCTCCCCTCCTGCTGCATCCCGCTTTGATGTCGTGTTGCGGAAGGTCGCGGCCGAGGCAGCTCAAGAGAGAGAGAGAGTGGGAGGGAGGGCAGGAGCGATAAGACGCGCGCGACGCTCGTGAAAAAGAGCTCGGGCCTTTTAATGCCCGACGCCGCCGACGCTGCCCAGGGCTATTCCAACTGCGCGCCTTTCTCTCCTAGTCTCTCTATCCTCTCTCCTGGAAACGACCCGACGGTTATATCTCACTCGTTTCCAGCCGGCGGAGTAGTCGTGTGCCGGCAACCTGTATAAAAGGCCGCAACGGCGGTGGAGGCGGCCGCGTCGGTGGTGCTTTTACGGGCCTTGCAAATTTTTTAACGGTGAAAACTCATTTTTCCGCAATGTTGTCGTCGTCGTCGCCGCGGCCGCCGCCGCCGCCGCCGCCGTCATTCAAATGGCTTTTTGACGACGTATATATAAGGCGCGCGCGGCCTGTGTTGCGGGATTTATATGCGATATATACACGCTGCGAAAAATTCGCCGCACGATTATCCCTCGTGAGCTGGATAAACACTGTGTATAAAAGTTTATTTAGGCGAGGATAATATATCAAGATAAATTGCCCTCAGCGGGATACACACACACACACACACACACACACACACACACACACACACACACACACACACACACACACACACACACACACACACACACACACACACACACACACACACACACACACACACACACACACACACACACACACACACACACACACACACACACATATATATATATATATTTATATTGGTGCATATAAAAAGGGCTAATTCGCGAGCTTAAAAACATAACGATCGAGCGAAGTGGCATTATCCAATTACCTTATTATATTCTCCCCGAGCCGGCGCTGCCACGGTTTCTCGCGCTACACGCTAAGACAAAAACCGTGAACATTGACCTTCTTTCCGCGTGATTTACGGCTCGCCTGAGTAAATCAACATTGCCCCGGCTAATGAAATACTTGGCAGCGGCGACGCTTAATAAATTCAGTTACACGCGCGTTTGTGTGTGTGGGTATGTGTAGTGCGCGGCGGCACGGCGGAGCGAGTGGCCACTCGGCGAAATCAGTTAGTCGCCGTTATGGCAAGGCAAACACTCCTGTAATTGTCTGCAAACTCTTAGAAAATACTACTCCCACCGACGCGAGTATTGCGCATATACGACATCCCAAATTGTTTACACGTATATACGGTATAGAGGCATTGGGCTCTCTGTGTCCTCTCTTGGCCCGTGCGCGTCTGTTGTTTTATGCATCAAACGAGTCGGTAAGAACATCCATCACGCGAGCTGTACACGCCGTCGAGCTAGAGTTACACGCGCTTGCGCAAATGTATACGCTAGCAAAGTTGACGTCCTTTTAACGCGTGCAAGCGCGCAATTCTCACGAGAGGCGCGCTTTAAGGTCTAGTGTGCACGCGCGCGCTTCTCGAGTGGATACATTACTGTATCATTATCGTCATCTCTCGGGTAAACATCCTCGACGTCACCCTCGACGCTCGCCGTGTGTAAGCGCTGTATATGTATAATATACATATACACATATATATAGAAAAGGGGAAGGGAAGCCCTCTCGGCCGATACCGCGAAAACACGGAGCCACTTGATAAAATTCTCCTGCTCGTTGTCTCTTGTGGGCGGGCGCGCGTACGGAGGCCACTTCCCTATTCATTGCTTCATTTTTTTCCTTGTTTATTCATGCGCTCGAGCAACGAGGGCGGGGATTATGTGTGTGCCCGGGAAATCATTTTCCATATTACGCTGTTTGCTCACCCACCGAGCAAATGCGTATATATAGTGAGATTTTTATGGGATTATTTAAGCGCGCAGAGATTTCAAGATAGCGCCGTTACTGTCGCGCAATTACCCCGATAATGGTGATTAATGGGTCATTGTTTATCGGAGCAGATGTCGTTAATAGTCGACGCGTGGAATATTGAAATTTTAATTAATTTTAAGTTTGACAATTGTTGATAGATTTATTCATGACTGTATATCCAAGTGGAATTTATTAATTAAAGTTGGAATCTCATTGTAAAAGTAATTAAAGCCGCCACTATTTTATTTTCAATGTCCCTGGTGGAAATCCAAAACATTTTATAACTAATACCTAACTAATTATTATTTATATTAGAATCGTGCTATAAAATGGGAATTTCTCTTGGGAAAACGCCTTTTCCCCTATTATTTGTCCATTTCATAGATTGAACTAGTCAACCCCCCGCTGTCTATGTAAAAACTTCGTTTTTACATGTTAGGCACGACCGCACCTCTCAGGAAAATCTTGCATTTTTGTGAAATTCTTGAACAATAATCGAAAATCGACTATTTCAGGTGTATTTAAGCATTTAAAAATCCTTTCTATAGGTCTAACTCGTCAGGAATTGATTGCACATGAAAATTTTAAATGGGAACAAGTTTTGTTTTATTATAATCTACAACTTTTACATTTAACATATTTGGGTAAAGACCAAGCCTCCTGTCAAGTTATAGCCGAAAATCGTGCATTTTTTACCTTTTTAGCTGTTTTTCGCAGTTGTATTGGCAAATATTACTCGTAGCAAAAAATGACCAACAGAAAAAAGGTGTCTTTTAATTAGTTTTAGCAGATAGATGTGTAGATATTAACTTAAAATTAATTTTTCTAGACATTATGCTTAAAAATCGATTTTTTGAAATTTTTCTTTGTGCTCGTATTTCTAAACATTTTCATCGATCTTTCTCAGTAGAGGACCACCAGGTAGGTATAATTAAAGGAGCATTTTCTTGCAATTCTGATGGAATCGATCGGAAATTCATTGAGATAATTAGGTAACTTGATTGCATACGGACGTACACAGACATACATACGTCTCAGAAAACGCTTAAAACGCACTCACTCTGAGTGGAAAATAGGGGTTTACACATTAAATTTTCAGTATTTGTATTCTGACAATTTTCGCTCTGGTGCAATTATAAGGCTCTCCCGAGTAGCGGTCGTGCCTAAAAATTGAATGAGTTTTTCAAAGACAAGCACAAATTTGTTGTTTGTACCATTTTAAAGGTATTAAAACTGATCAGTTTCTTTAGTCTGAAGAAATGGCTAGTAGAAGGCTTACTGTTATGACAAGGAATGAGAGAGGCAGAATCAGATGGAGAAATAAAAGTTTTGCTGAATTATTCATAGAAGGAGTACAATAAATGATCTTTTAGTTATGTTATTTATTTATATTTTGGTAAGTCATCCAATGCACTTTAATGCTCTTTCATCAAAGATAAAATTAATAAGTAAATCAAATACGAATATTTTGTTGTTACCTCAACCTAAGAAATAAGCAAATAATGGTCGAAAAATCGTTTCATCATAGCGATTAATTAGCCAGTTTTACAAGCTATGTTCTAACTTCCTGGCCACTTCATATAGATGAATTTCTACTAGGGATAACGAATTAACATTTACTCTTACCAATTGCCATTATTAACATATGCTTATTTTGCTACGCATAGTGATATGAGCATACGAACTCAATTTTCAATAAGCGAAAGTCAATATTTATTTTTCGCCGCGGAATATCAAGCGCAATCATTTGAAAAGAAAATCCTTCCTAGAAAACTTCAACCCATCTCAGAATCCATTTGAATAGAGCCCCAATACAGTCCCGAATAAATTAATTAAAACTCCTCGTTCTCCTAGCATTTAATCTCATAAAAATGATATACGCGCCCGCTTGGCCGGAGGGAACCGAGGTAGAATCGTCGAATGGCTCGGCGGAAATCACTTGAATTCGAGAATGATTCGTGCGGCCCATAAAAGAAGGCGTAACTCTTCTCTTTCTCTCTGCCCCTATTCCGGGCATTATCGCGAGTTCGCTCGGTGTGAAACGACGGCCAGGGGAGCTCGCATAGGCGAGGAGTTCACTCTTCGGCTGGGCGATAATACCGCGGGCGGTTCCCCGCGAGCAAACTTCGCCGCTCGCTCGCGCGCGAGGATCGATGACGCGAATTTACATTCGTGACGCACTGCGCGCGGCTCCGCGGAGAGAGGAAAAGTTTTCGGCGACGCGCAGTTCTCCCAGTAGCTGCTGCACCCACTGACCCGCTGCCGATCTTGCCGAGTGTGAATTTAAAGGGCGGCCGAGGGGGGTGGGGCAGGATATAAATGTGTATTTCATTGCAATTTCGATACTTTTCGGAATAATTTCGCGGAGCCGAGGAATAATTGTCCGACGTAACATCTGTGGGTTGGCTTCGGAGTGGGATTTTGTAGTTTAGGAGAGGGGAAATGTTAATTGGGGAAATTTGGAATTATCTCACGATACATGATCGTCGGTTTTATTAGATTAAATACTTTATTGTGCTAAAGATTATTATAATAAGCTCGATTGTTTCTCACAATGCGTCGAAACTTTAACAATGCTTAACAAGATGCAATTAGATGCTAAATAGAAAAGTATGTGTATATAATACATGAGAAGAAATGTTTCGCAGACATTAGCGCGCTAGCACATTATCCTTCGTAGGAACTTTTCACCTTTTCTTATGCAAAGTAAACTAAGTTACCATCGTTAAGAAACCTTAGCTAATAGAGGCATAATTATCACAATATTACGCCAAGATCTTTACATTCACATGAGATGAGTTATACAACAATATCCAAAAACAATAAAGAAAATTAAGTTAAAAAAAAAAACAGAAAGGAGCTTTTCATCGATACCGCCTTTTCTTCCTGGCACTCGAGTAAGTGGCCGATCGGCGGCACGCAACAGCAAGTAATTTTTCCCTGAATCGCAGCTCGTTCTCGCCGGCAATCGCGAATCTGATCGCCTCCTCGAGCCTCTGCGGCTGGCACACGCCGACGCGCATCTCGAGCTCGGTGCACCTCAGCCCGCGGCGGAAGCTCACAAGCGCCACGTCCCTGACGAGCTTTTTATTCGCCTCGCGCGCCTCGTTACTGCTCTCTTCTGCTTCCGCCGCCGTCGCTGCCTCCACCTCCTGCTGCGCGTCGTAAATAGAGCATATCTGCCCAGCGAGTCGGTCGACGCGCGCGGCGAACTCCGCGACGGACTCGTCGCCGCGCTGGCGCACGGTGTGCAGCTCGTCCAGGAGCCAGAGCTCGCTGCCCAGGCCGCTGAAGTAGGAGTAGAGGTCGCCGAGGAAGTCGTCGACGCTAGAAAACCGGTGCAGCCTGTACTCGAAGTAGGCGTGAGCGCGGCCGTGGAGTTTGCCGGCCAGGGCGAGGAGTAGCGTGCGTTGATCGGCGCTGGGTAGGCTTGAAGCGACGTGGCGCACCGCGTGGGCGAAGAGCTCGAGCCTGTGGCTGCATCCATCATAATCGGGAATCAATAGGAGGAGGGCCCGTAAATCCAGCAGCGGCGCGGAAGCCGGATGCCGCCACCGAACATCAGCTTCTTCGGCTTCTTTCTCCCGCACTTGCCAGGCGCCGCTGAGGCTGCACACGATGCGCTTGCTCGTTTGCATCGCTCTATCGCTATATACACGGCTTCCTACAAAAGTGCAAAACGATACTCTCTCTCTCTTTCTCTCTCTCTCTCTGCTATGAGGAGCAGCGGAATGTGGTGGGAGGGGGGGGGGGGAGATGATTTCGGCTAATATCGAGATAAACAGATATTTACCGGTCCGTAAATCCTCGTAGGCTTGCGTGTCTTTGCGAGTCGATGATCTTGATGGATGATGCGCTGTTCCGGTGCTATTTGATCAGCGGTTCTGGTCTCTTGAACGCTAAAGGATTTTTTCATGACGATAGTTAGAACGATTGGAGTTCCTTTTTTTGCGACGTGCGAAATAAACACTAGTGCACTACCTACGCATAGTTCTTACTGGCAACGGTAAGAGGTAGCAGGCATTGACCTCATAAGATTTTACGGATAGGTCTTTGAACTACCATGCATCAAATGTGTAATTCGAAGGTCTCGGGTGCGGAAATAACAGGCATGCGTAATTTTTTGTGGCTATACTTTTTCAGATAGAAAGAATTGGCAGATAATAAGATTGGACTACATGACTGGAGACTAAGTAGTAACAGTCGGTCTGGCTTTTTTCCATCATCTGTTACTACTTATTCTCATATATCTGTTACTATTATAAGTATACCGTTAACACGGGGTGCACCAGAGATGCGGATCCTGGATTTTGCTAACACTACAGGATTTTTCTAACTTCATTAGAAGAAGAAGAGGCACGTTTCTCAGGTTTTTTCTGAATGGGCCTTTTATTCCGATATTCAAGCTATTTAATTTCCAAAATGAACTGATTTTGGCCAAAGTAATCTAATCAAAAGTGGACTGAAAAAGCTTTCATTTAAGCTTTGCATCGTTAATGATGGATTAAGAAAATTGTTACTAATTTTCCCTTTTTTCAAGCCATTTTATTGGTAGTATTTTTAACCATTTTCTTAATCCAACTTTAATAGTCTGTTACTTCGCGAAAAATAAATATATTTTAACAATGCAAAGCTTTCATCAAAGCTTTTACGGTCCACTTTTATAATGTTTTATGCTCGCTTACGTAAATTGTATATTTGCAAAGCTATGATCAAAGAAAGAGAGATTATTTTTATCAATAACAGTTTATTTTGTAAACTATAAATAGCTTGGATATCAGAATCACAGGTCCATTCAGAAAAATCGTGAGATACGTGTCTAATTATTTGTCAAATAAAAGCCCATCCTGCAGTTGTAGTAAAATCCTCCCATTGGAAGTGACATCAAAACTTGAAATTCGAAATTCAAAAATAATTAATTTCACTAAAACATTATGGCAGCGATCTTCAAGAAAGGCGCTCGCAGCGGCAGTAGCAGCAGTAGCAGCAGCAACTCTCTCGGTCGCCGCAGCCCCCGACGGGGGTAACTGATGCGATTTGCCAGGGTTATTATAACACCGCTGAAGCGGGCAACGGCAGCCAACGTCAAGTTGCCGTTGTCGTCGTCGTCGTCGTTCGCGGGGGGTAGTATACGTGTGTCTCGCTTTCGCGCGTGGCATATAACTGCGTTTAGTAAACACAACAGTAAGTTACGTCGCGTGGCAAACGACTCCTGTGTGACAAAACAAAGTTTGATACGTGCTGGAGGCACCCCGCCGCCACCGTTTCGCGGTTACTCCCCCCATCCCTCTCTCTCTCTCTCCTTCCCTCTTTCTTCTTGCTTTTCACCCTGCTTTCTCCCCCTCTTGCTTTCTCTCTCTCTCTCTCTCACTCGCTCTTACACTCTCTTTGCTTCCCAGGAGCTCCTGTTTACCCGGAAAAGCAATTACGGCGCGCTCTCTCTTGCAGTGTAGGTGTGTATACGGGTGTATGCATGTGTAGGTATACCGTCTCCATTCCCCTGGACCGCCACGACGTCGCGACGCAGCCCTCGCAGCCAAGACCGCTTAAGCCGCGCATAAGAGAGAAAGAGAGAACCCTTTAACACGCCGACGTGTATACGCGCGCGCTCCGCGGATTTTCCCCACTTTAATCCAATTTTTTTTTCAGCGGCCGCGTAATTAGCACGTAGCCACCCCGCGATGCATGAAAATGCCACTCCCGTCGACGTCGTGCGCGTATGTACGTATGTATATGAGTAAATTCACAAAAGTTTAACTAATTTTTAGTATAGGCTGGAAGCGCGTGGGGATTATTTTTTTTTTTCGTTTTTTTTTTCAAGTTACACTTTTTTAATTCGATATCTCTACTTTTATGTATTGTATTATATATGTGATGAATGGCCTTGCAAAAACTAAAGAAGACGAATTTTAATTTGATTTTTTTTTCGATATTAAAAAATGCGGAAAAAATTTGCAGCGTTAAATGAATGTGCTAACTAGCGAAAGTCTGTACTTCTAAATTTGCCTGATACTTTTTATATTTTACACTCACCGTTAAACTAACGTACTCTGGAAGGAATTAACATTTTTCAATTCTGAAAAAAGTAAGTTAGTTTTTTTTCCTCTTTTTGAAAGTTTCATATAAAAGCCTTATTTTTTTTTATCGTTGGTGTACAATAGTATGTGTACACAGTTTGGGCTTTTTATTAAAAATAAGTGTGTATGACTTCGCGTGTACGATGAAAATTATTTACATTATGTCATAAATTAAGGGTGTAAAATGTTATTTAGTTAATATGAAATAATCCGTGTAAATTCAAAAAAAAAACAGACAATCATTTGTGCGTGTAAAATAGTATGTGTTCAATATTTACTATTTCTAATTATTTTAGAAAAAATTTTAGTGCACACTGTATTGTGTGCAATATTGAGTTCTATTTAATACTTATTATTATTATTTGTAGAAAGTAAACGTATACAATAATATTTCATTTTTTTAAAAACGGTGTTTAAATAAATGGATTCAATAAAAAACAAATTCATATAAAAATGTGTGGTAAATTAAATTGTGTATAATTCTTATGTGTATGAAGCGAATCCTACCAGATTATTCAACAATAATGTTTATTCCAAAAACATTCGCGACACAAACTCTTTTTCAATGGTTTTACATTTTTCTCATATATGTGTAATACGTATTATATGAAATTAGTAAAATTAGTTCAACAAATTTTTAACTCTTCCAGCCTGTGAAATTAGTTAAACTTTTCTTAATTCCCTCATACGCACGTATACCGGGCGCTGTCGCTCTTGCGAGCGGCGTTTAGTTGCTGCGCACGAAAAACCGTTGCCCGTATTAAGTGAAGGGGCTAGAATTAATGCGCCCGAATGACGCCTGCGCGGAGAGGGAAAATTTTCATAGAGAGAAAGAGGGACAGAAAGCACGCGCGAAGTTTAACGAGAGAGAAAGCACTTTTGCGCTCGCGTCTCGGTGCGAAATACTTTTATGAATATTAACCGGCGATGTCGCTGACCCTTTTCCCTTTTGGAAGGGCTCATTGGCCCAGAATGCGAACGTAAATTTATTCCCGGCATGTGGGTATACTTGCGGTCTGGAAAAAAGAATTCATCTCTCGTGCGTAAATGCTGTTGGCGTTTGTTTAAAATTTAATTTTTGAATTTTCGGTCGTTGCTGCTGCTTTGATAAAATTGCACGCAACGACGAGAATGAACAAACACAGGAATTTTCTCTGCGCTGGGAATATAATTTTTATTTAAGCTGGTTGCCCGATCAATTGCTTTGTATTTACATTAATCAGTTTTTGCGTACTCATAAAATTGCCTTTTGCCGTTGATTCATTTCGCATTTTTAACGTTTTCGGTTTAAAATGAAATGGATATACTCGCGGTTGATAAGTTAAAATTCAATATTAAATAAAATTGCAACAATTGACAACGTCTGTCAGTAGTGTATATAAACCACTTTGTTTGGTCGGCGAAAAATTCCTGGCTAAGGCAGGACCGCAAGCTAGAAACATTTTCCTCTGCACGCATAAGCGTATATGTACGTAGACAGTATGTAGTAATTAAAATGTGCTCAAGAAAAGAGTGCTAATTAAATGTCAACGCACTATTCTCGCATTTGCCTATAATATGCTGACAAAAACGTCCAATATAGTTTTTTCGCCGCCACTATAGTTTTTTCAAAATTTTTTTCGTTCTTTTGTCCCCTACTCAACATGACGAATGTGGCCGCGTCGGTAGAAACGCAACGTATTTAAACATTAAAAAGCTTGAGTATCCTTTCCCCCTCTCTCTCTCCTCTCTCTTAATCGTAAATACTAGTACGCTCGAGATGCTTTCCATTGCTCGCTCGAAAAGCCCTCGACATATCTATTGGATGCTAAACGAGGCCACGCACTAGCGCTTATAAGTACCTGTGCGTGTATACTCGGCAACTGTGCAGCGCTCACCTCTGATGTCAAAGCGCAATGGAGTCACTCGACAAAAGGTCTTTTAGCGTCAGTGATGCGCGTGCATATATCGGAGCTGCAGCCGCACCCGCGCTTAGGTCACCTACACACATACACACACACACACACACACACACACACGTCTATATAATGCGCGCAGTCACTGCTGCTTGCCATTACCATCACATCCTAGCTTCCCGAACCAGATATGATGAGAAGCTCTGATCCAGGGAGAAGGGGGATTATCAGCTGATCGGCACTGCTCGCCTGCCTGCCAGGCTCGCCTCTCTCTCCCTCCCTCCTCCTGTCCGTCACTTTGTCAACATGCATATAATCTGATGCGGTTCCCTCCCGTTAAATCACGCGGACAAGTGCATTCCTGATAATCAGCGTGGACGTGCAGCGCGGGCGTATATTGGCGCCACCGACGCCTCTCTCTCTCTCTCTCTCTCCCTCTTTGGCCACCTCTACCTCAGCCTGGGCGCTACAACGCCGCCGCGCTGCATAACGGACGAGCAGTGAACGGTGTAATCGGTTCGACTCTTCTATACCTATAGCGCTCGCGCGCGCCCGTAATTTAGTAGTTCGCGTGATGCGCACGCATGCACGAGTGAGATGGAGTGAGAGAGAGAGAGAGAGAGAGAGGTTGAGTATATATAAAGAGGCCGCTAAACGCGCCGCGATTGCGCTCGTGATGTGGGGCACGCAGTAGTGTCGGTCCTTTTCCAGAGAGGGCCGCGGCCGCGACACAATGTACATGATTATCCTCGCTCGCGCAAAAGTCAAGGCATCGCTCGCGTATAATTGGGCGCCTCTACTTTAAAATTCACGCGAGCTGCTGCTGCTGCTGCTGCTGCTACACACGCGCACGCGCGCGTTGCGTTTCACGCCTGCGCTTATCGGCTATCGCGTGCAATTTTCGCCCAGTTTCTCTCTACACTCCCGTTGGCCTCCATCTGGGGCTTTTTGCTCCTCTCGCTTTCCCTCTATCTCCCGACTTGTCGTTTTGCCCGATAGCGCGCAGACCGTTCATGTTACTTTTGAAGCCGGGTAATTAACGTCCGCTAATGACGCTGCAGCCGAGTCAGCGCATATATGTGTGTGTGTGTGTATGTGCGCATGTGTGTGTGGGTCGCCGTCGCCTCGTATCTGTGCCGGTTCTGATTTTATAGATGGATTAGGCCAGCGACATATATCCAGGGTAATATCTTAATGATATGCCTATTAGCCGTGCACGTACGAGCTTTCGAAAGTGCCGGGCCGACATATATGTGCGCCGAGTAATGTGCTTTCAGTTGAGTTGACGACGTTTTAATGTCGACAGATTAGCTGAAGCCATATTTTGAGACGCGCTCTCTCTCTCTCTCTCTCTCTCTCTCTCTCTCTCTCTCTCACTCGTGCGGCCATGCACGCGTAACGCTTATCAATTTTTTGCAATCTTCAGCGACGGAAAGGATACGCTACGTTTAATGGCATAAAATTTGTACGATGCACGCGCGCGCGGCAAATGATATTCTCACGGTAGCAATAGTATCCGCTTTTTAAACGCGATTTCATCTCTCTGTATTTGTCGAAAGCTCGTATATATACGCGGAATAAATAACTTTTTGAATAATATATCTGTCACTTTGTCCGCCTCGACGTTTTATACTCGCGATTATAACATTCGTGCGCATATATATCTATATTATATTCCGTTTAAAATCATACGTATAACCGAGCTATCAACACTCACACGCACTTGGATAAAACAAAGTTAAATACTTTTCATTCGCATATATTACACATATAGAGGCGGTAAATAATCGTAAAGCGTATATATTTTAGCGAAGATCTTAATAATCCCACTTCATTTGCCAGGCATTTAAATTGAATAGACCGATAAATAAGATGACGCGCGCGCGCCGGCCGTTTAGCGTTTATTAACGCGTTATCAAGCATGACGATTAAAAAAAATTAATACTATCTCACGGAGAGTGATCTGTAGGGTGCGCGCGCGCCTAAACACGCGCCAATTTACATCTTCATACGCGTCTCGGTATGCGCGTCTCCAACGGCTGAATTCCCGCGGTTTACTTATGTAAGGAGATAAAACGTAGGATAAAACTGGATCAAGCCGTAATATCGCAGCGACCAGTTTTCCGCCGCGCTGGAAGTCTCGCACGCGGCGTTCGCATCCGCCGTCCGGATGTATACATAAAACGTGTGTGCGTGTGATCACACTCATATTATTACACTTGTGCCACGCACGGAGTGACATATCTCTTAGCGTCTTCCTCTCTCTCTCTCTCTATACTATTCCCGTGTGACTCACACATACGCACACATGCAGAATGCCTTGCACAAGCTGTTTCGCACCTTATTCGCTCGCGTGAGAATTCAGGTAAGTAATCCTCACGTATGCTCTCTCTATCTCTTTCTCGCGCGCCACTGTATGTACGGAAAGACGTATGTATATGGGAATAAGTGCGAAACGGTATAGCCGAACATGCCTCAATAATGGCCGAGCGAGCGAGCGCTTTCGTGGGCGAGTATAACGACCCACGCGCTCGTTCTTCTTTCTCTCCCTCGTTCTCGTTCGTGCCGTTCTCTTTCTCACTCCCTCTCGCTCTCGCTCACTCGCTCGTCCCCCCTCCCCCGTCCGTGTATATATACTAGCCAGGAAGGACGTCGAACGGTAAACTCCTGCCGGACAAGTCCGCAGGCTCACGCCGCCGCCGTGTGTCCTTTACGGTAGCTACTTAGACTCGCGCCGTGAAACCATTCCATTCGTTTTCACGACGTTAGGCGCTGTGTGCCGCGCGCTACAGCAGCGGTAGCAGCGATACGCTTTGCATTAACGTAATTTATGCCCTTGCGGTAAAGCTCGCGCAAACAAACGTACAATTCCGCACCCGTGCTCTCGCACACGCGTGTGCGAGTGTGTGTAAATATACATATAACACACACACATACACACACACACACACACACACACACACACATATATGCTCCTTTCGCCGCTGCTCTTGGCGGGTATACCACTCGAGCTCTCTTATCGTCGCTTTAATTCTCGCGTTATGGTTTCATGTGCTGTGAAATTCGAGTGTTATATACGCGGCGCGCTCGCGGCGTGCTTTTTTCTTCGACTATTAACCTGCGCGGTCGTATAAGCGTCGGATCTTTAGGCGCACACGCGCGCGCGTCCAACTTAAAGGGGTAGGGTTTTATACGCGATAAAGCTGCCGCTTCCCAGGAATTTTAATGAGATTATCATTGGTAGCTGTATTACAATGTGAATCATTCGCGAGAGAATATATATATATATATATATATATATATATATATATATATATATATATATATATATATATATATATATATATATATATATATATATATATATATATATATATATATATATATATATATATATATATATATATATATATATATATATATATATATATATATATATATATATATATATATATATATATATATATATATATATATATATTCGTAAAACGAAAGAGGGCGAGTGAGTGGGAGAGAGAGATGAGAGAGAAAGAGAGAAAAAAGAGAGAGAGCTATAGATCGCGGAAGCTCGCGCGGGCGTCGAGTGCGTGAAGAGGCTGCATTTATTACCCGGCGTAAACTAAAATTACCGCCGTATAACAGCGAGAGTATAGGCGCACGCGCAACTCTCTGGTCTCTTTCTCGCGCCGCCGCTGCCACCATGAGACGCAGCAGCGGCACGGAATTCCCATCGTTTTAGAACTAACTGAAGCTCCGCGCGCGCCATTTTCGGTATCTCTCTTTTCTCGCCTGCTCTCCTCGTCCTCCCTCCGTCTCGCCAAGTGTATATCCGTAGAAACAGAGAATTCGCGTTCGCGTAAGCTAACGGTACCGGATCTGCACACTGTCGATTCTCGCCTCCTCCTCCTCCTTCTTCGTCTTCTTCTAACCCCTCGCGGCATGGCAACCGCTCGCTCGCCCGCTCTCTATACGCGCCCGCGTAATTGTCGCGGGGCAGACGCTTCAAGAGGCACACGACAACGCGGTGCAAGCAGCCGCTCTTTTGTCCCGGCGTCTCTTTTCTCCTCCTCCTCCTCCTTTTCTCTTTTGCTCGCGCCCTCGGGCTACGCCACCGCCGCCGCCGTGGCATCGCGTGTTATTTTTGTTTCTTCTCTTTGGCCGTATGTATAGCGACGAAGAAGGGCACCGGCACCGTTACGGTACCAGAGCTTTCTGCGCGCGGCGACGCGCGCCACATTAGCCGCGCGAGAGAGAGAGAGAGGGAGAAGGCCCGTTGGTTAGCGACGTCGTAAGGGCCGAGGGAAAGAGCGAGAGGAAGAGGAAAAAGCCAGACCCCCTTCGCTCGTTTTCGTGTTCTTACCGAGGGCCCGGGGCGGCTGCCCGGGAGACTAGTGTATATACTGCACGGAGCGCGGTTAATCGAGCCGGGGCGTGTAGCAGCTGCGTTTGAATGTTTTTTTGGACAAGGTGCTTTTTGGCACGATGTTGATCGGGTTGCTGCTGTCGTCGATGTGTATATATATTATACACGATGATTCTCGGCGTCTCCGAACTATGAATCGAAGACGCAGTTTCGTATAATTTATCTTTTTCGTATTACTTTGATCGATTGCAAGTGACGATTAAAAAAGTTATCCGAAGGGCGTGGGATCTCAAGCTCAAGCGTCGTAGGTTAATACAACGCTGAGTATAAACTGCCAATGAAAAATGCTTTCAATCAAAGTTTAATAATTGAAGGCGAAAAGCTCATTAAAAATTATGAGCCTCGGCATGACGAGACGCAAACTTTGATCGGGCGGATGCCAACAAAGGCAAAAAGATTAATCCAGAAAGTTCTACTCCTCGCCCTTCCGCAGCCCCGCGCGCACCCTACACAGCTCTCTACCGCCACATTCCTTTGACGCCCGTTCGAATTAATTCGAGAAATCCTTCTCGCGGCAGCGCGAGCGGACGTAATCCCGTCTTCTTACTGGGGCGGAATTTTTCGTAACCGCGTGCTCTCGGACTTCATTACTTATTCTTCCAAATGCACAGCGGAGCGAGCCCTCGCGTTTTCCTGGTAGCGCAATGGTCTTCCTCTTCGCGGCTACCTACCTACCTACCTACCTACCTCCTCTCGCCTCCCTCACAAACTTCAAGCAGTAAAGAAGAGAGAGAGGAAAAAACCCTTCTCCTGCGCGCCGAGCGCCGAAGCAGTGTGTCTGCGATAAAAGCAATTCCATAACAAACGCCTCGCGGGTACAAAGGAGCGCGCGAGGAAGGGAAAAGACGGAAAGGAGAGCCGAGGGCGCGCGTGCACACACGCAGGGAGAGAGAGAGAGAGAGAGAGAGAGAAAGTGCACTAACGTACGTGCAGCCATTGCCGCTGCCAGCAGCTCTATATACACGGCGAGTGTGGCGGCGGCAAAGAAACGAGAGGGAGGGAGGGAGAGAGAGAGGGAGGTAGAGGCTGCAGCAGTAGCGAAGGGAAGGGAGACTTTCCGTTAGTCCGTAATTTTCGGCTCTACCGTTTACGTTGCCGAGCTCCCGGCGGGAAGATAGATGCTCCTTTGCTCCTGCGCTCGCTCGCTCGCTTGCCCCCGTTGTACCACTTTGATGCAAGACCACGCGCGCGAGCGCAGACGCCGACAGTGGAAAGGGGTCCATTAGCGGAGCCATTTGAATATTTGCAAACCGTGCAGCCGCTGCGCTCTCTCTCTGTCTTCCTCTCCCTCGCTCTCGCGCACGCGCCTCGTGAACAGCCTTGCTACTGGTAAGAGAGAGAGAGAGAGAGAGAGAGAGAGGGGGTTAAAAAGACGTAACATACTGGCACGTCACTTCCACTCCGTTTTGAAACTGTCGTCGCTGCAGCAAAGGCTGGTCGCCGACGCCGTGTCGCCGAAAGCCGAGAGACCGCGCGCGCGCGCGCAGGGCTGCAGACACTAACGTCAGCCGCTGAATTTCCACTCGCTTTACGCATTTTTTCTTCCCTCTTTATCTCGGCCTTTCACTGTGACTTTTTTGACTTTGCCCTTTTCTCTCTCTCTCTCTCTTTTTTTATAGTCACCGAGCCCTCTCGCCGTGCGCAAATGTGCGGTATCTGGCCACGTGCTGCTTCATGCTCAAAGGGCAAAAAAAGCCGCCCCTTGCACGTCTCGCCATTATGCGCGAGTTACGTAAAAAAGCGCGGGGAACACTGCGTGCCGTGACGTCTTTTTTGCCATCGTCTCTTTGCTCCCTCTCTCTCTCTCTCTCTCGTTAAACTGTTGCGTAAACTCTGCCAAAGCTCGCTCTCTCGTCAAAAGGGAGAGAGGTGACGTTGTCTCACAGAAGCCCGACTTAATTAATTTTTACGTAAATATCTGTAGAACAGGCGACACGTGCACACGCACACATACACAATTTTAATTAGAGAATGCAAACGCAGATTTTTTCCTTCTCGTGTATTTCTTTCTCTTTCCTCTTGCTACTATAGCCTGCCTAGCGCGCGATAAAGAACGGAAAAGCGCAGAAGAAGAAGAAGGAGAAGAGAGAAAGAGGAAGGAGATGGAGAGAGGAGAGAGAGAGAGATGAGAACGAATGCGCATTATGTTGAGGCAACGCTTCTGCGCGAGATTTATGTCGCTCTCGTTTCAGCCAGCAGGCTCGCGCGCCTTGCACGTAAGTCCAGTGGATAAAAGGGGAGAGCGTCATGCGTCTTCGTAAAAGCTGACTTTTCGCGCTCTGAAATTCATGCCTCCCTTTCTCTTTGCCACGCACGCCTAAAAGGACGACGGCGCGGAAAAAGAGGGAAGCCGAGAGAGGTGCGCTAACCCTCAAATCGGCCAAGAAGAGAGAGAAAGAGCGAGAGAGAAGGAGAGAAGGGGGAGAAGAGATATGGAGGTGGAAGGAGATCAACCATTTCGATAACCCGCGAAACGTCTTACTCTCTCTCTCTATCTCTCTCGCATGCGCCCACTAGCACCGCCTACGCGCGCGTACAGAGCGCAGTTTATACTTTTAATGGGGTCTAATATTAACTTAAGAGGCATCTACTTACTTTTGATTACTAGCTTGTTTTCTCTTATTTACGCAGTGTATCTCTCGCAAAAGTTTATCATTTTTTATCGGCGCTCCTGGTATACACCAGACAGCTTTTAATTTCAAGCGTTCACTTTTCGTTAACCGTTTCAGATAGCCCTGGTAGAAATTAGTCCATTAAAAATGGGCAGGAAATCAAAAACTGGCCATTGGGAATGGCTAGTTATTAGACAGAAGTGTAACACTTCTTTCTATCAACATATCCCATTTTATGGAATGTCCCTAACCTCAAAATTTTCACATTACAATTTCATAACAATTTAATCACATATTGTAAAACTTATACTCTTGAGATGTAAAACAAAATCGTTATTTTGCCATGTGACTCTGTCTTTCTCACTCATCGCCATAACAAATAGCTTGTTACTAGATTTTTAATGGCTTCGTCGGCTAGCTATTATAACTAGTATTAAGGGGGCAAGCCTGGGTTAAAGCCTAAAAAAATAGATTTTAGTATAGTCAGGTCATTATTTTTTCAAATTTATATAAAAAACAACCTTCATACCTCAAAAATATACGTAAAAAACTACATTTTAACACCACCCTGGCTCCTCTATTTTGATTTATAAGTCCGTAATAACCACTGGATTTACGTATTAATTTTTGCATATCACTCCAGGGCACGTAGCGCTGCACTGGGATGCCTCGATCAAATGAACTCAAATTTGGTGGAGGTCTTCTTATTATGTATTGTCACGGGCTCAGCTCGACCGTCATCCGAGCCCTGACGCATCCGCTTCACGATAAGGACTAGACACTCGCGATGCCCTCGAGCAAGCATCGCGACGTTAGCTCAGTGGTAGAGCGCGGGCCTACAAACCTCGAGATCGTGCGTTCGAATCCCGATTCCCGCTCGTCGCATATTTTTTACGCGACTTATTCAGTCTGTCCTCTCATACGTAACAGTATCTAGACTTCTTAAGTGAAGCAGATTTTGAAAATGGACACCCAATGATTTTTTACATATAGAAATATGTGAAAAAATGTTGAAAAATCATTAAAAAATTATTCAAAGATGTATATTAATGGAAGTGTCTTTTTCAACATCTGCTTCATTTAAGCAGTGTAGATACATAAAAAGAAGATTTCCACCAAATTTGAGCTCATTTGGTCGAGGCATTCAGGTGCAGCGCTACGTGTCTTGGAGTGATATGCAAAAATTAATATTTAAATCCAGTGGTTATTAAAGACTTATAAATAAAAATCGAGGAGTCAGGGAGGTGTTAAAATGTTGTTTTTTATGTACATGTTTGAGGTATAAAGGTTGTTTTTTATATAGATTTGAAAAAATAATGACTTGACTAATTATACTAAAATATATTTTCTTGATGCCCTGGTGGAAAGTACGTGGTTTCGCCATTGTTTTCGATGGCGAAAGAAGGACATTTAACCATTGATTCTGAGTTGGTAACTAGGCAACTGTAGACTTTATTAATAGATTGTTTTAGAGGTTTTGTCAACATATTCAAAGGCATTAACCTATATTTACAACAAAAACTATCACTTCTGATCATCAAGGTACACCCGATGGACATTGATTCTAGTAATGCATGTCCCGTTAGTGGCACTCACACATAACCTTTTGAATGTTCATATCATTTTCGAGGTATGTTAACGATTTAAATATTATGTGTGACAGTCACTAACGGGGTATGCATTGTCAGAATCAATGCGGCCCATCGGGTATACAAGTGATTTATATTGCTTTAATTTGTGAAATGGATAAAAGATTGCTCGTTAATAATGTCGCACTTTTAGTGAGAATTTCTTCTTGAGTGATCATTTATTTTTTCAGATACAAATAAAGTAGTTGACTTTGTTGCTGCAAATGGAGAAAAAGTACCGCATGTTTAATAATTGTACGTGGAACAATTGTAACAATTGCACGTAAAATAAAAATATTTTACATGATCTTCAGTAAAATTCACTTATTAAAATTATGCACGTGATGTTTTCGATGCCCGCCCCCCCGACCAGCAGCACTCGCTGCGCTCGTGCCACAAATGTCGGGGGCGGGCATCGAACTCAATGCTCTCGAGCCCGTCGGGTGCGTTATCATTGTCAGGGGCAAACGTACTTTCCACCGGACATCAAGAAAAATAGTATACGGTACACGAGACGAAACTTCACGCAGTGGCGGAACTTCAACTTTCGTCACTTGTACCGTAATGTACTATTTTTTAGGCTTTAACCCAGGCTTGTTCCCTTAAAATGCCAAATTAATAGATAGTACAAAATTTTGACCATTTTTGCAGCCAATAAATGTGAAAAATAGGTTGAAAAAAGCGTTACATTTATGGCAGAAAACTGGAGACCAGTTTTTTGTCATCTTGGTTCAAACTAGCTATTTGCTACCCAAAAATGATTTCGATTTCTACCACACGGAGAGAAATTTTAGAGTAAAAATTACCAAGGTGCCTTGGTAGTGCATGGATAGACTGTCAAAAGCCGTGATATTCCCAGGTTTCTAATACAATTTATAAGTTTCCCAGGAAAAACTACCATAACCACTTAAAAAAAATACTAAATTATCGGAATAAAAATTACCAGACACACTGGTAAAAATTGAGATCTAGTCATTTTTACAAGGTAACCTAAGAATTTTTACTAAGAAAACTGATAAATTTTACTAAATAACCTGGTATTTGTGAATTCGCGCATGCGCACTGCGCATTATTGTGTTTCAGAAGATTGATACTAGAGGCGTGCGCGACGTTAAAATGAAAACAATACACATATTTTCAGTAAGTAATAACAGCGATTCAAATGACTGTTGGTAACAGCTTCCGTGGCGCAGTCGGTAGAACGTCGGACTCTCAACCCAAAGATCGTCGGATCGAATCCCGCTTCCGTAAAAATTTTTTTCAGTTTAATGTTTTTTCATCCTTGTTTCTGTTTCTATTTCTATATTAAAATACTATATATCCATCAATATGGATAAAAAAAGTTCATTTTTTTAATTTAAATTAACTAAAAAAAAATTTTACCAAGGCACTTTGGTAAAAAGTTTGAAATTGTCAGTCTGTCCATCCATTACCATAGAAACTGGTAATTTTGTCTCGAATATTTGTAATTTTCACTACAAAATTTCTCTCCGTGCAGTGAAATGTTACGCCGTAAATCACGAATTATCTGTATCCCTTATAACGCAAGATAATTTATTTAATAATTCTAAACGCTTCTCAACCAGACTCCATATATATATATGTGTGTGTGTGTGTGTGTGTGTGTGTGTGTGTGTGTATGTATATATAAGATCACCCCTGCGTTTCGGCAGAGCGCTCTCAGAACCCAACAACCGCGCGCAAAATCACGTCTCGGCATCATCAGTCGGTCGCGCAGTAAGACGAGCCCCCAATCATCCAAACGAGGGGGGCGGTAAGCGCAGTCGCGAGATGGGAAAAGCTCGCGCACCCGTAACCGATGAACCGTTTCGATAAGCCACCCGACATAACGTCTCACTCGCCCACACTCGACTGCTCGGTCGCGAAAAAAAAAACCGAAACAGCGAGAAACCCCCACACATCCACACACATCTCTCGTTCTCTCTCACACGAGCGCGCGAGTGAGATCGTTAACTCGCTCAAGATCCCATTAAAGCAACTGAGAATGGAAGGTGCAGAGCGAGCGAGCATTTTTCTCTCGACGCTTTCACGCGCAAATATATATATATTTCGCAGCGTGTGTGCGGGGGTGGCGCAGTACACACACCGCGCGGTGGTGCGGTGGCCGTAAAAGCGAGCGAAAGAGCGCGCGCGCGCTCTCCGCTTGTAAAACTGAAATAAAATCGTATATGGGCGCGCGGGCGCTTCCGCGTATAAAAAAAAAAAGAAAAAAAAAAACGCGGGCGGCAAGTGTCCTTTGGCGGCCGTAAAGCCCAAACGGATTATCTAGCAACAAGTTATACCGCGCGCGCGAGCGAGCGATGATTCAAAGTTCAGATTTAATCGCAAAGACGCGGCTTGTTTTCAAATAGTATAGTGTCGAGTGCGTTATATAGGCGAGCAAGTGAATGAATGAATATATACGTGTGTACATGCTTTCGTTTGACGCAGGTTAACCGCAAGCGGATTACCGATGATTATTAAACATGCGCGCATTAATACATCGCATATTCAATTTGCACTGTCTATCGGTTATTCACGTCAAAGTTTTAGCCAGAAGCGCACACGTCCTGGGCTATATAATGAGGGGCTTAATTTTAACCGTTGTTCTTGTTGTTATATTTCACAGTATGCATAAACACGATCGAACTCCGGCCACCTCGCCGCGTGGAAATTGAAAATACTTTACGAAAACTCCAGAACCCTAATATTACTAATCCGTTGAAATGCGCGCTTAATAGTCAAGGGTCAAAGAAGCAAAGCAAAATTCCTTACGATCCATCACGTCAATGATAAAACCCCTTTGGAACATTGAAATCGGTATTTCATAATAACTTATGAGGCGCACGAGCCGCGCGCGCGAAAGAACCACACGCGGCGTAAGTAGCCGTGTAACACCTGGCACGATTACAGAGCACATTCCCTCGGTGCGGTGGAATTCAATGAGACCACTTTTCCCGATAGTTTTTTCGCGCTCTCGGCACTCCTCTCTCGTCCCGCGCGAGGCGAGAGAGGAAAGCGCGTATTAAGAGCGCCGCGATGTGCGGCTCTCCGAGCTCGCGGGCGAAGTTCTTCTTGCTCCGGTTGCCGTTGTACCAGGCGCTGCAGCGAGACGGCACACGTGTAACCCTCTCCTCTCACTCTCTCTCCCTCTCTCTCTCTCTTTCCATTGATATTGCAGTCTCAGTGGCGGAGCCGTTTTGAATCTTTTGCGCCGAACCTATCGTTTTCCCATCACGTATCCCCAGTTTCCAACTGATTTAACAACGCACGTGCGCGCGTTAGCTCGCTCGTGGGACGTAGACCAGAGGCGAGAGCCGCGAATGACGAACGACCACAAAGAGAGAGCGAGCGAGTGAGTGAGATATTCTAATACGTTTGTAAACGAGCTCTAAGGATTGCCCGCAGTCACGGTAATGATAAGAGCGCGCGGCATGCATTTACACGCAGCCGCGAACCCGCAAAGAGAGTACGATATATATGGATGGGAAAAGGAATCGAGGGCGAGGAAGCGTTTTCACCTCAGACCGGGCTCCAATTTAGTTTTGTGAGGGGGGGGGGCGCAGGAAGTTTCGCATACCGCATGCGGTAAGCAATCGCGCGCGCTCACGAGTAGTGCTACATGTCTATATGTACATCTGTATACGCGGATCCTCGCGCGCGAGCGAGATGGCGAGCAAACGAATGAACGCTACAGTTATACGAGCTAGATTCGTAGTGAAGCTCGGAACTCCAGCTTTCCCACAATATTTTGATCCGATAAGATATCGGCGCGCGTCGTCTTCGGCTCTCCCGTCAATCTGCATAATAAAGCCCGCGGCGTGTTTTCTCCGCCGCTCGGCGCAGCTGCGCTTCTACGGTTGTACGGGGTATATGTATTTGTATGTGTATGTGTGTGTGTGTGTGTGTGTGTTTGTGTGCGTGCGTGTGTGTGTGTGTGTGTATATATAGTAGTCGAGCGTCGATAATTCGCGAATGGGGGTAGAAACGCGCTCGCGGTTTTACATCGCGGCGCCGCCGTCGTCGTCCTTGGCTTTCTATATTATATTATACTGCGGAGAGAATCGGTCGTCGCAGTAATTAGATGTAGTCGGAGAACGCTCATCTCGCTATTGTTTAAACTTCGTTTAATTTATATTCGTGGATATTTTTTAAAATTCGTGGTACGCGTGATATAACGCGGAGCGAGCTGTGTAATCGATGTAGGTGACCGCGGTGGTAGAACAATATGTAAAAATGCCGGGTGTACAAATGGTGGAACAATAGAAATTAAACTGATTTATCTGCGGGTGCGCGCGCGCGCGCTCATTTCAAATTCAAAGTAACATCCTTTGTTTGTTACTTCGCTTGAAAAACTACAATAAACTACCCGTGTTGCGTGGGGAGAGTTTAACAGAGATAATTCTGATTTATACGGCGTTCGTGCACATCGTGAAAGTTTTAATAGTTATTACGAGGCAATATTAATTTTTACGGTTTATATTTTAATTAAATTTTATACAAAATTAGTTTCCATTTTATCTGCGAAATTTTTAATTAATCTCAGCCATATTATCATCATTTTTAAATTTAACGAGAGTTTTATGAAAAATTTCCATTACCTCCCCTCCGCCTTCGCACCCGTTATTTTTACATTTAACGCTTCAATTACGGCATTACCGTGTGCCCATCAAATCGTTCGTTTCCTTCTATCCATCTCGTTTTGATTATACGCGCTTTTGCTGCATAGAGACGCCCGCACAGATAAAACATTTCAAAAAAAGTAATTCCGCCTGATGAAAAATCTTACGCGCACACACATACAGCCATTCCAAAGCGCCGGCAAATGAATTTCGACTCGGCAATGCCGGCGTATTAATTTATGCTGTAAACGGAGGAGCAAAAAGTTACGACGACGACGGCAGTGGTGCCGCGGGCGGCTACGCTATGCACACACAGGCGTGCGCCGCCTTCGCGGACATTCTATATGAAGTCGTTAGTTACGCTCCCTGCACACGCGAGAAAGAGAGAGAAGGACAGAGATTCAGATTCAGATAGTTTATGTTAGCCCTGAGACGAAGGCGTGTCCCAGAGGGCATGTAGATACAGCGATCGCTCTTGAACGCATAAAAAATAAAACAATCAACGATGCTGCGCGATTTGTTGGGTCGTTGCTGGAAATCAATTACGTCCGATTTATGCCTCGAAGATGAATTATGTTGGAGATAAGTCAGCGGCGTCGATGGTGATCCAGTTCTCGAGAGTGGTTCTTTTTTTGTTTTATATGAAATGGCAAAGACGTTAAAAAATAGCTTGTAAAACTGACTAATTAATTGCTATGATGGAACGATTTTTCGACCATTATTCGCCTATTTCTTAGATTGACGTAATAACAAAATATTCGTATTTGATTTACTTACTAATTTTATCTTTGATGAGAGAGCATTAAAGTGCATTGGATGGCGTACCAAAATATAAATAACATTAACTAAAAACAGCTGCCAATTCATTAGCCCGCGACTTCCTCAAACTTAATTTGCTTATTCATTTAATTAATTATAAATAACAAAATTTATAATTTTTGCAACAATTTATTACATAATTATAATTAAATTCATTTATGAAGATTAAAAAGTACTCATTTTTTAAATTATGTATAAAATATGAATAAAGTAATATATATTATTTTTTTTTTTAAATTATTTTCATGATTTTTCTCAAAAAAATTGACCGTTTAGTTATAAGAGTTATAAGCTTTTTAAAAAAAACATACATTTTTGTTAATAACAAAAGAAGCGTTATAATAGCTAGAAAATTTTTTTTTAGAAAATATACGTGTTATAATTCTCTTTGGAATGTTATACCCATTCGATTAAAATATCTCAATCTGTTTGTACGATTGCTCGAATCGTATCACCGAGCGCCGTTTCCAACGCTCTTGCCCGCATTAGACGTATAAAAAAAATAGGCGAACAATCGCCACTCCACTTAGTCCCGTGCGGCCCCACGCGTTCTGTTAAGAAGGCGAAGGTAGTTGAAATGACTAAACTCCTATGGTGTAGTTAATAAAGGCTGTTTATTACAAAAACGTTAAAAACTATGGAAATTTGGTACAGCGGGATATAATAGCGACACGAGGACCCTTCTTGCTCAGGCCGCTCGCTCCAGAGAACTGACTTGCGCAGTCGCAGCGCCGCTAAATGACGTCGCAGACGCCCTCTATATCGCGTTTCACACGGCGCAGCGTGTGGTTGGCTTCGCTCTTAATCCTATGACCGAACACGATCCTATCATTAAAAAAAAGCGAGAATAAATTTTGAGAAAATCGAAAATTCGAAATAAAACAAAAAGACATCGACCCAATAAAAAACAGATTTTTGACCCGTAATCACATAAAAAAACAAACAAAAAATGAGGCCTGTCCGGTTAAAATCGACCGAGTAGAAGCTGAGATACAGGCGTATACACACACACACACACACACATACATCCATACAGATATTTTTTAAAAACCATGTATTTTGATTCCTAACACCTCGGAAGACAATTATAACATGTTTTTACAACAACTCGACAAATTACTATCACAAAGTTTCTTCTAGGAGGAAGCAATATCATTTTTTGTACTCATTCTATGAATAATTCAGCAAAACTTTTATTTCTTCGTCTAAATTTCCAGACTAAAGAAACTGATCAGTTTGAATACCTTTAAAATACTCAAGGATAAGCTTGTGCTTGTTTTAAAAAAAATCATTCTATTTTTCAATCTATTAAATGGCCGAATGATTGGGGAAAAAGCGTTTCACCTGGAGCTAGAAACTGGACAAGAAAAATCCCCTATTATAGCAAGTTTCTAATATAAATAATCCGTCATCAAGGAGCGCGGGAGCGCTCCGAAGATAAGTAACAGTTAAAGAGTGAGCCCGTGCCCTATATATTAGTTATACAATGTTTTGGATTATTTCCTCCGAGATATTGGAAGCGAGAATTTCAACAACAATTTCTTAACACGAGCTTTTATCATTGCGCTAACCAGCGCGAATAGAATGAACACACGCACACATAGCCTGCAATCATTATAGCGCACTAGGTGAAGTGTAACAATAGCGCGGCGATATAGCATGCGGCAGTGTTCGAAAGCGATAAATAAATGAGAAAGCGGAAATATGGCTATTGAAGCGCTATTCGAATAAATATCGAATAAACTTGTACGTGCATGCGTATAGCGCATAAAGCGTGCGTAATGACCAGCGCGTACGTGCGTAATTTCTGCGGAAGCTCATTTCGTGAGGGGGGCGGGGGGAGAAAAATCATTCGCCGAAATTTCGAGTTCTCTTGTACACTCGCGGCTCCCTTTCATTAGCTGGCAGCAAGGATATACGCCACGCTATTAACCACGGCCGTCGCTCATTATACCGTCTTCGGATCCCGCAAAAGAATGAAAAGTATCGCAATTTCCAGCGCAATGCACCGCTTAATTCGCCGTAAATGAATGAAAAATAAAGAACGAAAAAAAACGAAAACGCGGCGTACGTGTAGGAGAGAAAAGTTATTCGGCAGCGAGTCGCTTCATTATTTCGGTACTTTGCAAATGATGGTTTAAGTGTCGTCCCTTCAGAAAAAAAACCTTCATCACACACCGTAACGGGATTCGCAGCCGGCTATGGCTTGCGATGCCGGCGATTACTTTTTCCCCGAATACGCATGTATATTATGTAATAGACGAGTGAGATACCTTCGTACTATATATATATGGGGAGATGTATTTTATCAGAATTGTAAAATGTTAGTCGTTAGATGGGTATTTTCTCCGAAAATATATTATCGTTTAAAATATTTTCCGAATCCGATACTGTAAATTCCGAACATGAGCTATTCAGAACACATAAGGGATTTCTTTCGAAAAAAAATATCAGAAAAATTTGCGTCTATAAAAATTGAAAACAGATTGCATAAAATTATAAAGGTACTTTTTACTAGAAGAATAAAATTCCGAAAAATGTAAAAATTCATTCCTATATGATTTTTAGCTCATTTTTCGACGTTAGAGCTTTTCTAAATCACTGCATTGTCTACAATTTAATCGTTAGGCAGAAATGGCATTCGAAAAATTGATATCACATATCATATAAAAATAATTTAATGAAAATATTATGGCCTTCTGGCCAAGTTTTTTCGAATTTTTATATATATTATACATTTTTAAATATTCGGAAAGTTCACCCTTCTATCATAAGATATTCTAATTTGTTTTTTTACCTTTCGAAAAAAATACCCATCTAACATTTTGTCATTCTGATAGAATATCTCCCCCCAAGCTATCCGTATCACAACTATATCGGGCGTAGCAGCATCGTAATCTTAGTTTCGCGAATTATCGCCATTTTATTCCACACCTCGCGACCTCGCGGGGTAATCATCCCGTGCGAATTTCCGTTTAGACCATTCCAGGTGCGGCGAGCAACAATTAATCCAGCATCCAAGTGACATTTAGTTTCGGTGGCAGAGTGACGCCGGCCGGGCAGCGCGCGTCGGGACAAACTCAATACCTACAAACTAATCTTGCGCGCGCAATTCGAAACCGTGGAAAGATGAATTAATCAATCCACGATCACAGTTCGAGCAACCGCATTGTTCTCTCGGGCAGTCCAAGATAGATATAGAGATAAGGGGGAAGAGAGAGAGAGAGAGAAGAGGAAGTAAGGAAGGGAGTACAGTCCGAGACACCGAACTACGACGACGGACTGTGTGTAATCCTTCGCGAGCAATCCGCGTCTCTCTCCCTCCTTGCCTACCTATATAGGAAACTGCAGCTGTATAGTAGCAGCAGCGCAGTAGTAGCGGCACACACAGAACGGAGATTGGGATCGCGCTCGCGCTCGCTCGGCACTGCTCCATGTGCTTCGTGTCCGTCTTTGCCCGTGGGTGATTCGTAAACCGTCCGTCTCCCTGCCCGTCTCTCCTCCTCCTCCTCCTCCTCCTCCTCCTCTATCTCCTCTATCCCCCTGACGACGCGAAAACGTTTGCAAGCGCGCTTGCGCGTATATACGTGCATACACACACACACATCAGAGCGCGTGAAAAATCGCGAGTCCTCTGCCGCCGCCGCGCCATAGCGAGTCCCAGATGCGCGTTGCGATTAGTAACGTATCGGGGGGAAAGAGAGGCTCACTCACTGCAGCAGCGGTGGCTCCCACGGGAGGACTGGAAAATCGGAAAAGCAAATTAATGCCTCCCCGCGTGCCACGTTTCCACGTGCATTTGTAAAAGCGTCCCCTCTCTTTATCGCCGTGTGCGACGGAGCTCTTGGCTCGCGAGACGATCGTTTATTCGGTCCTCGTGTATGTGTGTGTTTTCGTTTTAGTGAATGAATCGTGGCCAGAGCGAACGGGGAAGGTTTGTCATGATTTACCGAGATTACCGGGGCCGATATAAGGAAGCGTCTTATGTGTATCTTCTTTTTCCAAAGATGAAGGGGCGGGGGGAGGAGTGGAAATTTGTGATTGTGAAATAGCCGTGAGAGGAATACGATTACAAGAATATTTGAGGGGTTGCGGACGGGATATGTAGGTCAGAGCCGTAATTTCAGTAATTTCTTATAAAAGTTTTTGAGTCAATAAAAGTAGATCATTAATTAAAATAAATTCAATCCGTCCCCCTACTTACTCTCTTAGTCCTTATATCATACATACACACACAGCCACGTTTCTAAATTATATGTATATAATACGTCAGTATGTTATATATAACGAAAAACCATTCGAAACTCAAGCCCGAATCTACTTGCAAACTTTTAATTGCTTGTTACAGGTAAGTGGTCGGATACTTCAAAGAGCCGGCGCGCGCAGAGACTTGGATAATTTACTCTAAGAAGTCTAATTTAATGAAGAGAACCGGATAAGTAAGTTTTACTCCGACTTTCTGGCGATGAAATTATTATAACAATTCGCGGTCCCCATTACCCTTATACGCGAACCGATTCCGCGCAGAACTTGAATCCGCGTTATACTGCACATTACATATATATGCACTCTCTAACGTATTCACATATTCAGAAAGTGTCGCTCGCGGCTGTAAGCGCAACGTTTAAAGTTTCGCGAATGAAATTGTTGTAAAAGACATTTAGACGCTATCTGGGCAGGTGGAAATAAGACGCCGAGAGAGTGCAGTTTTCCGCGATTGCACCGCATTTTAATCAACGATCTGCGAAAACACTGTGTACCCCTCGACTGCGCAACATACATCGTCTGTCTACAACACTCCCTTTCGCGATTTTCCCCCTCCCCTATAAACTTGGCACCTACGCAAGAAGAGTTTTGCCTCTCGCGAGAATATACATACGTATACATATGTACACGTCGCGCACTTTCATCTTCGCCATCGTTCGTTCGTTCCTTCGTTTCATTCGCTCTTTCGTCACAGAATCGTTCTCGCGCCTCTATACTTCGAACCGCGACTATACGACGACGACGCCGCCTTTTCTCCTCTACACAGAGAAAACTCACTCTATCGCTCTCTTTTGTCACACGCGGAATTCAGTCGAACGCGCCGCGAATAACTCTTTCCCGCCCTCCCCTCTCGTTTGTTCTTTCGTTACACGCAGTTGCCGGTACATCTACGCCCTCCCTTTGCTGTGCGACTCGTACCAGAGAGAAAGAGAAAAAGGAGAGAGGAAAATTGCCTCGCACGCACACATTCACACACCCTTCGCGTATCGGCCCGTTTTTCCTTTACCGATGTGTTGTGCTGCGGCCGCTGCTACCGCATGCGTGAAGCATTTCGAAGCCTTATTGCCTCGCGCGACACACACATACGGCCGTACGCGAGGGTATAGGGGACATTCTTTCGGAGCAAAAGAGCCTGTTAGTCTCGCGAGGGCTAAGATGGCACGCACGCGGGAACATACTTTTGGCTTCAAAGCGCGTGTGTAGAGCGCATATATATGTGGGTATTTTTCCCCGCTCTGTCTCTATATACAGTGTTGTCTTTGTGCGTGTTTGTACCGGTTATGGAGAGCGCGTGTGTAAGATGGCCGCGTCTCGGGGCTTCTCATTTTTTAGACGGAATATTATACGGCATTGCGCGAGGCTCTTTAGGATTATAATGAGCTATATACTTGAAAATGTCTTTGTCTACTTTGTTAAAGGCTAAACGGTGAATCCCTTCGAAAATTGAATACCTTTGCGACACAGCTCTCACTTGTCATGGCGTCGGGAAATATTTTACTTAGTCTATTTGATGACAATCAAAATTTTTTTTTAAAGCGCTTTTTTCCATCCAATGAGGTAAATCCCTTGGACTCAGTTTCAAAGTAATCGACTGCTTCCTTTCCACGCATCCGTTGTATTCCAATTTCGTCCAGCTCACGGACTGATGCTCGAAGCGAAAGAAAAGGACGTTTTACTTAGGTAATTTACGTAATGACGCGTCGGAAAGTTGCTTTAATGACTCAAACGTGTACAAAATATTTACCTGAAATTAAATTCTACTGGGAAAATAGAAAGGATTCACGTGAACAATGAAACAGTCATTAAAGAATTCATAGTTCTAGAGATATTAATAAAAAAAAAAATTCTTCAACGTGAATATTTTACCCTTGAAAACTAATAGCCATCCATAACTCCTCTTAGCTGCACCGTATAATTTTGCGAAAAATCATGCGCTCGACATTAAACGCACTCTCCCGCATTCTCTCATTCCCTTTTCCCTTTACTCGAATCACATTTTCTCACTTCTTCGCTCTATATATACGCGTAAAAACGATATTAAAAAAGATACGCTGAGGATATCTCTGTGTATACGCGTGTTTCGCGTACACGCGTATTTCGCGACATTAAATTGTTTCCCAGAAAAACACACTCTGAAAAGCTGCAATTTCAAAAACGCATTTGCTTCGGCGCACAGAGTAAACAACGCGGAAAAAGAGTAGAGAGAGAGAGAGAGAGCGAGAGTAAGCGAGAGGCAAGTTAAAGCTCCGCGGCGCGACGTCGTCATCGCGTGCGCTGCAACACACACATAATATACACACACCGCGAGAGAGGAAAAACGAGCGCCCGCACGCGACTTGAAAGGGCCGAAAAAGGGGTGACTAAGAGCGTCTGCGCTCTGTGTGTTGAACAAATTACGTAAGAAATCCTGAAAACCGCGTTAAAGAGGTGAGGAAAGCCCCTAGAGGGGGGAGGCAAGCGAAAACAAGGAGGTAAGAGGCGGAAAAAAGGACGGACGAGAGGGGACCTCGAGACGAGCACAGTGCAGAGCAGCAGAGCACAGAGCGCAGAGCGTGTGCTGGAGTGTAGGCGGCAGAGGCGGAAGGTGGAAAAAGGGTAACGTGAAAAACGATCAAGACTCGGAACAATTTCCTTATTGCGCTATTTTGAAAAGTAATAGCCATCCCATTACACGGGCTGAACAAACTCTCGGCTCAAAGGCGAGCGAGCGGGCCCCTTATCTGCATTCGAGGGAGCGAGAGAGGGAGAGAGAGAGAGAGAGTCGTTCCCTCGGCGTTCCCTTTACGCGGCAACAACGAAGTTATGGTACTCCCGCGAGCGCGGGAATTTCGTAACCGCCGCGCGAGTGCATATAGCGTGTATATAGACAGAGGGAAAGAGGGAGAAGACCTAGCGCTAGAAGAGTCCCTGTACTCTTTCCTCATCGTCTCTCTCACTCTCTCGTGGGGAATATCTTTCCTATTTTCTCGGTGATTACGCCGCGACGCTCTGCCTTGTCTTAGCCAAAGTAATGGTCAAGCCGAGGAAGAAAAGCTCTCTTCCTAAGTACTTCTTCCTCTCCGCACGATCGTGCGGATCGTTGGCCTCCCTCTTTCCCTTTTTCAGCTGCACGCGCAAGGATGATCGCGAGTTCCGATCTGCCCCTCTATCTCTCTCTCTTTCTCTGTCGTGTAGCCCCCGGGGTGCAGCACGTTTCCCCGTCTCCAATTATTTTCGAGAGCCCCGCTGTCGCGGCCCGACCGACATATTTAGTTTTATACATACAAAAGAAGGCTCATCATCGCGTGGTCATCGCCTCCATCGTCCTCGACTTAACTGTACACAATCCTCGGCACGATGAGGGCGGCGGAGAGGAATCTCTCTCTCCCACGTGTCTGATGTATGAATGTACTTATATACAGACGCGCGAGATTGAGCAATCGAGGACGGACTGTGTACGGGATATGCAACGAGTGTGATGTATGTAGAGTAGGATTGTTGTTGCTGTGTTGTTGCGATCAGCAGTGTGGGTTCGGGGCGCCGTACTCGATGTGCGTCTTGTTGGGTCGACGGCGGACATGTCTTATTTGTAGAGGTTACGTGCGTGGGTGCTATAGTGTGCGATGGAGAATGAAATCGGATGAGTTGTGAAGTGTTGGAGTTTTAGCGGACGGAGGAAGAAGTGCAAATTGGGCGGGAGAGAAAAAGCAGTACTGGTTGAATAAGTTTTAACGATGGTATCCGGGGAATAATCTTTTTTTTTTTTTTTTTCAAAAGTTTCAAAGTTCACTGCTGATTGATCTCTATTGAAAATTGGAAAGCCAACATCCTTGGTTGTTCCGTATCGAAAGTTTTTGTGTGTGTGTTTTTTTATTACAAACAATATAGCTTTTGAGACTTTTACATTTTCATTATGTTTTTCATAAATCTTTTATTGTGTGCCAGATCTTGTTGAAAATAAATACGCTATCAGGTAGACTAAAACGGAAACTGAGAATTCACTTGAATTTGAAAATCAATAGCGAAACAAAAGCTCCCGGATCCCCTTAACTTGCCCGAAGAACTACGCGCGCGTTCGCACGCGCTTGCGTTTCGAACGTGAGGGTATATTTTTCAATTTTTTTTTTTTCATCACGAGAAGCTTCGCCGCGCGATACGGCAGTATTTCACAAATTAAACTGTGCCAAAAGCTTCGGAGGGATATACACAGATAGGATCATATCGATTGATCTCTGGGCATAGAGATAGAAAACAAAAATCGCCGCCCTGATTTTGACATCCAACTATTTCATGCTAGTTTCGCAATAACATTTCCACGTACGAATACACTGTATGAAAATATATATATGCCTTCCCACCGAATAAAAAGAAATGTAATACGAATGCCCGATATTTCGGAAACGAATGCGCGATATCGTTCCCTTATGTGGATAAAGGCTGTTGAAAAAAATTTCATACTTTTTGGGATTTAATTATAGTCATTATTAATTCAATTAATTGGTCATGAATCGCGATCAATGAAGCGCGATAAATTATAAATGTAATTACGCTTCGAAATATTAAATACTATAATTAATTTATGATAAATTTATAGCATTGTTAAGGTATGCGAACTATCAAGTTTGACTTTTACAGTTATAAATACCGCTACTGCCCATTCGAAATACAAAGTAGCCGAGAGAGAAAGAGAGAGAAAGAGAAAAAGAGAATTAAGAGCGTAGCACTTTATCGATGCAATACAATTTTCAAATAATAACTTAATTAAGGCACGTCGTAAATCACGCCTGAGCGTCAAGAATATACAAAACGGATAAAGCAATAATACGCGGAGTGGAATAGTGCCTTTGCGCTCTCTGGCAATCGTATAAATCAATGAAATTTTTATGACGTTTCAATCACACGGAAAACGAGTACTCCTCGGCTCCTGCTGGTGGAATAAAAAAAAAAGCGCGGCTCCATAGAAAACCTGATGAATCTTACAAGTGCGCTTGCTTGACAAAACGAGCATAGCAGAGTAGTATATACGACGCACGATGAGAGTGGCGCGCACGCGCGCGATAAAGGGAAGAAGTAGAAGAAGACGACAGGGCGGTGCAGTAAAGGGCATGGCGTGCGAATAATATGTATACTTCGATGCGTCTGTATAAAAGCGTCACCTCCAGATCAAACGCATAAAATGGTATATACGTCGAGGCATGTGCGATCGTACTAGCGTCTACCCGGTCGGACGTTAATATCCGCATAAAACGAGTGGAGTGCCGGTACAGCCTTAGGATCTCTCGCGCGTGTCACTGTGCAAAGTCGAGCTTTTTTGCTGGCTAGTCTCTCGCGCTCTCTCTCTCCCTCTCTCAGCAATTCGCCCCGCTGGCCGCGAAGAAGAAGAAAATCCTATAGGTGTGTATAATGAAAACGACGAGGCTGGATAATAGAGAGACAAAGAGAGAGAGAGAGAGAGGGAGAGAGGGAGAAAAAAAGAAAGAGGAGAGGGCCAGATCAAAGGGATCATTTGTCAAGGATATAAGTAGGAGAGAGCGACGCGCGCAAGGTCGGCCCATATCCACGCGCGAGCATCGCAAGATCGGATTTAATTTTCCCAAGAGCCGAGGCTTACGCGAGCGCAATTAATTTTCACGCCGTCCACGTGGCACACACCCATTCACGCCCCGAAGTCTTCAATTACTCGGCCCTTCGCGCTCGCGCGAACGCTCCCAGCAGCGTAAAACGGATATTCAAGGAGGTGAAGAAGAAGGAGGAGGAGGAAGAAGAGAGCACATAATTTTTCGTAGCCCGGCTGCTACGCGAGAGTAATAGCTCTCGGGTACGAGAGAAGGGGCAAAGAGAAAGAGAGAAGAAAAAACTGTGGTATGTGTATGTATGTGTGTATAGACATACTTACACGCGCGTAAGGAGCAAACGATGAGGAGGTTGAAAGGAACCGCGGGCACGGGCCGCAAGGTGTACACCCGGAGGGGGGATATTAACCGTACGCAAACAATGCTCTACAAGCGGAAGTAGCCTGGCTGCCTGTGCCCGGCGCTCTCTCTCTCTCTCTCTCTCTCTCTCTCTCTCTCTCTCTCTCTCGCGTGTACGCACGAGCGGGCGCTCGCGTATATAGCCATATTAGCGCTATATAGGTGCCATATCGGGATCCCAGACTACCTCGGTGCTGGTATATATATATATATATATATATATCGGCTACGGCGGGAGATAAGAGGAAAGAAGGACGAGAGAGACGGCCCACAGCTTTTTAGAGGAGCCCTAATTGGGAAGAATTAACGTTGTCGGGAGCATATTGTGCACGCGCGCCTCTTCTTGACTTTAATGTCCCTTTCTATTCGGCTCTCTCTCTCTTTTTATTTCGTCCCTTTTAGAGCGCGCACACGCGTCTCAAAGGATTTGAAATTTTCTGGAGCTTTGTTAATTGAATTTTATTAGCGGGCAAGTGTCGTTGCACTCTAACCGTGGAATTCTCCGTTACCTAATTTGAAACCGGCTGGGGAAAATAGAATGGAAATGTTTTGTTATATAGAGGTGGTGTAGAAATGGGATTTTTTTTTAATAATTTGAAAAATATCGAAGATGTACATACAATGAAAGTTGTAAGGCACGAAAGCCCTGCGTTTCTGCGCGTCTAATTCTGACTAGTCATAGAAAAGTAACATGCGGCTAGTCGTGTATTATTGTTGCAGGCGTTCGCTCGGAGAAAAAAAACCAACAACGAAGCAACATCACGAATCTGTTATTCAAACACGAGATTCAAAGCTGTAAACGTGTCGAATAGTATATTACTAACGCGGGCGGAAGAGGATTATTTACCTCATGCGACGTTTTTCGGCCGAGCGAAGCGAGGTCGAAAAGTCGCATGAGGTAAAAATTCTCTTACGTCCACGTTTCAGTAACGTATTTTTCCGTCCGAGGCCGCAAAATGACATTTAAGATGGCATTTTGAGGTTAAAGGGCGGAAAACACTATTTGTAGCGTGAAAGTTGCTTTATATACTTTTAATCTTGGTCAATCGGGATGTTACATGTCCAAAAATATATGCTTTTTTTTGTTATTTATTATCTGGCTAATATAAACTAAAAAAGAAAAACGATCCGTTCTTCGAAAAAATAGACTTGCCAACTACGTTTCTGTTTGCTCGAATGAATAATGTTTGCAGTAGTTTTTTTTTCTTCATTATTCAGGAAAGTTTTCCAACGTGGCTATAGCTCCCGCGAAAACATCAGTCGTGCACTCGTCTCCATAGGAAATATGTTTTAGTCACTCTATGGTCTGACTGTTTACTGGATAAAAAGTGTGCCCGTGCATGCGAGTGTGAGTGTAGGTGTGTGTACGTCGAGTGTCCCTTCATAATAATCATTTATTCCCCCACCTTCTCTTCCGCCTGCGAGACCTGTAGTATACTATGAATAACGTACCACCTCACCCCTGCACTTGCGCACTGCCATAAGTACGGGTTGCTATTTCGAGCGATCCTTGTCTCTTATCAGTGAGTCTAGCGTAGTTGTGTACATTCCCGCGTGTCTTTTTGTGTGTTCTTCTCGTTATCGCCTCTTCTGACCCCTTCCTCTCTCTCTCTCTCGCTCTCTCTCTCTCTCTTTCTCTCTCCTCTATCTGTCCTCCTCTGGTATAAATCCGAGAGAGCGAGCGTGTTTGAGCAGGACAAACCCACGCCGACTTTACAGCTGAGGATCTTGATTACTTATTTGCTGACGATAAAATTTTCTGCTCACACTATTTCTCTCTCCCGCACGCGTTTGCCTTTTTCCGAGGCCGTCGCACCGTCCTCTGCAGTTGCAAAGAGCCTCCCATCATGCGTTTGGAACGGAGAACGTGCTCCTGCCTCTCTATTGTATCAATATGTAGAAAATTTTTATTTGGACATCAAATTCTCGTTTTTCGGGTAAACACGGTAAATATTTCGCTCCCGACTGCCGACCCTCCCCGACAGACTGAAAATGCGCGATTGCTGCCGACTACGTCGTCTATACGCGCTGTTATTGTTGTAGGCGCACTCGTGCAACAATAATATAGGCAGCGTTGCGAGGGGTGGCGTAAAAAGGGAACGAAAGGGAAAAAGAGACTGGTGAACGAGCGAGTGACGCGCGTTTCCGCACTTTCTCTCTCTTTCTCTCTCTGTCGTTCTCGAGGCAGCGCGCGGGAAATTGTAGGAAATTATTTCCTCGCGGGATCAATTTTTAACAGTCCCGAGAGAAGAGAAACGAGCCGCGCGAAAGAGATGCAAAAGAAATGATAACACAGCGGACGGGCGGGCGAGAAAGGGGGCGCGCGCACGCTCTGTAAAACAGAAAAAAAAACGAGGCTTTACAGCCGCCGGCTAATGATCATTCGGCAATTTTCAATTTTATGATCGCGTTTTTCCGCGTAAAGCGCGCATCGACTAGCTGAGAACTGCGTTGCGTTCACATAGAGGCCGATAGTCTTGAGGGAACTACCACTACAGTACAGCGAGCGAGTGAGAGAGAGAGAGAGAGAAAAGACGGAAACAAAACTGCGCGGAGGGAACGAACGGAAAGAGATCGATCACCGCGATGGAACTCGCAGAAACGGAGTTTCAACAGTTGTAAAAGCGCGAGCTTTCTCTCTCTCTCTCTCTCTCTCTCTCTCTCTATGTGTGTGTGTGTGTGTGCATCTGTCTGTCTCTCCCGCGCTTTGTGCGTTCGCATGAATGCGGAAAGAGTATATATATATACATATATATGTGTATACACGCGTTCGGGGAACGTATAATTTCTTCGACAGCTTAGTCTGGCCGAGACTTAATTTCCTTGGCGCGGAGAGAGCAGTGCACGGCGATTGCTTATATATACATACATACATACAATGTATACACATCCCGCAACCTCACACACACATGCACGCAAATATATACACACACAGAAGCACAAGAGAGAGAGAGAGAGAGAGAGAGAGAGAGAGAGAGAGAGAGAGAGAGAGAGAGAGAGAGAGAGAGAGAGAGAGAGCCATCAGGATGAAATTAAAGCGGGGAATGCTCTCGCGGTACGTCGATCTCTCTCTCTCCCCCTTCTCCTTTCTCTCCGTATATTATCCTAGGAACTCTCCGCGAGCGCGCGCATATAATGCCACCTTCTCGCGCGGATATAATGATCGTTCGACGCGCCCGAGTTACGAGCACAGAGCGCGCGGGGCATTTGGAATGCGCGCAGCCGCGGACGTTTCGTCGTAAGAAGGACGCTACTCTCTCTCTCTCTCGCTCTCGTCACCAGGCTGTATATAATTATATACACTGAGAGAAATGTTCTAATAAAATTTATTATAAACGTAAGAAAAATTACTATATTTTATAGCAACGTTCGGGCCAACTGCAATTGTAATAATTTTTATGATCGAGCTCAAATTTCAAAAAATTCCTTTTTTATTTTCATGATTTCGTATTTACAGACCTATCGGTGGACTCTAATACCATGTTTAAAGTTAAAATAAATTAGATTGGGAAATAAAAATTTTTTTTCGACGACGACCGAATTCAATCACTGGACCCTCAGCACGACAATCGGACGCGTTCACCACTTTCCCATATATGAGATTCTTGAGTACAAAATTTCGTACCGTCGTTTACAAGAGAACTTGAATAATAATTAATGGCAATAATTAACTACGATGATACCAATAAATAACTTAAAATTAATTTGCATAATATAAAAATAAAATAATTGTATCGAGGTTTTCGATGTTTTGTTAACTTAAAAGCACGACAAAGTAAAATTGAGAGAGAAACACAGACTCGTGTGCGCCTTGACGTGCGCAGAATATACTAATGGTGTGGATATTTTTACTATGTTGGATATAGCATAATTTCTTATGATCGATGGTAATTTTTAAATGTAGAGCTTTTTGCTATATTTATAGTAATTTGAACTACGATACAAAATCAAATTTTTATTGTACTGAAATAAAATTTATTTTTTTTTATTATAATTATTATTAGAATCTGGAATATTTACGATAATGAAATTTTTACTATGTAACATAACAATTTCTATAACGGGCATAATAATTTTTATAAATAAACTTTTATAAATAATTTTCCTATAATATTAATTAGTTCTATTATTATAATAAAACTTCGGCATAACCCGTCAAAAAAAAAAGTCTTGGCGAAGTCTTGCAGAAGTCTGGCTTAAAAAATCTGTCCAAAGTCTCGCTTATCGGACGATCCCAGACTTTTTGCCAGACTTTTTATTTTTTCTACTAAAAGTCTTGGACAAATCCCGAGACATTATCCAAGACTTTTAACCGGACTTAGTATTCAGCGTAGCTTGGAAAAAATACCCAGACTTTATCCAAGACTTTTTACCAGACTTAGCATACAACGTAAAAAGTCTTGAAAAATGCCCAGACTTTATCCAATAATTTTTACCAGACTTTATGGTCTGCGTATAGAGGTTATACACGCCCTGCATCTTCTGCATGAAACCGATACTCATACTCTTCCGCTGCAATCCCATGGTTACCGTTGTCACCATCGTCGTTGTCGCCGTCATCTGCAGAGCTATTAATTTTTAGGAGACACCAAAAGTCGGGCTTTGTGAAACTCCAACCTGCAAATAGAAGTCCTCTCAAAGCATCTCTTCTACAGCGCAAGTAAATATTTTATAGAAAATTTTAACTTATCTGATATTATCTCGGTGCTGTTCATTGCAGTTCCGCGTGAATAATGTTTGCACCTAATAGAGTCTATACACATACATAGAGAAGAACTTTATAGCAAAAATACCTTGCGAGCTGAAAATATTTTGAGGTCTATAAATAACTTGACACTAGTTGTGGAATGCTTTATGTTCACATTGTTCACACATTAAGATTGTTGTTCAATTCATGTCGTTTGGACTTCAAAATATTTTTATCTTGCTACACGTTTAGATATAAAATTTTTCCGAAATCCCGATTGAAACCATTTTTTACGAGGACCTGTAATGGACAGTACCGAGATAATATCAGATAAGTTAAAATTCTCTATAAAATATTTACTTACGCTGTAGAAGAGATGTTTTGTGAGGAATTCTATTTGCTGGTTGGAGTTTCACAAAGCCCGACTTCTTATGTCTCCAAAAATTAATAGATCTGACAACGGTGACCATGGGATTGCAGCGAAAGAGGATGAATCGGTTTCATGCGGGGGAAGCAGGGCGTGTATAACCTCTATACGCGGACCATAAAGTCTGGCGAAAAGTCTTGGATAAAGTCTGGGCATTTTTTCCAAGACTTTTAATAGGGAAAATAAAAAGTCTATGGCAAAAAGTCTGGAATCGTCCGACAAGCGAGACTTTGGCGAGACTTTTGAAGCTAGACTTCTGCAAGACTTCGCCCAGACTTTTTTTTGACACGGGAATGCATGTTTGACCGTCCATTGCTTCAAAATATAGTAATATTTCTTACGTTGTAACATTTCTCTCAGTGTATACCTAATTTCTTCTTTTCCGTTATTAGACGACGATGCTCTCACGCACGTTACTCTATCTCTATATATATCATTTGACTTTTTCCGCGCGCGTGCACTTTATCGCGACATTCGCATAGCAGATAGATAGAAGAGAGGCAATCTGGAAGTCCACAGGTTTGCTTTACAGTTCGTCGCGGGGTCTTTCTCTCTCCCTCTTTCTGTTTAAAATTTAATGACCCCCGCGCCGGTCGTTCCGCTCCCGCTCCCGCGCGGCGGGATAAGCCGGCGCGATAATTTACTCGGCTGTAAAGGCGAGCGCCTCTTTCTTTTTTTTTTTTTGCTGCTGGTACTGCTGCTGCCGCCTCTTGCTACGGATCTTCCTCTTTCTCGGGCTCGACGCTTCTGGGACGATGCGCTAGCACTCAACGAAATTGTTTAGTTAAACTGACTGTATTCCATTAGTTGAACTGCCTTTTGTGTTTGTATGCGGCTAGAGCCTCTGCCGTTCTCTCGGACCCTTTTTTACGTCCGGCAAATTTCGTAGTTTAATCCTAGAGAGCTTTGAGAACGAGAGATGAATCGAAATATATCAATTACCTTCATGTAAATAGACTAATTTCTCCTCATTGATGTGCGTGCATGTGTGATCATTTCCGAAACTATTGGTCAACCAATTCAGTATAGACATCATGATTATCACACAGGCGCGTTCTAGTATAGCTGACGAAATTTGTAATCAAAGCACGCGGTTATTCTGCTCGTCATTCGATAGAAATCAAGTCCGCCAATGCACATGCATATATACATACACAAGCACACGCGCGGATTCGTATACGTACGCGGGAGTTTTGAATGCAGCCGAGAGTGCAATTCCAGCTCTCGAATTGAAATCACGGGAGAGCGCAATAAAATAAGGGGCATGTTGCACGTGGGTATAGAAGAAAAAAATAGCCAGAGGCAGAGGTATAAGAGAAAGAGAGTAGCGCAGTGCACCGTTGCTGCGAGGCTATTTACGAATTCGAAATGAGAGGGAAAAAGGAGGTTTGGGGAGGGGGGAATTTCCGAGCAGTTAATTCCACTATAAACTTTCAACAAAGGCGCAGTAGCTCGTATCGAGAAGAGACATTTCTCTCCCTCTTTTGCCCACCCCCCTCCCTTTCCCCCTCTTTTCCTTATTTTTACTCTTCCTTGTTTTATTCAAGGACGCCGATGCGCATCTCCACCTCCGGCTTTTCCGTATCGCGGCGCACTTACGCGCTGCTTTCCCTCTTCTCTCTCTCTCTCTCTCTCTCTCTCTCTCTCTCTCTCTCTCTCTCTCTCTCTCTCTCTCTCTCTCTCTCTCTCTTATATGTCTTCTATGCCGCTGTCCGAGGGTAGGAGGCGACATGCATATTCAGGAGACGCTCTCGAGAGAGCGCGGTATTTAATGCGCGCGTATACGCAGCGCGAGCGAGAAGACGTCCGGTGTATAACCAAAAGCGCGCGGATACACGAACACGCACACGCACACACACACACACACACATACACCACAGGGACGGGAATCACTTATAACGCCCATTTCGCAAAACGCGCGTCGTGCCACCGCGCTATCTCTTTTGCCTAAAGTATACACATACAGCTTTCGCTCTTTCTCTCGTATAGCAGACTTTTTGTATATCTTTTGCCAGCGACAACGCAGCCATGTATGTAATACACACGAGTATAAGGGCAACGTTTTAATATTTTTGTGTTCTTTTATCAAAACGCGCCGTCGCGCGCAACGTTAATGCGAGGGGCTACCGGTATAGTACCGCGTTATTTACGTTATATCTGCCGCGTGTGCGTCCTGCGCTGCTCACTCACTCGCTATGTATTTACGATTGCATTTGTAAAACATTCCTATGTTAGTGATATTTTTAGATTTATATTTAATCGGACGGTACATAGAAATTTGTGTTATGGCTATTTAAATAAAAAAAGCGAAAAAGAATTATCATTTATAAATTTTTTAACACTAAAATCTTTAATTTTATTTGAATTGTACTTTCGTATTTACAAACCCATTTATAATTTATGACTACAGCTTGATGCAATGGTACAACAACGAGGAAATCGCAATTTCAAATTATGATTCGCCGCGAATTACATAACGGAAATTAAAATCCGATGATGAGACCTGGCATTGTTTTAGTCTTATAATACGTGCGCAATATAACGCAAGAATCGCGCGCGCCAACGTTTAATGAACGCACGCGCATTCGAAAGGAATAAATCAAACGGAATAAAAGCAATGGGCGCTCTAAGTGATATTACACCTCTTGATATTGAGTGATTTATTTAGTGTGTATCCGTATACGCACATCCACATACACACTTGCTCTCATCCATACAGAAAGCGAGTTGAAAAGGCGAAAGCAAACAAAAACCGGCGCGCGTGTATCTGTGCGTACATATATATATGCAGTTTCGCGTAATAAATCACGAGTCTCGCGCGTTTGCGCGACGTTTGAGGCCGAGCGAGTACGTGTGTGAGCGCGGCGCGACTTCTTAGCGGCTCGTCTCACTATATATACGCTCTCGCTGGAATGGCTATTAAATTAACCGTAACGATCGGAAGTGTTCGATAAGTTATTGGATTACGATTGCCGAGCGACATTCCCACAATGTATCGGGGCCCGGCGATTACCGCGCGCGCGAGAGCGCGAGATGATGCATATCGCCATAATTCACTGTCCCTCGGCTCCGCGTGTGTAAGTTATGGCAGTTCGTGCCCACGTTGACAGGCATTTATCGTCAGGCCCAACGCGCGCCTCGGCTAATTGACACGTTAATTTCCCACCCGACGAGTGCGAGAGGGAGAGAAAGATCTCGCAAGCTTAATTGGGACATTACGGGGCCGGCCACGAGAAAACACTGGCAAAACCGCAACCTTACCGTACATCTCTGACTGCCCGTGTGTATGTATGCCCTCGTCGTTAAGCCACTAGCGCATGGCATGGATGAACTTCCGCTTTTTGCGGAACGACAACGTCGACGGGCGCGTTTCTTTGATAATCACGAGCGCACGCGCGTGAGCTTGCCGAGTAAGCTGTATCGAGTTTTCTTAAAATAAACCCTGTATACCGGCGCACTTTTGCAACTGACGCTTTGCTATATGCCGCCACGAAGAATTTCACGAAAGAATTCTCAAGAACGCCTACCTATAGTTTCTTTCGTGTCGCTCGGTGGGAACGAGATGGCTCGGCCGGAGCGACGAAGGAGAGACTATATGGTATATCTATATATACCTGTGCACTTGAACTACTACGATTCGCGTAAATCCACGATTAAGCGCTGAAAATCCTGCGGCTGTAATTATCGGCGGAGTTAATAAATTCTGGAATCCGCGCGCGAGAGAGGGAAGATTTCGCGTAATCGAAACGTGCGCCCGCCCGCCCCGACGACTCTTAAGTGAGTCCCTCTCTCTCTCTCTCTCTTCGCAGCCGACGCTGTATACAGGCGGATTCGCGTCTAAGTACACGGTATTAAGTTTTACGCCGGCCGCGAGTAATTTTAACATGAGTTTCCGCGAAAGATCTTGTAAAGATCGAGCTCGCGTCTAATGACGCATAGCGATATACATATACCTACATGTATATATATACATACGTATATACGAGTGTATATAGCTCGGCAGCTTTCCAGCTTGTTGATACATTAAAATCGAATGAGCGTATAAACTTATACCGCGCTGCGAAGCGAAATCTTATCTGCCGCTAATTTCTGCGTAAGTCGAAGTTACGAGTCATTATCTGTACATATTCTATCCCTCTTAATATACTAAGTGTATATTATATCTTGCTCTCCTTCAACACTAAACTTTTGCACTTGCCTCGCGTCTTCATACACACCCACACAAACAGCCACCGCCGCAAACTTCTCCCTTCCGCATCCCCGGCTCACGCGTGCATTCTAATGTTAACCACTTACAAACTCTCGCACTTTTGTGTGCGCGGCCAGTGCAATCCGAGAAAATTGATACACTTAAACAGCAGCGTGTAAAGCGCGCAAATATCGGGGGAGAAGGCGAGCCTAATTAATTAACCGGCTGCTGTTGTTACTGCCTCTATATATATATATATATATACCGCTTCCGCACTTGCGCACCTGCTATTGGCGCGGTGCGCGCGTAGTATTTTCCAGCTCAATGCTATACACACCCGCACGCGTGCGCGGAGAACGCGAACGGCGAACGAAGGCGCGGAGCGCGCTTTGAATTCAAGAAGTTTGTTGAAAAACATCGCCGCCGCCGCGGCCTTTCATTAAACTCGAACTGCGCTCGCGCGCTGCGCCGGATAAAGCCCTTATCTCGAAACTAGTTCAATTAGATAAAACTGGAAAGGGGAGAGTACGCGAGCGAGCAGCAACGTTCTCGCACGGCTCCTTTTTCTCCCTCTCTTTCTCTGCTTTGCTCTTTCTCCTTCTCCGTTTCCATCGCTCGCTCGCTCGCTCGGCTCTGGCGCGGGCCCGGGCGCGAGCCGAGCCAAGGTTATACGGGCGATTAAGGATTACAAATAACTCGTTAACGCGCTAAATTAAACCCCGGAAGTTCAATGAATCCTGGCAGAGCGAGCGACCCGCAATCGTCGTCTATCTCGCTCTCTCTCTCTCTCTCTCTCTCTCTCTCTCTCGCAACACGAGCTGATTTATGCGCCGCTGCGCGGGGCTTTTGCGCTGCGGAAAAGTGACGGCTCGTATAACTTTTTATCCGGACCCATCGTAGACCTTTTCTGCGCGTTTTTCGCGGAACGATTGTGCACTCGTGCACTAGTATGGGGAAGTGCGAGTGGCTCTCCTGGCAATTACCCTCGTGGAAATTTCGCGGAAGATAAAGTTTCGTTCGGACAAGAGCGAAGTACGCCCCGCAACGGCACTTACGGTTTCATACAGTAAGAATAATCGGAGAGCACGAATTTTCAGTTTCTGCGTGAACTTCAATCTTCACTGCAATTTAAATTAGAACCAAGCTCAAAATGGGTATTTTTATTCAAATGAAAATCTCTCTTTTCGCTCTCCCTTTTCACGTTCGCTTGATTTGCCAATTTTAAGCTGTAAATAGTTTTAGACTTTAAAAAAAGGAGAAAAAAAATAGCCTTCTAAAATTTCTTGCATAAGTGAACTCCTGGAATGCTGAATTAATAATATTCTGGCAAACTTCAAAAGCCAAGCGAGGTATTTTAATGATCCCTCCTCGTTCAATTTCGAATATAATAATCTGAGTGGAGAACTCGCGAGAGTCGTCACTAAATGCCCGAGGACGCGCACAATACGTTTATAGAGATAATGTATTACGCACATATTTCACTTGTATTAGAGTGTTAAGTACAGACTAAATGTCGCCATTAATATCCCCCCGGCCGGAGGAGAAAAAATATTGCGCACATACGATTCACTTGGCTGCCGCCGAAACTTTAACGGGCGAAAATGCCCCATTCTTTCCAGATTAATTTATCGCGGCGCGTGGAGGTGCCCACACGTTACAGTAATGTAATTTTCTTCGTTTGCATTTTGAATTCACGCGTAATTATTACGCGCGTGATGCGCCGCGCTCATCCGCTGTCAAAAGCGTCTCAAAACGCGCGCGAAGAGGGATAGAGAAATTCACGAACTCCCATTACGCAAAGTGCGCTGGATGTCAGCGCCAACGCGTATCTGGTACGCGCGTATGTACGTGTATGTATGTATATATATATGTGATAATAATTCAGCGAAATCGTTGCGAGCAAATGGATTCGCCGCTCGCGAGAAAGTGCAAAGTCAATTGTCGCCGATGAAACGAATAATCACCTTCCCGCTGAAAAATTACACTCACCCTTGTCTATATCTCCTTCGCAATAATTACATTTCTGGGGCGACATGAATTAATCGACCTCTCGTAGCTAATTGAGTATCCGTGTCGAGGCGGCTGCATCCCCCCACCCCTCCTTCCGGGGATGATTTTTGACTTGTCCTCCCTCCCACGCTCGAGCCATCGGAAGACTAGTGATAGAGAGCCAGGGATCCAGAAGCCCGGCGCGCGATAAAGCCGAGTAGTTCCTGGCGTCAATAGAGAGAGAGAGAGAGAGAGAGAGAGAGAGAGAGAGAGAGAGAGAGGGGGGGGGGCGGCTAGTGCTTAACCTGGCATCTCGTGGTTTCCTGGCGCTATTGTGCCGAACTCCATTGCTAGGACTAATTATTTCCAAGTTAGTCGAACGATTCGCCGCCGCGATGTAATGACCGGGAGGCAAGAGAGAGAGAGAGATAGAGGTAGAGTGGAGTCGAGTTCTATATATATATATGAGGGAGAAAAAGAGGGAGAGAACATAATCTCGCTGCCTATTATACTCTGTTACTCGTGGTGCCGTAATTACTGGAATGAATCAGTATAAGAAGCGAATGTTAACGCTCTGGAAACACTTGACACGGAACGCCGCCGCTCACGTACACATATACACATACGTATATACACATGCTGTATATTCTCTCCTCTGTTCTCCTTCGCAGTCGTCGGCAGGGCAAATGAAAACCGCGCGCGCTCGAGGAGCTGCCGCAGCTGTCAAGTTTATTACCAGCCAGGACGACCTTGGGCTTTTTCGCCTCTGCCGATCGTCAAGTGCACGAGATCCTCTTCTCCCTCTCGCAATCCGTTTTTTCATTCCGTATTCTCTCTTCCCCTCCCATTCTTTCTCTTTGGGTGCCTGTATATGTATATATACCAAGTCCGCAGTGTAGCGCACGCGGTTATTGTTTTAAATATGAATCTATGTTTTTTCGCGTCGGTGACAAACTTGTTGCGTTTACGCGAGGCCCTCCATTAAAGCAAATAAGTACGGCGCGCGCAGTGGCAATCGGAATTTCGCAGCCGCGTGAGCGCGCTGATGACGAACGTGTAATGGCCTCGTTACGTGGAAGTCGCCGAGGCGTAGGAAAAAACGAACGGTGCACGAGGCGACGCGTGCAGTGCTCGCGTGTGAACAGGCTTGAAATAGCATTTTACGCCTGATAAAATCACCCGACGATTCGAGCATAGGTTATATATGCTTCGCCAAATTCATTAGAATCGTTATATAGAGTCGTGTTTACGTTACCTTCGATAATAAAGTGGTCTAATTGCAATGCCTTGAATATAATCACGCGAAATGCTCGTCTACAGTAATAATGAGTATATATCTAGTTGTAAAATAATTGTTACCGACATCCGATATTTCATTGTTTTTCGCGAAGCTTATACATGTATATATGTACCGTGGAAACCCCACTCAACGGCATTTGTCATTGGAATGAAAACCAAGGAACCACCACGCGCTGGGTGCAGCACCGATGTTTCATACTATATAGCGAGCGGGCAAGCAACCGCGCATGCTACTCTAAATTACGCAGGTAATTCGCTGGTGCGCAAGATTCGCCCTCCGCAACCGCTACACCTGCCGCGCGCATATATATAGTTCCCAGCGCGCTCGAGACTTATAATTCGGGCATTAATTCCGGTTAATAGAGATTCGATATTTGATTACCGAACCTCTCGAAACTTGCGCAAAAGCCAACTCTCCCTCGCGCGCGCGCGCGAGCAACGAACCGCGCTCTCCTACCGAACTGCAATTGCCGCTGCGCATTCAACATTATATATATAGAGAGAGAGGGGGAGGGTGTAGTAGGTACGAGCGAGGAGAGACAGGCAGGCAGGGGCGAAAATTCACCGGAGAAGGAGGAGGGTGGGCCGAAAAATTTCGCCGACTAAAATTGACGGAGCGAAAATTTTTCCGGATCCCGCGAGGCATAAATCCTACGCTCTCGTACAGCTCGACAGTACGCGCGCTCGCGCACGGCTCGTAAATCAAAGAGAGCGAACGCGAACGTTTGCGCTCGCTCGCTAGCGCGGCGGCCGCGTGCGAAATTAAATTCCGAATTTTCCGGCTGAGGGGAGGCGGCCGCTCGACTGGGGGGCTACTGCTGCCGCTGCTACAGTGGTGTGTTGTAGCAGTAGTTCCTCATCCCTCGCGCGTCTAGGAAAATTACTGAGCTTCGAACTCTCGCGCGCGAGCGATGTCGTCTGCTAAGGATTCGAACTCGTGTCCCCCGTCCAATTGCGCCGCGCACTGGTCCGACTTTGGAAACTATTTCCTCTTCTCGCGAGAAAGTGAGAGAGAGAGAGAGAGAAACTCGAGATTACAGTCTGGGGGGGGGGGGGAGTCGAAATGTCGCGGAGGCAAAGAGAGAGAGAGAGAGAGAGAGAACAGAGGCCCTCTATCTCTATCTCTCTCCCTTTATCGTTGTCGACGTTTCTGCTCCAGCACCTCACGGTAGCGTGCGCGATTGAGCGAGAGGATTTCTCCCCCTTCCCTCGTCTCTCTCTTTCTCTCTTGAGCCAAATCCGCGACTTTGGCTCTGCTGGCGGAACGTCGACGAGTTCGTTAATTTCTCCATTCCTTCGGCCCGCTCCCTCCTCTTGGCCGGAAGGAGAGCGATGGTCCAAGAGAGAGGGAGAGTGCTGGAAACGAGTTTTCGAACTCGCCAAAGACGACTACTTCTACTACTACTACTACTACTACGATTACTACTCGTAGTAGTAGTAGTAGTAGCAAATACATCGGACTTATTTTCTTCGTTATTAAACATTATACCCCAAAGGTTTTCCCCACCAGCCACCCTCTCGTCAAATCGTACCGGTCAGTTTTTTCCTCCCCACCCTCGTACGGCTCTTTGCAATCAAAACCCCGGTTCCACTTTTTCACGTGTACAGACCCCACCTCCCTCTCTGCCACTCATGAATCGTCGATTTCTGCTTTTGTTTATTTATCTTTTTCCCAAACTGTCACGTCTGTCGGCTCCCCCCTCGAGGCTCTCCACAACAACCTGACTATATACATATACCCCGCAATGGGTGGGAGAGAGCCAGAGCCTCGTCCCGAAAAGCGGCGCATTTCAACAACGCGATCGCTCTATATATAATCCGCTTTCGGGAATCCACCGGGCACTTCGAGTGCGCGCAAATCGGGGATGAAAATACACGGGTAGTCCGCGAAGTCAAACAACGAATGCGCGAAAATAAAATAAAAAACGTGAAGGGAAGGGGGGGGGGGCGAAAATAGTGGACTCCCACATTGTTGACACGTACCTTCTGCAAATCTGCTGCTACTGCTGCGGCTGCTGCTGCTATAGTCCAGTGTCTCTCCTCTCGGCGGGGATCGGCGAATCACGCGCGTGCGCGCGTTTGCAAAAGTGCACTGTCGGTTAGTGTGTGTGCGTGTCTCTCTCTCTCCTCCCTCGTCGTTGGCTGTATACGACGGTAGATCACACGTATATCCTATATGCACGCGGCGTTCGGTCTCTCTCGCACACTTGCTCCACCGACTGCATGCACCACGCGTGTGTACTGTGTGTTTTGCCTTACGCGCGCGCCACGGATATATATATCTATATATATATATATGTACCGTCTCTGAGTGTTCGTGCGGTACAAGTATACGCGTGTATGTGTGTATGGGTGATTATATATATATATATATATATATATCTATATATATAGTCAGTCTCTATCTCGGCTTGCACTCTCCGGAGCCCGATGCCCTTGGACTTGAGCCCCGTTCACGGCCACAAGCAACACAGAAATGCTGGGATTGCAAGGCGTGCGGCCACTTTTCCTGCGCGCCTTGGCACACGGTGTATCCCAGGCGGCAGCGGCGGCGGCAGCAGCAGCAGGAGGAGGCGGAGGGGGGAAGAGAGTACGCGCGCCGCGTACCCGGTCGCCGCGTCTTGGCAGGTGGAATGCCCAAGCTGCGCTCGCGTTCTCGCGCTCTCTCTCGCTCGTGTGCTCTCCTATCTTCCTCTAGTTCGCGCGCGCGCTCGCGCTCCCTCTCTCCCTTCGCGCGAGTTCTCTCTCCTTCTCGCTCGCTCTCGAGGGCACCCACGAATTATCGGCGATGCGTGCGCTCGCGGGCATAAAGAGCATCGAGGGCGGGAGGAGGTGATGCGGAGGAGGAGGAGGTGGATGCTAAGAACCTACAGGGGAGGGGGAGAGACAAAAACCTCTAGGCGCTGCATGTATACACATACAGACGCACGCGCGTACGCATGTGCAAGCGATGCATATATATAAACGCGTGTGCGAGCGAGCGCGGGAGGGAAGAGGCTTGATTACGCGAGCGCTTTCGTAATTGGCCCCCGGAAGAAAAGAGTCGCAGGAAGCAGCCCGAGAGCAGCGCGCCAAGGAACTCGAATTTCTCGCCGTGCTCCTCGCTCTCTCTCTCGCTCTCTCTCTTTCTCTCCCGTTCTCTCGTGCTCTCGTAGATGCCTACCACTTGATAATTCCCCTCCCTCCGTACCTCCTCTCTGGCTTGCACCCACATCTCAGAGGTGTACGTGTCTCGAGCGCGTGATGCGAGAAGATTAGGGGATAGGGAAATTCGCATCGCTAATTATTTTAAAAAGCTTATCTCCAACTAATTTTACACTGCTACTCGATAGCTGCCGCGCGATAACGTCTCGCTCGCTCTCTCTCTCTCTTCTCTCTCTCTCTCTCTCTCTCTCTCTCTCTCTCTCTCTCTGCCTCTTTCCCGCACGCGCACCGAGAAGGCTACAATGCCCTTTGCCTATTGTGCATGTATCTGTATGTGTGTGCCGCGGTGAACTAAGCTACGCCATGGGAGAAACAGAGAGTCGCTTTATGCGCAGGCTTTGGCGTTTCTAGTGTAATAAGTAGTTCGATCCCTTTCAAAGTAGGCGCTGCAATTATTTTCTGTTAGGCAGGCCGAGCCTATCGCATTTTACGAATTCCTGAATATCCTTTAATGGAAATTCATATTGAGCTAGAGTCCGAACTGGAAATGTACACCGGAACGTTCTTGCTCGCTGCATTGTTTATGTGCGGTGCAAACAATCACGGAAAAGAGATTGGTTCATTTTTATTTTTATTTCGAGAAAGAAAACGAACTATTTGAATGAAATTTCTTTTTAATGAAGTAGATTTTTTGTTTTGATGAAAATGAATGTTATGCAGCAAAATTCCTGTGTAAACCAAAGCGTTTGCCTCTGAAAAATCAGCAGTATAAAATGAAAACATGATGTAGAAAAAGAGCCCGTGTTTTGATAAGAATGTCGTAGCAATACTTTTTAATTTTCTCTTCTGCAAACGCTTTTAGAATTTTTTTCAGGGACTCGAAACGTTGCCACCGCAAAATACGCATTCCCAGAAGAGAGGCAATGGAATACCAAAAAACCACTGCCATAATATTGTAATTTGTCATACTGTAATAATTTGATTAATTTGGACGAAAAAGCAAGCTAGCACAGAAGAAAAAATTTTTCCCTTCTGATACACACCACTCAATTATTATTTTGCGTATATACTACACTCGTGCACTGTATATACCAACTAAACAAGCACAGAGCAAACACTTTCTACTGTTGCGTAACACAAGAGAGCTCACCGACGTGTTGCCAATATCAGGAATCAGTGCAGCGTGACGTCCAGGTATCGTATGATGATGTGTCGTCGTTGTCGGGTCGGATCACTTGCTGGACTACAACTGGTGTCGCTCGCCGATGGGTGAGCCCTTTTTGTAGCGCGCACCACTTTCTTTTTGCTTTTCGTGAAGCACTCGCCGCTAGACGCAAGAAGCCAGATGCAGAATGGGCGTGTTCCGCGCGAAATTCGGCGCTTCCGTCGCTCTTCAGCTTCTTTATGAGCGTGAATGGATACAGAGAGCGCGACCGCGAAGATAAATACGTTTGTGAATGGCTCTTTCAGAAGTCAAATAAACAAGGTGGACATAATGCCAAGGATACGCTCGTTTCGGTCGCAAAGCGTTTGTATGCACGGGAAAATTGCTCAATATCGAATGCTAAATTTTTTGTAGTTTCTCAAATTTATGCAAATACGAATTTCACCGAATGTTGTGAATATATATATTTTTGCAAGCGTGGCAACAGTTGTGTGATGGAACATGAAAGAAAAAAAAACCGCTACCAATACATTGGCTCGTGGCTTCCTCAAATTTAATTTGCTTATTCCTTTAATTAATTTTTAATAATAAAATTTATAATTTTTGCAACAATTTATGACATAATTATAATTAAATTCATTTATGAAGATTAAAAAGTATTAATTTTTAAATAATGTATAAAATATGTATAAAATAATAGGTATTGTTTTTTTTTAAATTATGTGTGAAAAATAAATCAAATAATGGATTGTAATATTATCGTCAAAACCTTTTAAAATTCCTAAATAACCTTTACTTCAAATTATATTTTCTTTGTGAGATTTCACACATAGGGTACTTGTCTCTAGTAGTATATGCCTTTTCGTATTTGTGTGCTCTTTCTGAAATTTCCGATGTAAGAAAAAGGTTCTAACTTTAAAAATAATAAACGGCTATTACAAAACAAAAGCAGGTACACAACACGCGTGCATAGCGCATGTCATTTCCATTTTCTAGTATACATAAATGCGTTCCCGAATAATTACGATTTTAAAAGAGGGCTAAAATAGGTTTAACCTCAAATATCTCTGAAATTCATAAAATTTCATTTCATACAAATTCTTTTATCATAAGAACTCTTCTAATAAATAATATACAAAATCTACATCTCCACCAAATTTCAAAGAAATTAAACCAATTTTAATGTATTTATATATTGTGCGACAACAAAGAAAGTCATTTTCAAAAATACTAAAATTTTAAATATCAAACCTCTCAAATAGTATATTACGATACGTGCGCCGGAAATTGGATTTCCGGGCCGTGCGTGGTATGACGCCCGAGGCGAAGCCGAGGGCGTCATGACGCACGGTCAGGGGATCCAATTTCCGGTCCAAGTATTGTATACTATTTTTCTTACTCCCCGGCCGAAAGTACGTTCTGTAATTGTTAAATAATTGATAAAATTGCGTTGTCGTCTGCTAGCTGTGTTTGAGTGCTAGTTTTTCTTTCGGCCCGCTCGATAGTACTGCCTCTGTCGGCCACTTTGGGTAGCTCGGTCGATATTACCGACTGTTTTTTCTTTCGGCCCGGCGTGGAGAGCTGGTATTTTGGGCGTCTGCTACTTCCGCTGTTGCACAGATGGTCTGATGCCCGCCCGACATTTGCAAGACCGAGGCGAAGCCGAGGTTTTGCTGGTCGGGGCGGGCATCAGAAACACATTCATTAAAAAAAGAAAGAAATAAGGTGATGAAATAAGTACAATAAAGTTTGATTTTAATAATTTAAACTTTTTTAATATATTAACATCAAGTATTAATACAATAATTAATACAAGATTTACATTTAAATTAATAAACTTTGGTTTTAACAATTTTAACTTTCAATATATTAATCTCAATATAAAATAAATTTTTGTTTGATTTTTTTTTCTTTACAAATGATTTTCTTTATCAGATTTGTAATTGTTAATATTCACAATGATATTGCCGTTGATAGTACAATTTTTAAATTTAATATATTTGTTTAAAGTTGAATTTATTTGATCATTCAATGAGTTATTTTGATCTTGATTTTGATTTTTATCTGCATTCAGTGATTTATTTTCATTTTGGTTTTGATTTTCATCTTGAATTTGAGGATTTAAATTTTGAAGAATTCTTTTTGATTCATTGGAGTTGGTTTGCGGTTGAAGAGTTGTCATATTGCTTGTTGTCGTAGTAGGTTTTTGATCTGAAATAAAGTTTGTTACGAATGAAAAGTAGTACAGGTGGCATCGACTCTATACATTAGTATTTTTTATGCTTACCTGAAGTTGAATTGAAATTGTTCGTAGTGATTTCTTCTTCGAAATCTGACCAATTTAAATTGTAATCAGATTCATCTTTGTCGGGTGTAGTATTTGTCAATGGTTTCGAATGAGACATTTCATCTTGAATTTGAGGATTTAAATTTTCAAGAATTCTTTTTTTACATGGAGGTGGTTGAGTAGTTACTTTATGTTCGAATCCTAGTTTCACTGGTGTTTTTAAAAGAAATTTTTTGCTGTGGTGGTTTGTCGAGGGTTGATTTTCATTGTTTTCCGGTGTAAGTATTTTCTTATTGCTGGCTGTGGTAAAATTGAGTTGTTGGTCTGAAATAATGTTTTTTAGGAATGAAAGGTAGTACAGGTGGCATCGAGCAAACTTATTAAGTATATTAATATTTTTATGCTTACTTGGAATTGGATGGAACTGGTTCGTAGTGAATTCCTGGTTGGAATGTGACCAATTTGAATGGTAGTGGGAGTCAGCTTCATTGGGTGTAGTACTTGTCGATGGTTTTGGATGAGTGTTTGTCGTAGCTGTACGGATAATACCATTGAAAATCATTTGTCTATTATGCAGTGAATTTTCTATATAGCCTTGTGCTATAGCATCCGAACGCCACCTTCCTAGTTGTTTAATCATTTGCATGTTTGCACCGGATTCAGAAAGAAGCGTTGCTGCTGTTCTTCTAAAGCAGTGACCTGTGTACTTTTTTGGATTTTGTAATTTTAAATGAGAAGCAATAGTCTGTGGTACTTCACGTATCTTATTTTTTCCAATGACTTGACGACTACATTTGCCTTTGTTGTAGTGGATGAAAAATCTGTCTGTAAACTGATCGGTTGGTCTTAAGGAAATGTAATATTTAACCTTGTTATAGAAAAGGTTTCCAATAAGAAACTCGCCAGCGTAGTCGTTTTTGTTATGTTGGATCGATACTAGAAAGGCATCACCCAAATCTTTTAGGTCTTCAAGTTTCATATTAGTTAATTCATCACAGCGGAGTGCACCGCAAATTCCAAATGTAAGTATTACCTGTGAATGTTAAAAATATAGTATAAATTAACCAAATATAAGAGTATTAATTGCGAAGTGAATATATAAATAATGAATTACCTTTGTGGCTAAATACACTTGATCATCGGCTGTTGTCATAAAATTCATAATTTCAGTCCAGGTTAAAGTCTTTGATTTTTTAGGTTTGTAACCTTTACCACAATTTTTTATCATACTTTTTAAAGCGAAGAACTTAGTAATATCAATATTGTCTTTTGTATTTAAAGTATTTCGAAGCATACTCCATATGCTCCATAGAGTTGGCGGTTTCAATTTTAGTTTTAAGGTGTTAAAGTAAACAATTAAATTGTTTTCTTCGGAGTTTGTTGAAAGTGAATTTTTATTTTCTTCTTTCCATTTTTGGTAAGCGTTGTAGACTAGGAGGTAGCGTTCGGAAGACTTCTTTGGTAATGTTTCCGACTCTATAATTATTTTTGCCTCTTGGTCAAAAATTTTTAAGATTTCTTCTTCGTCTTCAGAACCATCGGATGAGGATTCATCTGTGTTTGTTTCTTTGAAAGACATTTTTTATCTCAATCGAAATTGAGAAATTGCACGTAATTTTATTGCTTTCAATCTTGATTTGTTTAGTTAAGCACATTTTAGGTTAGAACGCGGACACTACCACTGCACGTGATCGCAGTATTTATTGCTACATTTCTCGAGAGAATTTGTAGAAAATAACAATTCATTTTTACATTTCTCGAGAGAATTTCTGTCAGAGTGCGTGTCGAGCTATTCATTTTTCTGTAAGATATCGTGCAGACAGAGTGCTGGGACTTGCGTAGTGTGTCACTTAATTGTCTCTACACGACTCGAGAGTACGTGTAGAAGACAAGAAAAAAACAATGACCACGATCAAACAAAACCACTTTTTATTTCAACTAATTCTTATTTCTCGTCACCCGTGCACTTTCCTTTGTTTATTTCGCACGCGTCGACTCGCGCTCGGACGTGCGAGGGAGACAGAGTGGCTCATGCGCGCGGGCGCTCAAGCGCAGCGGGTCGGGAAGTTTCGGCAGCCAATCAGAGCGCGCGGTTGGTCTAAAATAGGATGCGAAAGTTTCTCTTTCGGCCCGGAGATGCGGGCCGAAAGTACGTACTTTCGGGTGGGCGAGTAAGAAAAAATAATTTACACAGGTGTTACCTATATCGCATACTTTTGTAAAATGGTCTATAAATTTCAAGCTGATACATGCACGGATAGAATTTTTCAGGAAAAATTACCGTGAAATTCACGGTAATCAGAGAATACCCAAATTTAAAATAAATTCACGGTAATTTAAAAATTACCGTGAAAACAGTAAAAATTCCCAGAAATTTGGGTAGTCTCTGATTACCGTGAATTTCACGGTAGTTTTTCATGAAAAATTCTATCCGTGTGAAGTCGTCATTGAGAAATACGATTTTGAAAAAAAAACCGTAAAAAAAATTTTAACCTTAAATATCTCTAAAAATCATGAGACAATTATTTTACCTAAAGGACTTATACGATAATATATAAACTCTACATCTCCACAAAATTTCAACATGATTAAGGTGGCTCATGCGTTTGGTGCCGTATCAAGTCGGGGCCCCGCAAGGGGCTTCTTTATTATTGCCAAATTAAGTTAACGTATTTTACGTAAATTTATTGTAAATAACTTCTAAATGTTCAAACGAAAAAAAGATTTTATAAATAAGTAAAAACTTTACTAATTTGTTGCTACATTTATATGACTGGTCGCAGTGCGCATGCGCAGTAGCACATTTGTAACGTTTATTGTTAATATCTTTTTTGTTTTGTCGTTAACCTATAATTCTGATAATATCATTAGATTCTTCACAAAAAAATCTTTAATTTCATATATTGTACATTAAAAACTGCTTTTTTACAAGTTACTACGAAGCGATAAACTGTTCATTCCCATAAGGTTATGTTGTAAACGTACCTATTTATAAACTCAGTTTTTTCGATAATTTGGTTGTTGACCTATAATTTTCTTAGTACAGATCGAAAGTTTAACGTCTAAAGAGCATATTTATTAAATTTAAGATGTATCTGCTTTTTTATAAGAAATCGCATGAGCCACCTTAAACCAATTTTTATTTTCTCTAGTTATAATGCGACAAAGAAAATGGCTTTGTAAAATACGAAAATTTTCAAAATCAAATATCTCAAAAAGTAATCGTACGATCTTGATGAAAATTCGCACACATATTATTTATATCACATACAAAATTGGGGCTGATACATGGATCTGTTCTCGAGAAATTACGGTTTGAAAAAAAAGGTTAAAAAAATTTTAACCTCAAATATTTCTGAAATTTCTGGACTAATCATTTTACACAAAGAACTCAACCGAGAGCTATCCAAAATCTACCTCTACAAGGAATTTCGAAGCGATTAAGTCAATTTTAGTCTCGTAATCGTTGGACACACAAAACTCATTTTTTTCATATTTCAATTTTTTTCTCAAAAACTAGTCGGCAAAATGGATTCAAATTTTTACAGATTATAGCTATTTATATTCTGCATTGTCATGAATTTTTTCAAAAAAATTGACCGTTTAGTTTAGGAGTTATAAACTTAAAAAAAAAAACACGTTTTTGTTAATAACAAAAGAACTGTGATAGCTAGAGAAATTTTTTTTTAGAAAATATAGGTATTTTAATGCTCTTTCAAATGCTATCCATCCGATTCAAATATCTCGATCTTATCATTAAAAAAAAGCAAAAATCAGTTTTGAGAAAATCGAAAATCGGAAATAAAACAAAAACGCATCGACGAATCAAAAAACGAATTTTTAACCCGCCATCACATAAAAAAAAAAAAAAAAAAATGAGACCTGTCCGGTTAAAATCGATCGAGTAGAAGCTGAGATCCAGGCGTACACACACACACACACACGCGCGCGCGCGCGCACATCCATACAGATATTTTTAAAAAATCATGTATTTTGATTCCTAACACCTCGAAAAACAATTATAACACGTTTTTATAACAACTCAAAAAATTACTATCACAAAGCTTCCTCTAGGAGGAAGCAAAAACAATCGTCGACGTAAGGAAAAACTCTACTTTTAATCAATCGCAAAAATTAAAAATCAATTATTTCCAATAGATTAAAGAACAATCAAATGCTACATTCATCTTCGTCAATGTTCAATATTCAATTAGCAACAGAAAAATCATCGCTGTAATCATCTTTAGAGCCGTGTACTTTTTTTTTCACTCACTATAGCGAATCACAAATCAAACTTTTTTTTTTGTTTCGAGCGCTAATAAAACCTGTCGACCGGAAAAATTTGTTTGGTACAACTCAATTTCGAATCGGCGCAAAAAAGCTCAATAAATCTTCGAGGTGATTATCGAGACCAGCCTAGTACTCTTAAGAGCCACGAAGACATACGTGCCGATGTGTAAGATCGAGCAGAGATAGGTGACTTGGTAACCGATTAAGAGAAGGAGGTACTGACGTTTTAATAAGAACTTCTCGGTTAATTCATTTTCCTCCCAGTACACTTCAAAAGAAGCGATGTAGTTATATATACTTCATAGTAGTTCTCTCCCATCTATTTTATTACGAAACTCAATAATCAACTATCCCCCCTCCTCATCTCTCCCGCTCTCTTTTTTTTCCACTCGGCATTAACCAAACGTAAACAACATATCGAATTACAAAACTGTGCGGTCGGCAGTATAACTCCTTTCCGCGCATCATTCCTTTTAACCCCTGGCATACTCGTCACTGAATTTTTGTCCGCCCTCTCGCCGCTCTCCGCAACCGACCGCGCGTGTTTACATTATCCCCCACGTGCCTGCCGCTCTCGAATTTCCATCCTGCGAAGAGAGCAGCGCAGCAACCTGCATGCATTATATCCGTCCGAATTCCTACTCCGATAATACAACCCATCGCCACTGCAGCCGCTGCTGCTCACACTCATCGCGGATCTGCGGATACGGCGGATAATACGCGTAAAGCCTGCGCATTGGTGTGCGCATGTGTGGAGTGTGTGTGTGTATGTAGCGCATCCACATGGACCATAACACGAGGCGCGGACGAGCCACTCGGAAATTAATACGACGGCGACTTCAATCTTAATGCGAGCTCCTCTCTTTTTACACGCGCGTGCGCCGTGTAACACGCTCGTGGCTCTCACTCCGATGTATCTTTTTACACGCAAGTGTTTGTATATGTGTGTGTATGCGTTATATGTGTATATATATATATATATATACATGCACAGTGGGCGCGCACCGCTACTAACTTTCTTCAGCTGTAATCACTGGAGCCTGCACAAACTCGTTACTTATACCTTACTTCAGCGGGAGGCCGCCGCTCTGCCACTGCCGGGAAAATTAACATATTCCGCCCGGCGCGTCGACCTTTCTCTCCCTCCCTCGCGCGTTGTAATATCCTCTCGCCGACTTCTTTGCCGGCCGGCCGGCGCGAAATTAACGTACATCGGTACGATATACGTACAAATATACATGTGTACACATACGCTACACACTCGTGTGCATTATACACCCGAACTCGGTGGCCGTGCTGCGTCATTCACCTTTCGCTCGTAACGGATCTTGGGGGCAAAGGGGGACGCAACTGCACTTTGAGGCGCTTTTTTCAACGAAAGCCGATCTATAAATGAAGACGTGTTGAGTATATCCGCCGTGCGCAGCTCGGTGCGCAGGTGTTTTTTTTTTTCATTCACTCATAAAGCGGCCCCTTAATTGGGAACACGTGTACGAGCAAATTTTATCATTCCGATTTCGGATTAATGCTTTCAATTAAAAGCGCGTTGCGAGATGCGTATATGCGATAAAATTAAATAATCTCTGCACGTCGTAAATTTCGCGCTTTCATTTTTATAAAGCGCGGTTCCTGCGCGCTGCGAAAATTGCACTGCAGCGCGTCGGCCCGCCTCTTTTTTTTAATTGACGCTACTAATTACAGCTGCTGCGCAGGGTTACATTATAATGAGGGATGAGAAGCACGACAGATCATTTACCTTTTGTAATGAAATTATTTATTTCAATTATTATATAAATAAATACACTCAGAAAACGATCTTCCTGTACCAACGAGAATCTGCCTGTCGGAGGAGGATTTTCAGTTAAAAATAGGGCCAAGAGAGAATATCTTCCTATGGAAAGAGGAATATCCCCTTGGTACAATGTCGAATCGCAATAAGAGGAATTTCTCCCGTATATATAATAATTATTAACAAAAAATAAATAAATAATTGATGTAAAAATAAAATTGTTGTACATGAATGGAATAAAAAGACTTTAGTTATTTTAAGTATTTATATAGTAGTCCTAGTGTCATCTGTTATCAATAAAACTTGTCTTACACTGCAATTTAATGATATTTATAAAATAGAGTTTTGAGGACCTAAGACTCAAAATATTATTCCTCCATTACTGACACATAATATTCTTGTAATAAAACGTAAAATTCTCGTCCTGCAGGAGGATTGGCCTCCTATAACAGGAGACTACGGTTCCTGTAATCGAATTACAATTCTACCGCGCGGTAGGAAGTCCTTTTTATTGCAGGAAGATTTTTTCCGGAGGAATTTTATTTTGGTGCCGGAGGATCGTTTTTCTGAGTGTACTTTTGTAACATGTAATTAACATACATTTAACGTCCGACACTTTACCTTTACAGCATTAATCTTTTGATAGCCCCAGAGATCCGATTACATCAATGTACCAGTATAAAACTAATTGTGAGTTGAATCGGTGCGCGTCAGAGTATAGCTCGATAATTGCGAAATTCTTAAAATATACGACGTCGACCGCGATCATTTCTCGCTCGCCAACTCTTGTTCTTGTCACGGCTTCCTCAAAGCGCCCGATCGAGCGGCCTCGATTTCGAGGCGATAATTGTGAGTCGTTATCGCACCTGGATTGTATACTCAGAAAACAATCCTCCTGTACCAAAGAGAATCTGCCTGTAGAAGAAGAATTTTCCGCTAAAAATAGCGGAGGAAAGCTCGTTAATGTAGAAATATGTTAATTATACAATAACGCTTGTGTCACTTGCAATTGCTCGAAATATTTCAAATTATAAGCTAATATGAAAAAATAAATTCTGGAAACACTACACCGTGTCTGAAAAAACTTTGAAAAAACCTTATGATTAAAAACTCGAAAAATCCGCGACTGGGAATCGAACCGACAACCTTTAGATTGGGAAGTCAAACTCTTAACCACTCGATTACGGAAGCCTTTGACTAGCAAAAGCGAAAAAAGGAATATATTTAACGAATAATTCTCCATTACCAAGGCATATAATCCTCCTGCATCAAAACATATAATCCTCCCACTGATCTGATCTCTTATCTACTTATCTTTTTATCTTATGTTTCTATCTTCATGTCGAATTTTCGCCATTTCCGTTATCTTTTTATCTTAATTTTATCTTATTATCTAGAAATTATCTATAAATCCTCGACCCAGGGGAGGAAAACCCTCCTGTGGCAGGAGACAACGGTTCCTGCAACAAGGTTTCTCCATGTAAGAGGAATTCCTTTTGATTGCTAGGCGGATTTTTTTCAGGAGGAATATCATCTTGATACAGGAGGATCATTTTTTTGAGTGTACACCTAACCATCAGGTATGCATAGCCATCATCCCGTTCACACCAGAGTTATTATACAGAGACACACACACACGCGCGCGCGCGTGGAGGACGGCGTTGACTTCGCAACAGGGCCGAAGATAACGAGCACACGCGTTTTGCGGTCGGGGACATGAAAAATCTAAAATAACAAGACTCACGCAAGCGCTCGGTGCGGTGATATGTTGAAAAAACAATTCGGTCACGGCACAGCAGAGGAAGGGGGGAGGGGGTGGGCACAAAATACACGCTCTACGTGCTGCAATGCCCAGGCGCGGTGGCTCTGTGCACAGGGTTGCAACCTCCTGAAACCAATAACGCCCGAGGACGTAGCACGTCGCGTCTGCTCGGAGCAGTAGAGAGGGGGGGGGGGGGGGGGCGAGGTAGGATACAAGGGCGGCGGCATGCGAGAAATTAATGGCAAGCGTGTTTCGTTGGTTTTTGCGCGAGCGAGCAAGCGATGCAACTCGTTAGCCCGGCCCTCGTACTTGCCCGCGCGAGAGTATATAGGATCTTCACTCTATAGATGTGTCTATATAAACACACACTTGCACACACATACACATATGTACACACATATATACACACACACCGTCAGAGACATCCATTAATTCATGCATCGGGCTGTCCACAGGGCGGAGATACTGCTGTGAAAACCATTAGAAAAGTCCCCGGGATGCGCGAACGTCTCGGTTGCATGCGATGACGATGGACGATGATAATGATTATGATGATAATGATGATGATGACGATGATGATAATGATATACCCGCGCTTGACGTGGCGAGGTATCGCTAAATATAGCGGGGGGAGGTCAGTACAGTGATTATGCGCCGCGTGAGATGATAAATTTTGATGTAAACTGTTATGCGCGCGTGGTGTGGTATTTGACGGTAGTGGCATTGACGGCAAGCAGCAGCCCATGAATTAATCATTCGGGTGAATTGTTTTTAAGAAAATTCAAATTCTATTTGAATTTGCGCTGTGCCAAGGTCGAATTATACAAAATAGGATGAAATGTGCTTTGACAGGTTCAGCGTGAAAAGTTGCTCGCAAGGGCGGCCGAATGCAATCATTATGAAATTGCTGTTCCTGATTGACATACATCTAGATTGTTAACTAAACAAAAGTTTAAATAGCCTTTGAAGTCGTTGTGTCACATCATGTACCGTGACTATTGTAACACAGCTGTATAACTACTGTACCATTACTATTATACTACTCTCACATATATGCGCCGCATTTCAACTATTTTTGCGCTTACGAGGATATAATCCGAAATCGCTCAATCAATGATAGTGCAATAGAGCAAATATAGCTCCGCCCTCAAACTCTTCCGCTCGAAATATTTGTGTATATCGCGTTGCGCTGCGCGAGCCATGACGTAAAGCTCGTAAATATTAGCATACGCGCGCGGCGTACGTATTATACATGCGCAACAAATGACGGCGAACAATTTCGGCGGGAGTAGCAGCGTAACGCGCGCGGAGGCCGTATACATAGTCTCTCGCGGCGAGAACGATTTCCCTGTGGCGCGTGCGCGCGCGTAACGCATTACGCAAACACGCGCGGAAAAAGGGTATACAGACAAGAATAAGCAGCAGCTCCTTCTTTCGCATGCCACGCGTCTAAACGCTTACTTTCTTTCGCAGTTTCCAGCTTCGCTGTGCATAATTTCCCTTTACTCCCTCTTTCTCTCACTCTCTCGTCTTTCCCCGTGCTTGCGATTTCTCCCATTTGCGCCCTTGCACATCTCACATGCACACGCGTATTCGTGTGTAGGGATATATACACGTGTGTGCGTGATAGAGAGAGAGCGTGCAAAATAAACGCTGGTACTGACGGATGTCGTTTATGCGAGTCTCATAAACCTTCCCTTTTGCCGTATACCCGCAAATATGTTCCCATTCCAGTTCCCATTCTATTTGCAACGAATATCTGCGAGTGCGTGAGCACCCTCCCGCAAATTTTGCGTCATCCCTTCCCCCCCCCCTCTCTCACTCTTGCGCAAGTTTGCTGTATGCCTTTTTCCGTCTCTCGTTTATTCATTTTTTGACGCGCGCGTTTTTGCTGTTTATTGCGAATGTTACTATACGCGCCGACGGCAATCATCGCCCGAGTGCTGTTCCCTTTTCGATGTATGTGTGTGTGTGGGTGTGTGTGTGCCGTTAGCATGCTATGCATTTGCTTTTGTTATGCTTTTCCTAATAATTTTGGAAACTTCTCTTCACGCCCAGCTCGTGGGATGTAGAGGCGTACAGGCGCTCTAGCACGAGTCTAAATTTATTCGTTCCGTGAATGCTTTGCTTTTTAATTTTTTCGGTGAGTACGCAAGTGCTCGTTCGATGAATGCATCGCCACATACATTTCTGACGCGTTATTTGATTTTTTTTTCACATCCTAGATACATTCACATAACTTTGTGGGAAAGTATACATTTAAAAATGTATTCGCAACGCGAGCATTTATTTAATAATCTACACAACGTTGTAAAGGATACAAAGTACAATTCTTTTTAGCAAGTGTGTACACGCATAAAAAAACATTGTCATAAAAGAATGAGAACTTTGCTTGGAGCTACAAGAGCATAATTTTAGTACCGAGCTCATATCACGCTGCAACACTTCTTAATTAATTTTTAAAGTTTGCATAACAGCGTTTAAAAAAAAAAAAGGAGAAGAAGCAGCAACTCCCTTTTCGCCGTTACGCGCTCGAGCGTCCTTTTATCTCGTACCTGAATCCAAGCATAAAGCCCCGGCAGTAGCTTTTATCCCTTTCTCTCTCTCTCTCTCTCTCTCTCTCTTCCTCCTCTCGCTCCCTACACAACGTGTAATGAACTTGATTCTCACAAAAAACACGGGGGGTGACGAGAAGGATTACGAGTGCAGGTGTTTTCGAACGATGAGATTATACAATTCGAAAATCTCTCCATCCTCCCGCGCGCATTCTCATTCACACATCACGCATGCGCGCGCGCACACACACGGCTAGCTAAAACGCGCGAATAAAGGGCAACGCTCGCGAGAGCGCGTGGGAAGAGGCACAAAGAGGAATTTTTGTATACGAATTTCGCTCGCTCTCGTGCCTGCATGCGCAGCACAATCGTGAGCGATATATGTAGTCGGAACGCGTGCGCGCGCACGATAATACCGTTACCGCACCGGTCGTCGTGCAGTTTTTTTTTTTAATTTGATTTTTACCTCATGACAAATGAGCTCTTCTGGGGTTTCTCTCCCCTTCTCTCTCTTCCTCGTCATCGTTTCATCTCGGAAGATTTGTATCTGTATATGGCATCGCTGGGGGTAATTAGGAAGTTCCGGTATTACGAAAAAAAAAACAACCAACACAGAGCGTGCGCGCGCGTGAGCGGAGAAAAAAAAGGGAAGAGAAAAAAGGTGGAATGAGGCGAACGAACGAATGAGACGGAGAAGGACGAAGGAGAGAAAGAAACGGATCGCTCGCGCGCGCGCGCTTGAGCCCTGTAATTAAGAAGGATGACGTAATATCGAAGGCTGCTACCAGTATATATACCGCCGACGCGCACGCGAGTACGCGTGTGGATGCACTCGATAAAGTCCTAACGGTTGATGCTCCCACGACGAGGGCGCGAAGAAAAAGTACGAGCGTGTGTGTACATATACATATAGATATATGCTATATGTATAGTATACATACATATACACGCACATGATGTGTATATATTTGGCGTGTAAGAGAAGTAATTAAGTCTTCGTATTGCTTATGTGCGAGAGTGCTAACGAATATCTAAAGCTTTGTTGTGCTGATTCGGCGGATTTTTTTCACATTCGCCTGGATCGAGAGCGCGAAGAAGATGAAAGTTATTAGTAGTAGCGGTTCGATTGAAAACTTTTCGGCTCGACGCGATTATATATATATATATATATATATATATATATATATATATATATATATATATATATATATATATATATATATATATATATATATATATATATATATATATATATATATATATATATATATATATATATCAGAGCTTCGCGATTACGTTTAACGTGTAATTGACTCTGCATACTTAATTGAACATCATGTAATTCGGAACAGTGTTCACTCATACGTTCGATACTCGAATGGGAATGGTGATATGATTACTACATGTACTAATTTCGATTTTTAAATGATTCTTTGAATGGTAATGAGTTTTCTAGTTAGGTTTGCATGTGCTTTATTATACGAAATATAGATCGACCATTCACGGGCATTAGTCATGCTTTCGAGGCCCAATTCTGAGCGCATTATTAGAATCGAATTTATCTTGATCTACAATACTCACGAAACGTCGGCTAATAATGGGATTGAAATTCAAAAACCATGACTACTCAATTAAGTCATCATTTACCCAACACGTGATATCGTACGCCGATCAACTTAACTGTAAATTTTACTGATTGCTCTATTATATCGTCATGGTATAGTAGTGGCTAAATATATCTCTAATTATCGTAGTGTTATAGTGCTTTGAATAAAATAAGAAGATCGGATTTTTTGTCAGAATATATGTATCCATCATTTGATGTTTGTTGCGGCAAAAAAAAAATTTATTTTTAATGCAACCTGATTTTTCCTTGCTTTCCTGTTCGAACCCATACGGAACATGCAAACCCCGTAATACGGCTTACGCCGTTGTAATAATTTACAGATTGATGAAAAATTAAATTGTAAGCCTCTTTGAAAGAATTCAATGTTAAAACAGTTAGTTGCGTGGTTTTCCTCGAATGCTGTTAAAGTCGGCAGCTGAGTAAAAGTCATTTCAAAAGAAAATCCATTACTACTTTTCACTTAAAAGGAAAATCAATAGTACACGTTTACGATTTTATGTCTTTGTGTTCCAGAAAATTAAATACACTAGGTAACAGCAGTAAAAACTTGTCATTTTAAAATTTCTCTTCCGTTAAGGTGGTTCAAGCGCTAGAATTGACGTTTTAAATATAAATTTTTTTTTAAACTAGTCTTTCACATATTATAATATGAGTGATGATGTAATTGTAAAGAAGTGTACTTTAACTAAAGAAAACCATCTTTTTTACCAAATTTAATTATATTGTTAAACAAGATATCGCCATCTAAAGAAAAAACTTGAACAAAACACTAGAATATTTTTTATTTTTTATCTGACTTCAATTTTGAAGGGCTCATTTGGTTCCATTTGCAATTTCAGGGGAAGGTACCGATATGAAAATTTTAAAATTCTCAATACTTGCAAAGCTACATCAGATTATTTATGAGAATTTATAAGTTTTTGATGAATAATTGGACGTCTCGTATACGGGGTTTGTTAATCAGATGTAGCTTTACAGGTACTATTAATATTTGAATTTTCATATCGGTATACCTTCCGCTAAAACTGCAAATGGAACAAGATGAGTTCTTCAAAATTAAAGTCAGATAAAAAATAAAAAAGATTCCAGTGTTTTGTTAAATTTTCTTTTAAATGGCGATATCTTGTTTAACAATAATTATGTTTGGTTTAAAAAAATGTTTTTCTTTACTTGAAGTACACTTCCTTTCAATTAAATCATCACTCGTATTATAATATTCAAAAAAGTAGTTAAAAAAATGTTTATATTTGACGCCAATCTTTGCGTTCGAACCACCTTAAGTTTATTAATCAAGCTTTCACCACACAAGCTTACAATGACATTATACAATTCATTATTACCTCGTGTTCTCTCAACCCACGCGCGTGTTACGCGCCTTCAGGCTCAATCTCATCCGCACGTTAAAAAGACTCGACGCGCTGACTCACCGCCGGCCAACATTGAGATATTATTATCTATTATTCGATGTAACATGACACTTACATGACATATCATACACGAAATCCCTAAATGAGGTTGTCAGACGCGCGCTTGTAATCTACGATCCTGTATCTCTGGCTGAGAACACGGAAAGTCGATGTATAAGCAGATAACCGAAAGCTGCATCGACGATGAGGCGGTGCCCACGGACCGAGCCAAAGAAATTCATTTTAATAAACCGACGCCGACAAATTGAGCGGTGTATTATACACGAGCTGCTTAAAATCCGAAAGTCTTCATTCGAAGCCGCAGTGGTAATTAACGCTTTCTTCGTTCCCTCGTGGCCCGCTGGACGTAAATCACTTGTGCGACGTGTACACACACAGACACAGTGGCAGAGAAGGAACCGCGCGACAAAACAGGCGCGGGCAGTCAGCGCACCCGTCTCGCTTCATAAAAGATGTAATCGTCGTCGTCCGCGGCTCTCTCCCTTCTCCTCGAGGACGTCAGCCGCCACGACAATCGAGACGACAGCCACCGTTACCTTCGAAAGGGCAGACTCACGGCTGTCTCGTAAATCCGAAAATAAAGAGGGTCGCGGACACCTTGTAAATACATGTACGGCCGAATGCGTGTCTGTGCACACACACTAGCATATATGCGCACTCTGTCCTGATAGAGCCATAGAGCTCTCTCTCTCTCTCTTGCGCGTGCGCGCGCGCGCAGTCGCACGGTAATGAGGAGTAAACGCGCGGCATGTAAAGAGCGCCCCCGGAGAGTCATAAAGGGGGCCTTGCCCTAGATGATATCTCGACGTCGCTCGCTCGCGATCCCATTCGATATCCCCGCTCTGGGCGCGCGCACGCCTGCCGGATATGCTTATGTAAGAGGCGCGAGAAACATCTTCACTGCATATAGCGTCGGTAGCGGAGCTCTCGCTCTTCTGTGCCTGCCTTTTTTTTCCTACGCTCCGTAAAACACTAATGAAGCGTCCTTTGCTAATTTCTGGTGCGCGCGCGCGCGTGCTTTCCCATTATGTTTTATATCTCTCCCTCGCTGATGGAGGGAAAGACAGTGTTAATAATTATCGCGGAAGGGTGTGCGCGCGCGAAGGATTCTGAATATAAAGAGGGAGAGAGAGAGGCATAAAAAGGGCTGTGTCATCGTCGTGCTGGTGTTAAAAACACTTACCCTGCGTGACAGTTGCAGCTTTCGTCCTTTCGAGATTAAGACATCCTTCTTGCCGGACGACGGCGCGATTTCTGCGGGGCAAAACCGCACGTGCGCTTCTTGCGTGTCTGTGACTGTGTACGTCTATGTGTACATGTACTTGTATACGTATATACTAGATGCACGCGCGGATCGCTACAGGCAATCAGGTTTCATTCCACTGGTTGGCTCACCGCGCCCGTGACGAATCGCCGAGATGGCGGAACACGTCACATCCGCGTCCCCAGGCGAGAGAATACAGCGAACCTAAACTCCCATCGCGCTCGCGTGCGGTTCAGATTTTGAAATGGGAGTGTGGATTTGGTTGTACAGAGGAAGGAGAAATTCGGCAGTGATGGAGACGAATAATTTTGCGAATTTCAAAGAGGATTTATATAGGGCGTTTTTGAATCTCAAAATTATTAGCATTGTTACACGTTCGATTGTTATTGCGTCGATAAATAATTTTGAAACTTCGCTCGCGTTACGTGCTTGACGCTCTGTTCTGTTTTTTATATATCCAGTGGCAAAGTCGATCGGCTGTAAATTCGAATGAAACAAAGTTCATGCCTTTCAGGTATTTTTATTTTTATGGATTTATTTTATTATTGTTTTTTTTTTCATTTTCGTTGTCAATAATCAATTGCTTTTATACGTCGCGAAAATTTTACATATGATTGAATGCTTGCAATAACGAATATAGTACACTGAAAAAAAAGTACAGGAAAAACTACTAAACGTTCAATCAAAATTACCATCTTGTGCAGGGAACGCGACCACAGACTGTAGAAACCCAAAAAATTACCATACTTTATAAGAAATTTTACCAGAAATATAGGAAAATTTACTATACTCTATTGTAAAATTTACTGTAAAGTATGGTAATTTTTCGGGTCTTTACAGTCTGTGGTAGCTTTACGAGACAGTATAGTAATTTTTACAAAACTTTTCTTTCAGTGTAGTACTGCTGCAAAATATAAAAGTATAAAAAATATCATTTTGCGGTATTTTGAAGTCGTTAATTTCTACCTCCTGTAATAGAAGTAAAAGAGACTGGGGTAAAACCGAATACTTTTTGGAAATTGTTTATTAAAAATAGATCACAAAATAATAACAATATTTAATACTAGAATTATTTCAGTTTACATTCATGTAACTAAAAAGTAATTTGGTTAGCCAAAAAAATATTTGTAAAAAATATTATATATTATATTAAATATTAACCCATAAAAAATGGTCGGTGTAAAACCGGATACTCTCATTATTCCTTACCCAAAAATTCGAAGAAAAAGTCATTTTTTGCCATAAAAAATAAAATTGAGAAACGGAATTACGCCTACTTATTTATTATAACATAAATAATTCTTACTGAAAAAATATATTGTTTACAGAAAGATTATACGCACTATGATTGTTACGATGAACCCGATCTTGCGAGCTAAGAAATCTTTGACCTCTTCTAAAGTTAACACGAGGCTATTTTTTACATGCGATCGTATACAAGATGATAATAGGAACATTCTCAAAAAGATACCATACACGGAGAAAAATGTTTGTTGAAAAATTACTATGTTCGCTAGTAATGGGGTGACAGACTTATTGTATTCTGAGCCTATTTAGTATACTTTTAGTAATTATCAATATAACATTGATGAAAAGTTAATAGAAATGGCCTTAAAATTTACTAAGGTAACATAGTAAAAAATTTGAACGTGAAAGATTAATATGATATAAAGTAATTTTTAGTACATATTTTGTATAATTTTTGCCAAAAATTTGTCACAAATTTTACTATACTACATCGTAAAGTTCAGACATTTTAATAATTGACAGAAGGTATAAGAATTTTTACAAGCCAACATAATAAAAATTGAGTTGTCGTCTGCTAATGGCTGAAGTCGGCGAGTCAACATAACCTCAAGCTGTACCAGATATAGACGAGTCGAAACACCGTACCTGTAAGAACACGTTGGCGCAGCGAGTAAGAGCGCGGCTTCTGGCTCAGGGGGCTAGGGTTCGATTCCCGATCACTGCAGATTTTTTTTTTCTTGATGGATTTCCACTTTACTTTCCAGTATTGTAAGATTTGATAGAAAACATTGTAAAATTTAAAACAATTCGAGTCTGTCACCTTGTTCCCATACAACATAGTAAATTTTCCTAGATAATTTAATAATTTTTCATAGACTATTTTTTTCAGTGTAGTTATTATATAGATCGCACTAGTAGTAACCGAGAAATTGAGAATTCCGGTTTTGCCCCAGTATCCGGTTTTACCCCAGTCTCCCCTATAATAATAGTACATTATGTGATAAGGGACTAAAGTCGCAGATTATTCCCGCGGATGAGTTCACTCGCCCGCGCCCCAAGGGAATGATCGGCTTTAGTCCCGTGTTACATATATATAGTATTCCCATCGCCACTGTGACCACTTCATAGATTTGAAAAGTTATTTTGTATTTATATGTTATAATTTTGTTAGTTTTAACCCAATTCACTATACTTTATTCCTGCTAATTTACTTTATTCTCGCATAATGCGGGAATAAAAGTACTTTTTAACACACCCCATAATAAAGTTCGTACTTTATTCCCGCCGAAGTGGGAAAAAAGTGCTACGTTCATTCCCTACCCCCACTCTAATCCCCAGCGCCACGTACATGTGCCCTCGCCTTCGGCTCGGGCACAAACAGTGCGTTGCACTGGAAACGAGAGTGAGGTTAGGGAATCAATATGCAGACTTTTTTTCCTTTTCGGCGGGAAACGAGTACGAACTTTATGATAGTTGTGTTAAAAAGTCGTATATTGCACTCATGAATATAGTGGGTTGTGCGAACCTGCGCGTTTGTCGCCCTCGTTTCGCTCAGGCGACAACTCTCGCGCAGGGAGCACATAGTCCACTTTATTCCCTTGGTGCATAATATACTTTTATTCCCGCTAATTTACTTTCTTCTCGCATTATGCGGGAGTAAAGTAAAAGAGGGAATTAGACGCCACTTTTGCCCCGCTTTTCAGGATATCAAGGAGCGCGGGAGCACTCCGAAGGCAAGTTATTATATTATAGTTAGAGATGGGAATAAAATTATTTTTTGTCGTAATTCTTCGGATCAATCTACATTTTTGACACGGCGAAATTCCAATCTCAAATCTCCGACGACGCGTCTTCTTTTCTGACTTAATTTGTTTATACGTCGCTTGACATCTTCTATAAATTATCTCCGGCCGGCGTGTATCCCAAGGTGACAAGGACGGCTGCAGTAGATTAAGATCTTAACTCACTCCCTCTCCTCCTCTATCTCACAACCTCTAGGGGTACAACGTCCTTAAGGCGGACGCACGGCCTCTGCGACTCCTCTACTCCTCTCTCTCCCTGCAAAAGAAACACGGCGAGCCCGTTAGAGTTTCGGAAGCATTAGGATAAGATTAGCGCGCGAAAAAATCTCGCGCCTCGTACTTGCGCGCTCTCGCGGTACGGTTTAATCGCGAATGCGCACGCAAAAAGATCATCGCTCGTTCTCTTCTAGCCTCTCTCTCTCTCTCTCTCTCTCTCCCTCTCTCTCTCAGCTCAACCTTGAACTTGCATAGATGCGCGCGCGCGAACGCGGGGTGAACGTCCATTCGTCGCGCGCTCGCGCACAACCGCGCGCGGCGCTATTCGGTTTTACGTAACGATTCTGAGTAGAGAGAGAGAGAGAGAGAGAGAGAGAGAGAGAGAGAGAGAAAGAGAGACTGAGAGGTCTTATGCGTGTATACATATACACGTGTAAGATGTACGTGAGTGAGTGAGGAGGTGGAGTACTATACTCGCAGCGAACTAGAGAGCGCTCACGTATAATGAACTCACGCGATAATCCCGCGTAAAACCCACTCGCGCGCTTCCCGAAGTGCGTTTCATGGGAGACGTGCGTCTCCTTTGCCAAGAGCGCGGGGAAGGAAATTGCTCCGGATTACCTCATCCCTCGCTCGCGTCTACATGTTAATTCGCTTCTTTCGAATTGCACGAGGCGCGTGCATGCGTGCGTGCGTGTTTTTAGGTCGATACACATAGTACACCGAGAGAGTGAGTTTTCTCGCTTCGCAATTGCGGGAAGGTTATACGAGTGGGGTTTTTCAGTTATTGCTAACTTCCTACACGCGCGGCCGCGGCTTTATAGGTAAGTTGAAATTGCTCCATCGAAATGGGGTCTATACGTTTTTGCGCCGTAAAAGTGGGGTGCGTGCCAAAGGACGCGGATGAGGATTCATTCAGTTGCGCCGAGTTCCCTCTCTCTCTCTCTCCCTCATTCTGTGAAGTCATTCATGGAATATACTGAATATCCTTGCAGCCGATTGGAGGCGCACGCACCTTCGAATCGTTGACTAATTGCTCCCCTCTCGTGCAGATCGGAAAATGAATGGCCACAGCGCTTAGCGTCGAAAATCTATTACCCACGGAAGTATAAATAACGTGGGACACATCGACGGAGTGGGAGCCCGATCGATGAAAAATCGAACGCCGTCACCTCCTCTCTCTCTCTCTCTCTCTCTATTCCCGTAATTAATGAGAAATCAATTCCTATACGCTCGCGCGCCTATAAATACAGAGGCGTAGCTCGCTCGCTCCCTCGTTCGCGTCGATAGCCGCCTATTAGGGTATACCGTCGATATCTCGCTCTTCCTCTCTTGCGTGCAGCGCGCGTAATAGCCGAGTATCGCGAAGACGACTGCTATGTATATAGGTATTGCGCTCGCTCTCGCGCCCACGCGCGATGATGCGTAATCTAGCACGCGGGGAAGGATGGGGGACGCAGATGTAGATAGCGGTACGCGTATAGTTTACGTGGGCCGGCCCGAGGAGAGAGAGAAAAGAATTGCAAGAGGGAGGAGAAAAGAGAAAGAGGGAGAGAGAGAGACTTACGGCAATTAAACTGCGAGACAAGTTTACTTTAAACTTTCATTCTCCCTGGTGCGACGGTCGAGTCCCCATCTCTTTCGCCCTTCCCTATCTTGTCTCTCTCACGCGCGCGCGCTGCAGATAGAAGACTGTTTTCCCTGGAACTGCAGCGCTCGACGGGAGCGACGCGTTACGCCAGAATTACATTAATCCGATGCTTTCTTCAATTAAGGACGAAGGGGGGGGGGGGTGCATTTTTCTTCGGATACAAAGGAAGAACCGTTGCTGCCACGGCGGTCACTGCTGGAAAAGTTTCTGTTGCAGTTGGAATCGATCCTCTTCTTCCCCCTTTCTTCTTTTTCGTACTTCTTTGGTCTTTGTTGCAGGCGGGGATCGCGAGTAGTTCACAAAGAAAATCTTGTGATAAGAGCTGAATAATTGAGTTTGTGTTTATGACGGCTCGATATGTATATAGTTTTAATTATTTTTGCGATTAATTTTTATGCCCAAGACCAGATGGCTGTATTAGTCAAAGGAGCTTTGAAAAACATAGTCTTTGATAGCCTTGATGTATAAAATGGGAAAAATTATAAAACCCAAAGTATAGTAATTTCACAAAAGAATATATGTAAAGGAAAGCTTTAACTAATTATTTGTAGTCAACAACATAAAATACCGTAGTATGGATTACGGCAACGAGGAAAGGGTATAGAACGAAAAATTAAAAAAAAATTATACGAACATTTTTTGCGGTCGTATCAATTTTTCTCCGCTGAAAGGTTTATCTCTCGATGGCGATCGAGAGGAGGGAGCAAAAGAGTGAGAGAGAGAGAGAGAGAGAGAGAGAGAAGAGTAGGGCACTTTATTCTTCGTCAAAGTATAAGAAGCTCGATACGTCGACGGATCATTATATACCTCGCCGGTGCGGCAGATCATTTTTCATTTTCCCAAGAGGACGCGCGAGCTCATCCTCGTTGGCGCCCTCAACGCGTCCTCTCTTTTCTTCTCTTTCCTTCATCGCACGGCATCACCTAATCTTTATACAATATCGTCGCAATATTATTTCAAAAGAATGGATTTTGGTTTTATTGGGTGGGTAATGCGAGGCGTTGCTGTTAGATGACAGATTCGTTTTAATTGGAGTTTTTCTACTGGTATGAGGATGTATCACAATGAAACTTGAAATAGTAGGTGGCGATAGCAGCGACATCACCAAAATGGCGCCCTCGATAACATGCAGCACTAATCTACGTGTCTAGCGGTATGTACCTCCATGCAAATGATAAATTCGGAAATAGTAAAGTGAATTCATATAACGGAAGTAGCGCAAATAAATCAGCTGACTCCCTTTCGCACAGGTGTGCAAATGAATATAAGATATATGGATACAGCTGTTTGATGGTGCAGACGCCATTATAACTAATAACACCTGCCCTCCACCGATTTTCGTTAAAATGCTCTTGTCTAGCCTGGTCAGAAATGTAATCGCAGCAAAGAAGAGAGTAAACCTTCTCCATACAAGCGATCTTGAGCCATGGTCCCTCAGCGAGTTCGAGTCCTCAAAAATAATCGCCACCAAAATATACATAAAGGCAGCACTTGAAGCTCACTCATTTCATTATTTTCTGAATTTACGTCGGTAGCCAAGCGACTTGGCTTCAAATATATCTGGCACCGAAAAGGCTCCTTTCTCGCTAAGTGGAATGATGGCAAGAGATCACGCGTATTTATTAGTACGATTGATCTCGCAACCATCGCGGAGATTTACAAATTACTGTCAACTTCCTCGAATCAATCAAAAACAGATTGACTATTCCAAGATGCTGATACCCCTGCGAAGGGCTTGAGGATAGGGTTCCTTAGTGCTGGCACCTTAAAAAGCCACATTGATGATTTCCTGCAGTACTTCCGGGACAATTCATCTTACGACATTGTCGGAGTGGCTGAGTCTCGTTTAAGCCCCTTACTCAAGGATAACTCTTTCACACTTGGCGGCTACTCGTTAGTCGGACAGAAACCTGCAAGGCGGATGTATCGCTCTGTTCATCAAAAGTACCTATAAATTCATTAAACTAGCTCACTCAAATATCACCACATTAGGTAAGCCTCTTGTACCAGAGTATTTTATGGGGACCATTCAAGGTCAAAGCATAGACCCAATATTTGTCTGTTTGGTATACAACCCACTTGACGTACCTTTCAAAAAGAATTCTGACGCCTTAATTAGAGACTCGCGTCAGCACAGTGACAACTGTTACTATAAAATCATTATGGGCAACTTCAATACTAATTTACTAGCCACTGCAAGCGATACACGATTTCACCTTGACCTGGCTGGCGAGTTGGCGCTGAAGGTGGTCGATCATGATCCACCACACTTTGCCACTCATTCCGGTACTTGGATCGATGAAATTTTTGTAGGGGTTAACGACACAGTTTTGACATCTGACAATCGGCCCGCACCTTATAACAATCGGAACAACATAATTGATGTTCTAGATACAAGCACTCCTGTTGCTCCGAGTGACTCATTTAAGTAGAGAGCGTTTAATGAGATCACTGCCGAAGCTCTGAATTTCGCGTTATCCGATTGTGATTGGTCGCCGTTAGACTGTACTAGGCTCAACCTCAAGCACTTACTCGACCATATTACTATGAACGTGACAGAAGTGATTATTGTTTTGGCACCAGAAAAGACAGTACGACCCAGAAAACGTCAGCCCCTCTGGGTTGATGCGAATATCAATCTACTGCGCAGAAAATCTGATGCTGATCTAAGACGCTACAAGCAGGCTTGTGATCCCAGCTTTCTGGATGAATTCCTTAGGTTGCATAAAGAAGCTTGCGACGCCACAGCGCTGGAACGTGCTCGGTTCCTCGCTGACAAGCTTACTAAAACTCTCAACTGCAACGGTAATTTTTGGATAGAAATGCGTAACCTGGGACTTCTTCCGAAAGCAGCTAGCGATCTCCATGGCTTTTCTTTGGACGAGCTTAATAACCACTTTACGCAGATATCATTCTCCCCTTCTGAAAACCCAAATGAGGCACTTCGATTATTGCAATCCTCTTCTAGCGACGGCTTTACATTAAGCCTGTTTCATTCAATGATGTCGTCCAGCGGTTTCTCATTTTACAACACAAGCCAGAGGGGAGGATGGTATCCCGCAAAGTGTCGTAGCTAAGGCTCTTCCTTTGATTGGCAACTTCCTTGTCAAAATATTCAACAAATCCTTGCATAATAACCTTTTCTGAAGCTTGGAAGAAATCTCAGATAATACCCTTGAAAAAAAAATCAGCGCCATCGTCACCTTCTGACTTTTGTCCTATAGCGCTCCTGAGCTTTTTGTCTAAGGTTCTCGAAAAACTAGTTCACGATCAGCTCTTGGAGTTCGTTATACATAAAGGAATCCTAGATCCACTTCAGGCGGGTTTTCGGAAGCATCATAGTACTGCCACTGCTTTGACTAAACTAACAGAAAACGTTAAATCGAGATTTGACAGACAGCTCACAACAATTGCTTTACTGTTCGATTTCAGCAAGGCATTTGATACAATTTCACTCACGACACTGTTACGCAAACTCAACAGTATGGGGCGTTCTCGTTCAGTGTTTTGTTGGATAAATTCCTACTTATTAGCTAGACAGCAACGAGCTTTTATGAAATCAGAAACATCTCAGTGGGTTAGTGCTAATCTGGGTGTTCCGCAAGGCTCTATACTGGGGCCCCTGCTGTTCTGTCTATATATTAACGATATGCAATTACTTTATACTGACAATGGGCGTAGGGCATATACGCTATGCCGATAACCTATAAATTTATGAGCAAATATCTAGTAGTCAATTTGAGGAGAGAATTACCAGACCAATGCAGCGAAAGACGTTTTCGAATGGGTTGTGAGGTCCGGTCTTATGCTGAACCCTAATAAAACGCAGGCTATATCTTTTTCCCCAAGATCACTGCAAGCATGCTTGACAAAAAGGGGTTCTCTGGCGTTCAGCTGGGACCGAGTATCACGATATCTTTTTCCGAAACTGTCTTAAGTCTCGGGGTCGTGCTCGATCGTACTCTTTTAACCTCCGCGCTCCGTTCTATCTCCTTGAATTATTTGAAAAGCGTCAATCCAATCGTCCGGTCAGAAGAGGTACCGAAGACTTCAAAATTCCACGGGTTTACACCGAGTTCGGGTGCAGGTCACTCCGCTTGAGTGGGCCATCGCACGACATGAATTATCGCTCTCGCTACACTCGGGCGCTAACTTCACGCCGTTCAATAATGGGCCACATAAGCCACACGTATCGTAATGTACTATTTGGACATACCAAATAAATATATTATTATTATTATTGTAGTAGAAAATTTGAAAGCTACGATTATTTTGAAAATTCTGCGAGTTGTTTGCGCGGTCCTTTTCCGAGAACGGAGCAGCGACGCGACGCTCGCCAGAGAGGTAGGCGTGGGCCTCCCAAGGGTTAAGTCTCGCCCTCCCGGGAGAGAAGTTCGCGAGAGCGGGCGCGAGAAATAGACGCATTCATGCGATGGCGTAAGCAGGTTCGGAGTGCCGTGCCATCCGCGGGCGACTCACAAGTTGATTGTATCCTGACAATATATACCTATCTTTCTAATAAATCTTTAAATTACTCTTACAACCGTTTAACTGATTATTGTGTGCGCGTATTGAACTCCTCAATCCAGACTCAATCTGTCTCCCCAAATCTCCTACATTATTATTATTATTATTATTATTATTATTATTATTATTATTATTATTATTATTATTATTATTATTATTATTATTTTGGTGCCGTCGCTGCCAGCGACCAATTCTGAGTTTCACTGTGTTGCATTCTCACGAAGATGATACTTGTAAATTAGATAGATATTTGAGTATATCAGTACACTGAAAAAACGGCGGCTGAAACGTTCTGCTTTCTTAAGCGCACACGTTCCCCCTCCCTTTTGGCAGAACCGATCCGCGAGTTTTGGGAAAAAAATTACACCAAACCCGAGCGTCAATCGTTCGTCCGCGAGCGCTCTTGCTTGAGGGCGCTGCTGCGCTCTCTGGTGTTGGCGCAATGATTCTACGTACGTGGTTTAAAATTTCTCCCAAAACGGGCAACTGTCTCTACCGACTTCGAGTAGAGTGAATAAGCTTTTCTATAAGTAGTCAACGGTTGTGCTTTTTGGTAGAATTTTTCTCTCAACGTTTTTTCAGTGTACATACACGGAGAGAATTTTTTCTAGTCGCTTCAATTCTTCCTTTACCAAACTGTCACGCTATTTTTTACGCTAAAATTCTCTTCGTGTATGTAAAAAATACTTGAATAAGAGATCTTGCATTTACAACTCTTTGCTTCTCTAGTGCCTTAGTATAAAACCAAATTGGGACTGCTTAATTTAACTATCTTAGATTTGATCGCAACGATCAGTTTTTCCAAATCCTTTAATTTCCTCTCCGCGCCACTGAAACAAATATTTCCACTTCGAAACTCTCCCACAGCACATCCGCACGGCGCCAATTCATTTCATAAACAGCCGATAAATTTGTATCGCGTATACACCCACGCCATGCGGGCATGATTAATGCATACAACAGAGTGAGAGTACACCGCCATCGGCGGGCGTCGAGAAGCGTTTCGGCGAAACACGCCGGCAGCGGTCAATGCGAATACATGCAAACACGTTCGCCACGTCGAGAGTGAGAGAGAGACAGAGGGAGAGAGAGAGATAGAGAGGGACGAAGCTTCGAAACTTCCGCACACATATGCATACACACACACACACACACACACACACACACACACACACACACACACACACACACACACACACACACACACACACACAAGTGACACGCGGACCGTTGTTCGCTCGTGATTCCCACTTTCGTCGGCCGGGATGACTACATCCCGGACAATTTAGCTCCGGCATAATGCGCACACACGCGAACGGCGACACGGTATGATGGTATATACACGAAAGAAACGCATTACGCGCGCGCGCCGCGCGGCTCTGGGGAATCGCACGCTCGATTGACGCGCGCGCTGTACATCGCCGTGTGTTTTTGGTCGCCCACGGAAACCTTGGGCTTCTCTCTCGCTTTCTCCCTCACTCTCTCTGAGTGGCCTCCAGATCCCATCCCATGAATATGAAATCGCTGAGAGAAGTATAGAGATAGGGCGGCGGCTATAACGTTAATACAAACTCTCCGCGGCGATTTCCATCCCCGCCACCATGTATTTCCCGCGGTGCGTTACTTTAATTCGCTCGCGCGGGAACTCCACTGAAAGTCCACTCTTCCCCCCCCCCCCATCCCTCTCGCGCGAGCGACTGTCTTCTCTCTTTCTCTTCTCTTTCATAAATGTACCGTAGCGGGTGCAGAGCGGCAGAAACGAAAGTAGAAGCGTCGCGGCGTGACCTCTATTTCGGTTAATAAAGGACTTAATTTTAACATTTTTCACCTATCCTGCGCACTCGAGACACTCGAAAGTTTCTTGCTAAATTAACTTTAGGGAGATGGGGAGGGAGTGAGCGAGAAGGGTGCTGGCTCTTTATGCGAAAAGTTTTACCGCGGAACATAATTTTACGACTAACTACAAGCCCATGCGCGGGAGGCTGTAGTCTCTTAAAAGACTCGGTACTCTCCGGCTAGGCGTGAAATATATTATTATTATGAAAATTGTACTAATGACGCGCTCCTGTAGTCCCTCCCGCCCCCTTTTTTTACTCGACTTTCTGAGCCTGCAGTTTTCCAAAAAGTTATTTTAAATGTAGCGAGGTGACGTTATTCGGGGTAAAAGACAGAGAAGACAGACAAAACTCGAGACGAAGTAATAACGCTTGCGCGCTACGTTACGTCATATTCAACGCGTAATAGACAAATTTCTACCAGGGGAGAGAGAGAGAGAGAGAGAGAGAGAGAGAGAGAGAGAGAGAGAGAGAGGGGAGAGAGAGAGTAAAACAAGAATAAAAGACGGTCGCTAAGTCTTATTACAATAATACTGGTGTAGGTATTGTTTAAAACATGAACGATTAATTGCGCATCGCAGATCGTAAGGTAGCTGGTTCCAAAGATAGATAGCCCCAACTATAAAAGAATACCGCCAACAATCAGTGAAAAAACTGGGCCCCTCAAGGTCGAGCATGGAGCATCGCTTGCTGCCTGTTCTATCGGGATCTCTGAATCGAAAATGATCTGCCAAATACTTCGGTTCGCCGTTCCTGATTACAGAAACCAGTTAGCAGACCGTTATGAAGTCGCACCTAACTGGAAACCTAAGGCTGCTGTTATTGACATAATCAGTGGTGATGTGCTCGAATATTCTGGTACCAGTAGCGAATTGACGCACGGCGTTCTTACACCTGTCTAATTTAAGAGTGAGCTCTTCCGACAGATCGAGAAAAAGTGTAGTACCGTAATCAAAGTAGGGAAATACAAGGGTTTTGATGAGTACCATTTTCGTGGAGGCAGGGAGAAAACCTTGGAGCTGCCGCAGGCGGGCCAATGCAGCGAAACTTTTCTTCGCAGTGGCGTTGGACTGCTCTCTCCAGGAAAGAGTCTTATCCAAGGTTATACCAAGCACTTCCAGAGATTGACAGAGGTTAATCGCGGTACCATCGAGCAAAATGGATGGAAGGTTGAGTTCCGTATATTGAATATTAAAATATTATGACTTTATAATTTATTTTACTTTTTAACATTCGGAAATTTATGCAATATTTTTTATTGAAACTTCGATTGTATTTATTTGAGTTTATTCTTACAATACAAAAATTAGGAGGTTAGAAATTTAACTGTAATCAGAACAGTGTTCATAGTCCTTCACTGTTAAATACAGATAAAATTTTAATACTTTTTTGTTATACAAAACCAAATTGTAAGCCATTAATAGTATTTATGACTTATACTTTTAGTTTAAATATTTCATAATTCCAAACTTTGTGGGTTTTATTTGCACCAATCAGCGAAAAACTAACGTCACCGTCGACCAATCACGGGCTCGTTTTAAACAGACTTGACCAATCGCAAAGGTTTCATTTCGGCTTCACATTTCGGTCATCACTTTTTTAAGAGAAAATATGAGCAATGTTACGGGAAAAGTCAAACAACTGGGTACCGAGAATAAATAAAAATTTTTTAAGGAACACCCTTCATCAGGTTTTTCGAGTTCTCTAAAGCATCCTGAATATAAAAAGAAACCTGAACACGGTGAATCGAGTGGCAAGCTTTTCTTGCCAAAAGTAAGTTTATTTTTTCTTAATTTATGCTTAAAAATTATCATCCTTGGTACCTGCGATGGTCCATTGACAGCAAAGGACTAGTAATCGGGAACACCAATATGGAAACACAAGTTAAATAAAAAAATTTATCACTGGTCGAACATAAATCATTTCGTCAGAGACAGTCGCACATACATTACAAAAAAGAAAATAAAACTAGAGAATGTGTGATTTTATTTGCGTTCTACAGAATGAAACAATTTTGATTCCTGCAAAAGTTTCACAAATTGCCAAAAGACTGCGAAAATGCAATGGAATGGGTTTTGGGCATTTTTCAATGTATTTCCAACTACCTCGTGTATTTTACGCTAATTTTTAAACTTATGTAAATTTTTAAGGAGTCAACATTAAATCAACAACAAATTTTGTTTTCATTCCGTAAAAAACAAATAAAAGCACGCATTCTCTAGTTTTTTTCTTCTTAAGCATTTTTTAAAAATGAAGTTGCCTGGTAGAAAATTAACCATATTTTATAGCTAACGTATTAATTAAATAGAAGCATTTTCATCAAAAATCATAATGCAAACATAATATAATTCATCTAAAAGTTCTACTATTAATTAAAATACATGCTTTATGAAGTGTAAATGCCATCATTTACTTCGTATTGGTACATAATTATGAAATACAAATGTTCGTTTTTAGCCATAAAGTTAACTGAAAAAGCTAGGTTCGGGTTAACATTTCTACCAGGGTTATTACCGGAAAAAACGGTTTGTTACACGATTGACCGTGCTCTCAATTTTTCGGATATTCAGAATAGTCCAGGGAACCAAAAAAAAAACCTATAGCTGCGTCCCTAAACAAAAATTCTATTTATTTTTCGTACCTAGTTGCTTGATATATTCAGTGGAATAGCTCATACACGAGTGTGAGTTATATATAATATCGCTCCGAAATAGAATTCTTTCCCACGTTACGCGCCTTGCTCTCACCTTTGAATCTCTGCTTTACATAATTCGATAACGGCGTTAATCGCCTTTTCTTTCACACCGCGCGCCCTTTGGTGTCGATCTGCAAACGTGGCAATAAAAAACTCTGCTTTCCGAGAACTACGCGCACGCTTCCTCCCTCTCTTTCTCTCTCGCGCGCGCATTGCGTTAATTAGTATATTTTCGCGCGTATGCAAAAGAGCCGCCATAATGGCCTGCATGCGCGCTCCTGGTAATTAAGCTGGCTTTCGCGGTACAATTATTTTCGCTTTTTGAACGCAACTAACTTGTTCCCCTTTATTACCACGCGCATTTCTTCGCGCGTGCGGTAAGTTGAGGGAAAATAAGCTCTGATGCGACTCGGGGACGTTCTCTAAGGAGAAGATCAGCTCCGTCCAAACTGCGCGAGCATACACGTCGGTATCATACGTATACATACATACATACGCATACACTCACGCGGTGGGTGTGCACCCGTAGAATGAATTTGCATTAGATACGTCGGAGCAGAGCTTCCCGCGGGCAATCACGGTGTGGTTTCCTAGGGAGCGCGCGAGCGTGAACTTCCGCCCTCTCTCTCTCTCTCTCTCGTAAAACTGCATTTCGCTCTCCCTCACTCTCTCGCCTGCGACTAGAGGATGACAACGTCTTGTGAGAGCAAGCTGTGGCGCGCTGGTGAAAAGACCTCGCGCCGCTTTTGATTGGATTTTCATCGTGCGCGTGCGCGGGCACGCGCCTCTGTGTCTGTGTGTGCTGCTATGCAGAGGAGTCCTCTCATTTAAATGAGAAAAATTTCTTTAATTCCGAGAACGTAAATTAGATTACGCCCGGCTTTTCTTCGCGGTCTTCTGAAAAGGCGGTGAGAGGATTATTTCTTTTTTCGTGGGAGTATAATACATATATATATATAGATTGTGGTAATCCATGTAAATGAGAGTAAGCCGCAGGTTTGATGTAATATTGAATATGATACGCGATAACAAGGGGAATTGTATGCAAGTTTCATGCTCAATCTGTCAATTAGTACTTATGTTAATTGACTTGCATTCTTTGCGGCACTGCCGAGACGATAAATCACCATCTTGATTAGATTTACTCCGTACATCTGACGAAACAATTAACCGTAAACCTGCCTATCCGACCATCGGGATGGATTTTTTTTCCACCTTCTTAACCGCGTGATGAACCGTACGTTACGCTTTCAGCCATTTGTTTTCCAAGTGGGTGGGCCGCCTTTACAATTATTGAATAAACATCAATTTAAAAATCATTTGTTACAACTTAGAAACAGACATATATATAAATGATGATCCTCTCGAGCAACCCAGTACCGCGATAATAAATAACTCTCCTTTCCCTCCCGCAACTACGCAGCGTCGGAAAGCAAAGTTTCTTCATTAATTATCGAGCTTGCGCGCTGCGTTTTTTTCCACAACCACCAACTCGGGGTTATACACATTTTTCAGCCGATGTAAACGTAAATACATAATGTCTCAACTAAGAGATTCATTAGCGTCAGCCGCGCGTGGGGCTTCTCACATGCAAACGACACGCCCGCACGCGCACCGTATATATAACTCCTCCACGGTGTGTACACGAAACGATGTCTTTGTCCTCTCCTCTCCCTTCTCTCTCTCTCTTTTCGCCGACGGCGATCACGGTGCATCAACTTCCGTTCCTCTCTCCCCCGCCGCTGTAAAACTCGAAAATAAGGGGTACATACACTCTCCCACTCTCTCTCTCTCTCTCTCTCTCTATCTATCCCGCGCGATAATATCGCGAGCGCCGCCGATGTGTTTACCTTTATGTTTAAGGCACGATATAAATACTCTCCCGGCTCATAAGACGCCGATTACGTAAATTGTCGGCGGGCCTTACTCCCCGTTCTTTTTTCTTCCGATAGCGTTGAGAACAGGGAAGTATTTACAGAGAGCGGGTCGTTTGCTGCAGCCGCGATTTTATTTATGCGGGGTTACGAGGAAAGCGAAAGAGAGAGAGAGAGAGCGAGAGGGAGGATGGCAGGTTTTAATTAGAGATCGACCGGACTGTAATTACTTTATAAAGCTTCCGAACTCGATGAAACGGAATATACGATGCTAAGCAAACTATATCGTTAAGGTTGCACGAGTTATGACTGCAAGATAGGAAGCTGGAAAAAGCGAAAGCATTTAGGCATGATTTAGACTTTCCGGCAATTGATATACGTATACACGAAGAAAGAAACCTACAAAATGTTGTGAATAACAGCGAAGAAACTTGGACGAGGTTTCCCGGCAAAGGCTACTATTACACTGTATTTTTGCTCAGACCGTATTGTTCGTTATTCCGAGCGAACTCCGCAAGGAAAAAAGAAAAAAAAAATACTTTGAACGCTCCTCGCAGAAATAATACTCGCGCGCACTCTCTCACACACACGCACTCCCTCTCTCTCTCTCCCCCGCAAAAAAACCATGACGCGCAAAAAACCAGAGCTGAGTACGCGCGCCTGAAAATCGATATTTTCATTCCCCCCTTCGTTCTCGACAATGTAGAATAAAACTAATTTCAACGCTGGATGCCGCTGCTGCTGCACCGCAAGCGTTCTCATAGCGCCGAGACAGGCACGCAGCAGCGACGGCGGCTACCTTCAACGCTCGCAACTCCCTCTTCTCCCCCTCATATTTCTGTCGTTGTGTAGGTGCGCGCGCTTTTCCGCTCCCTACTTCGCGGAAAGCCTCTCTCTCTCTTCACCTCGGCGTCGATATATAGGAAAAGAAATTCCAAAGTATTTACGGCCGCGCGATACATAGAAGAGTAGCAGCAGCAGCAGCAGCGTCGTCGCAAGAAGAGCGCGCCCGATTCCTACATTAATTGCGTCCCGTTACTCTCTCCCTCCGACGGGACGTCAATAAACAAGCGCGATATATTGTATTACGTGCATTATATTCCGCGAGGGAGCGAGAGGGAGAGATGCTTTCATCGCGCTATACTGCTCGCGCCTTCCTCCTTCCGCCGCTGCTGCTGCTGCCGCCTGCGCTATATAGCGAGGGCGTGCAAGAAACGGGCGGCGGGCCGGGGAACGAGGAAATCGTGGCGCATCATAAAGTCGTCGATGCGCGCTAATCACCCGACTGTATGTATACCCGCCTCCGTTTCTATACCTGTATATATATCGCGCGTTTCTTGCGCCCCGTCTAATAGCGCGCGCACGTGTGCGTGTGTGTGTGTGTGTGTGTGTGTGTGTGTGCGTGTGTGTGTATATATATATATATATATATGTGTATGTATGCGCGTGTATGTGTGCGCACGCGCGCACGCCGGACACACTGGGAATGAATGCGCATCCGGAACGGTTTTGTTTTTAATCTGCCTCTGCATTTACGTCCTGCCTGAGAAAGAGAGGAAGGACTTTCGCGAAATACCGGTTGAAGTGTTCCTGGGGATCTCTCCCTCTCGCTTGCAGTGTGATGTGTATATATATATGCGAGCGTAGCGGGCTAATGGACTATGGGAAAAGCTCCTTAGCGCGCCGATTATGCTCGTATACGTGTCATATGCCGCGCTGCAAGCATGATCGACGATGCTCCACCGCCTAATGAATGGACTCTCTCTGTCTCTATCTCTCCCCGAGAGAGAATCTTTCTTTTCCGTTTTTATATAAGTGTCCGCGCGTCGCGCGTATGTGTACGTTTTACGGTTCACAAGGCGAGGGTATATAATATGCGCGCAGAAAAAAGCTTCGAGACCGCTTCCTGATTGGACGCTCTTTTATCCCGCGGGTTTTTTTTTTCTCGGATTCCACGCGCGGATTTGACGCGCGAAGGGTCGTGTGTGTTTTGTTTCTAATGACACGATTTATCACGCGCGCGTGTCCCATTCCCATTTATTTCGCCGGAACCATTCGGTAATGGATATAAGTGAGCGAAGAGCCGCATATACTTATATATACTGCGTGTATACTCGCCGGTAAGGAGTCGGACAAAAAAATCGGAACGATTGCCTGGGTGATAAACGGTTTTCTCGCGCGCGCACACGAGCGAGAGAGTGGGCGTGTATGTAGATTTCAATATGATTTCGGGGGAGGAGGAGGAGGTCGACGGTCTTTATATCACGGGGCAAGCAGCACGCGCGGAATCTATTATATTCCGACTAATCACTCTCGAGTTATTATTTAGTGTTTCGTGTCTTTTTTTATCGTGCCGATGGAATGCGTAAAGCCGAATGCCGATCCATATAATTAATGCGTACATGACGAATCCGTTAACGTCTTAATGGATTGGGCTGCGTCTGTATGCGGAGCGCGTGGGCACCGCAGCAAAAAAAAACATACGCACACATCAGGCGTGCGCGTCATAATACATACGCACGAGAGACTCGAAAAGTATACCGTCGTTCGAGAGCAGATATATATAAAAAGAATATAGAGAGGAAAAGAGAAACAACGAGCGGGCGCTTAAGTGGCCGCGGCTTCCGTTCAATAATCCTTAACAAACTCCCAGTGTAAAGGCATTTATTACGTTTTTTTTTCCTCCCGATTTAATGTCTTACACACTGCTCTCTCTTTCTCTCCCTCGGAGAAAATTAATTAATCCGGTTCTCGCGGAAAAAGGGCGCGTGTGCAGCGCGGATGCTCGCCGCGCCGCTTGTGTGTGTGTGTGTATCCTCTCCCTGTGCTTTTTCTCTTCTACGTGTGTATGCTTTATCGTCCTGTGATATCAGCGGCGGCAGCAGGCTGCTGCTGCTGTAGCAGCTACAATGCGCGCGGGCGCAGGTCCTGTTTTCGCAGGCTGAAAATCGTCTCTCTCCGTCTCTGTCGGTCGCTCTCGCCTTATAGCCAGTCCTGGGCCCCGGTGCGCATTTTGATAAGAGGATTATACCGCGCGTTGCGCGATTCTCTCTGTCTCTGTCTCTCTTCTCCTATCTAGCACGCGCCGCTTCCGCGCGCACATGCGGTAATCAGAACTGTGTAGCGCATATATACACACACCGCGCACAATATCGGGACTACACGCTACTGCTGCTGTTTCCTCATCCACGCGTAGGTATATATGTATATATTGCTTCTGCCGCACGTGCGTACGTATACGTGTACGCATGCACACACGCGTGTGGAATTCTTATATACGCGTCGCGTGCGTGCAAGGAAAATTTGTCGGGATAGGATCTACCGCGCGGGTGGGCATGAGCATGAGGAGGAGGCCGACCACGAGTGCGTGTAATTCGACCGTTAAGGAAATTGCAGCGGGGGTGTGGAATGCACACACACACACACAGCATACACACACATAGATATGTGGGCGCGCTCGCGATTGTTTACGCGAGGAGCGAGGCCTGTGATTTTCGCCGATCAAGGTGATTTTATACGCACAGGTAAACGTCTCTCTGCTGTCGCGACACTTTTAATGCTCCGCGGGGCATCGCTCTTCCGTATCACACGGCGTCGCAGTGTGGGTATATCGACGTATATATAATTCAAGATTTCATAGGTACAATATAACGTTCGCGAGGCGCCGTCGCTTCCTGCTTTTATACATATATATAATGTATTTATACATAATGTGAGTTGTGCGATTTTTCTGTGTCAGTTTTCGCGTCGATGCGCGCGAATACGTGAGAACTTTTTGTTTGTCTTGTCCGCAAATCGAATGAACGAGCTTTTTATGCAGAGTGAGCGAGGAAGAGGAGGAAAATTTAAGTGGCACCATCGGGGACGCGCGCGCGACGGGTATAAAATTTAACATTTTTATACCTTATGTAAAGAGCGAACGCGCGAACTTTGTGTTTTTCAGCTCTCCAGAGATAACTTTTATCGCAAAATTTTTTCTTGTTAAAAAAAAAGTGCACCACCCTCTCCGTACGTACCTACGTACGTACGTAAAAAATCTCTTCCTCGACGGCAAAGAGGATGTTGAAATTTCTCGTCCTTATGCTCGCTCAAAATAACATTGGCCCGTAACTTTAAACTCCAGTCGTAGTTATATTAGAAATAGGATTTTTTGTTTCTTTTTGGAAACAAGGTTTACTATATTAGGGTTTGAGCAGCGTATCTATCTGCAAAGAGAAAGATCAAATTTTTAAATAGTGAATTAACATGTGTGTTCACAATGAATTGTAAACTAATTATTTTGAGTATGTACATGTTGAATACATACGATTAATTAACGCTGTTATAGCTTCAAAGAGAACTTTGTTGTATGTTTAACGTCATATTCAATGTTGCTTCCCTCAGTCAGCGTTAATTAGTTAATTATAAATTAAAAATAATGTCCTTCCTATGCTAAAAATATTAACTTTTTCCTGAAAAAAACTAAAATTGCATGCAATAAGTAATGAGATTTTTTCATTACACAGCGAACATACCACAATACTGAAAATGTGACTTTCGCTAGTAATTACAGAAAAATTATGGGTCTGAAGTTTGCATCGTTAGAATGCAACAAAATAATTTCTTACAATTAATTTAAATTATTAAAGAATGGAAATTTCATCGAAACTTTTGTTATAAAGTTATTTTATTCTATAAAACACTAAGTCTGCACACAAAATTAATATTAATTAGTATAACCATAAAGCAAAGTAAATTTTTTTTTTTATTTCGTTGCACTCCAACATTGCGAACTTCAGATCCATGAAAAATGAATAGACCTGTGTTACTATACGTAGAAGTTTGAACTGATTTAAAACAAATGAAAAATCAAATTTTTCTAGGGATGTACTTCCCTCTCTGATCATAAGTAAAAAGAACTTGGTATTTCCGAAAACAATCAACTCTAACAATAATAATATGAGCCTTCTATATTTTTCATGCATTTACCTAATTTCATTTATTTTAAAAAACCAAGCTAAAATGCACCAGCTTTCGCGGACCGGTATATTCATATGTTACATTGAAATTGATGTATCTCCATTTTCTTTCACTCATAAATCATGTCCGCGCACAAAGATGAAACGCGTCTTTATGGGCCCGTTTGTTTCGGAATACTTTTTATGGGCCGCAAAATACATCATTGATCTTGCAGGTGGTAAAAGAGGCATAAAGTGCATTCAATCTCCACCGCACTTAAAAAAAAAAATCTCTCGTTCCCCACGCCCATTTATCTATGAAAAAATACCTACTGTTACGTATAAGAGGATGATAAAGTGACTTATAATGAATAAGTGGAGTAAAAAATATGCGACACCCCGGACTCGAACTCATGGATTCAGGATTCTAGTCGAATGCTCTGACCACTGAACTAAGAAGACCAAGAGCTCGAGGCTTGCTCGAAGGCCTCGCGATCTCCTTCTTATCAGTGTGCTAACGCATCAGGGCTCGAATGACTAGTCAATTTGAGCCCATGGTACTTCAAAAAGAAAGAAAGAAAAAAATATACAAATGTATACTGATAAAACCGCGAGAATTTGCTTTCTCGCCTGCAGCAGCAACATTTCAAACTGCAGCCTCGTCGCGAAAACTCAACTCGTCATCACTGTTACCACCGCCGCCTCCTCCTCTTCCAGAACCGTGACTCTGTATTCTCGCGCTTCTGAATACCATCGGCTTTCCCCCCCAAAAAAAACGCTACGACTTATTACGCGACGCTTTACTTTTCACTAAAGAATCCTCTGTATATGCGAGCCACGCATCGAATACAGACGCACATAAGTAAGTAGCCCGCGCGCGAGCGCACGTGTGCACCGCTCTTCGTCCTCCCTCCCTCCCACCCTCTCTCTGTACCCCCACCTGGCTCGCCAGCAGCAACTAGTTACACGTATGAAATAATCTATTATCTTGGCGAAGAAGGCGGAGAGGCAGGGGGAGGGGGAGTTATCTGGCGCGGGCATTGAATCGCCAAGGCCGTGGAAGAGCGGCGGCAGAAAAGTCGCACCGCGGTCATCGAACTCGCTCCCTCTCTCTCTCTCTCTCTCTAGCGAGCGAACGCGGTGCTGCATCTGAGCAGGCGCGCGCGCGCACACTGCGAAGACGTTGCCGAGTGCGTACATCCACGTGTATGTGCATAGGTATAAGTGTATACACGTAAGCCTCGAGTGCCACCCGCGGCTCATCACCCCCGCAAAGGGGGCCTTCTCTTCTCTCTCTCGGTATAAGTGAGCGCGGGCGCGTGCGTCGCTACTAAATAACCGTCGCCGCGCTCTCTGCGGGATTTACCTTATTTCGCGGTTCTCTTGCGCGCGCCTTCCCTCTCGCCCTCGTATCTCTTTCACATCGCCGTCATCGTCCTCTCGCATCCTGCTCTCCTTCCGTCTCTTCCCCCCCCCACCCTCTTCTTTCTCTCTCGCTCACTCCTCTTCTATACCTCGAACATCGTTACGCTTATGTGTGTATATATATCTATAACTTCCCTTTCAACTTCCTCTTGCTCTTCTACTCCCTCGGTTAGCCTTTCTCCTTTCTTTCACTCCAATGCCTTTTCATAATTTTATTATATAATTGACATCAACTCTCCGCCCTTGCATGCAGAGCAGCAGCAGCACCGCACTCCGCGTATATATACGTACGTTATACGCGTACGTTCGCCTGTGCCGACAAGGCGCGTACCGGTTTCCCGTCTCTCTCCTCTCTCGTGCTCTCGTCTGTTGTCTCTCGTTTTCCTCTTTGTTCGCGGTTACATCAGCGTCAAGCCCGCGGCAAAACATACCTGCTTAATTTTTGCTCCCCTTATTTTATCCCTTCGACCGACCGTACAGCGTAAGAGAGAAGAGTTTTGTCTAGACATATATATATACGACGAGAACGAGATAGAGAGGAAGAAGAGAGTTGCCTCGGCGAGGTCCGCTGTAATTAGGGCCAACTCACGATAGAGCTGCAGCCGCGCGCGCGCGCGCGCGGACGAGCGAGAGATTGGCCGGCCGCTGACTCGTCATAATAGTTTATGCGTGTATAGAAACTACGCAGTCACGCTACATTGCAGCTGGTCTTGCAGTGCCACCACCGCCGAGGCAAAAACCGTTCAATTTACTCTCATTATCGAGGGGAGTGCTGGCGAGGAATAGAAAGAGAGGGAGGAGGGAGGGAATCCTCACGGAAACTATTCTAATTTTATTAACGACCCGAGAATTTTACGCACGCACCGCTGAATATCACACATACGACTGTTTTTATTTGTTCTTCTCGAACGCGCGTTATCTATACTCGCCCCCTCCGGATAATCATTATATTATGCCAATTATTACAGCCCCATCCCGTGGCCGGATTTCTCCTTTTCTCTCGCCTCGCCGCGGCATTATGTTCGCACATACTCCGGTATTCCGGGAAAACGTATCAGCTTACGTGACTCGCTGAATTAGCCGTTTACACATATACACTGACACCTTTATCTTTTACACTCACACTCGCGCGCTCTTTGTATCCGGGCAATTTATCGATTCGACATATTCTGCAGCACTGAAAACTGTTCTTTCGCGCGCGCGCGAATATATATGCACGACTATATCGAAGCTCTCTAAAAGGTACACTGTGGGGGTAATTAGATTAATGATCGGTTCCCAGGGAAGATAACGTGGAAGAGTACCATAACCCCGAGGACACGGGGAGTTAACCTTGAATGGCCTCATCACGTTTTCCTCAAAAGGCGCCCCGATCCAAGTATAAACCATCTTTCTCTAGAACTTAAACCGACGTATAGTTCAAACGCTCCTGGGCCTATAAGCGCGGTATATGTATATGAATTTCCGGTTTTCTCGGAACCCGACCTTTGTACTCGAAAAAACACTTTACTTCTTCGGCTAAACAGTCACTCACGTGAGTATATTGCGCCGCAACAGATGGTAAACTCCGTCAAAGAAAAGCAAATAGAAAAGCTCTATGTCCACAGGCTCGTCCACAACTCCATTTTTTAAATTCATGGGAGTACTTACCCTTAACAACGTCACCGAGATCGTCGAAATAATTTTTCCCAACTCTATAAAGTATAAGAAAAGAAGACGGAGAAGGAGACATCGCGCGTATACGCGTATATATTATATATAGACAGAGCTATGCGCGATCCATATAAGAGCGCGAAGGGGGCTTGCTCGTAACACAACGGTACTTGGGGACTTTTATCGGGGGAATACTTGGGCGCGCCCCAAGTATTCAGGCACTTGGCTCATCCCTCCGACCCCTTACCTTTGCCTATATCGCAGTGTGCTGCTGTTGCTGGCATCCCCATCGCGTTTTCTTCTTCTTCTTCTTCTTCTTCTCCACCGCCGTCGTCGGCTTCTCTTCGACCGTACATGCGTGCACATATACGAGATGTTTTGCAAGAAGTGAGCAGGTCAAAATTTTAAAAACGCTCAAAATATTTTAACAAAGTAAACCTTTGGGTACCTTTTTCGCCTGAAATTAATAGTATGTATATTATATATTAAATTATAGATCAAATAGTTAAGTATATACATAATGAAAATTGTATGAAGCGTAGTCCTAACAAGAAAGTCATATTTTATTTATAAATAATTAAGCAGCATTTTTTATCTTGGTATTGGAATATACATTGCAAAATTGTCTGTCACCTAATTTATGCACACATAATAATAGATTATAATTATCAAATGCAATTTTAAGCAGGTATGAAATGTGTATTAGTAAAGAGTGGTTTTTATCCAATATTCAGAAAATCAAAAATGAATGTAATTTATAACTGATAATTACTTAAGGCTTACTGTACAAGCCTAATATTATTGAAAGTAGATTTTTCATTTTCTATTCGATGCTCTAACAAAATTCAGTGATTTGATCCATTACGTAAGATGTATGAATAATATTAAGTTTTTAAATCAACCATATTATCAAAAATGCTAATTGTTGGTTTTTCTTGATATTTCAAAAAATCATTTTGAAGAGTTTTAAAAGTAGAGTTAAAAAAATTTTGTCGAACAAAAAATGTTAAAGCGCAGTCTCAATATTCTTCGATGAAGGTATAATAAAAACCAACCAATCAGAGACATGAAAATTTCATTTATTTAAAAATACTACTACTTTTTATAACAAAATTGCAAACTTTTTCCCAATCAATGTTCTATACAAAAATAAACAAATGACAAAAGTTGGATTTTAACAAAAAAATGCAAAAAATTTGAATTTTCAATATTGCATAGCTTTTTTATTTATGCAAATATGGATCTAAAATTTTAGGAACATGTGTTTTTCATAAAAAACAAAAGTAAAAAAATGTTGAGCGATTTTAAAATTTTGACCTGCTCACTTCATGTGATATACACACACACACACACACACACACACACACACACACACACACACACACACACACACACACACACACACACACACACACACACACACACACACACACACACACACACACACACACACACACACACACACACACGTGCGCTTTCCGTGTATGAATATATGCACAACCTAGATTTTCAAGGGTGGCACGGCAGATAGCGCTTTCCGCGCCAAAGACACAGAAGGCGGAGAGTGGAAGGAAGACGAGAAAGAGGAAGAAGGGAAAAGGCCGTTTCCTCTCTTTCTCTCTCTCCCTCTCTCTCGGTGTGCGCCGTGTATATACTTCCGCGCCTAGCATGCGCGCTGAGAGTTGGTTGCTATGCACTGGATCAAGTTTGCGCACTCGTGATTACGGCTGCTGGGAGGAATTTAACAGCTCGAGTGTATACAAACATGCGCCGGGGCTTTTTCGGAGAGGGAGAAGCCAGCGGGGTAAAATTTCAGCTGCTGACGAATCGCTTATTTAACTTTCATTGAAATCAAATACTTCTGTTTTCTCTTTAGGAGTACCTTCGATACTTCGTTAAATACAAAACAGTTGTATAACTGTTAACAAAGCCGTTGTTTTCGAATTTTGTGAAAAAAATGCTGTAACGTTCGTCCGCCGGTTCGAAAATATTTAATCCTCCTTTATTAATCCTCCCTCACTCTCTCTCTCTCTCTCTCTCGCTCTCTTGCGCCAATATCTCCTCGATCGTGATTCCTAGTCCCTCTTACGTGGCGTTAGGAGCTACCAGTGTGAGCTATACGTAGGCTTAGTTTTAAGGACTTGGCCGAATGGCCCAATCATGTGATCGAAAAACCGACGACTGTGATATCTGCTCACTGTACATTTTAGAACATATATATCTGTGATATTCTTCCTTCTTCTTTTTAGTAGTCTTACTATATTATACAATTAATCTGTGATATGCGAAGTATTTGTCTATTTTACTACTATAAAATTATTACTGTGATACTTAAAATTTTTAAACTATGACATTGTATCTCGCTCAGTATTTTATTCTCTATCTTCATATTTTTGCTGGAAATCGTTTTAATACCTTGTTTATCTTACACAATGTATTCTATCAGGGGCGTCATCTTAACACTTTCTTAGGTCTGGTATTTCCTCTCCCCTGACCCCCCCCTTTTTTCTAAAAATAAAGTGCTTATACTTTATAGCCCAAATAACCGGGGGACGCGAGGTCCACGCATATAAGGGAGTCACGTAGACATGCGTTAATTAGCAATTATTTAAATAATTTTTAAACCCAAGCCGCCGGGGCGCGAGGTCTACGCATATAAGAGAGTCATGTAGACATGCATTAATTAGCAATTACTTAAATAATTTTTAAACCTAATTAGCCGGGGGACGCTAGTTCCACGCATATTAGGGAATTACGTAGACGTGCAACAATAAGCAAGACAATTATTTAAACAATTTTTAAACCTAAGTAGGCGGGGGATATAAGGTCTACGCATATAATAGAGTCATGAAGACATGAAACAATAAGCAAAACGATAATTTCAATAATTTTTAAATCCAAGTAGCCGTGCGATGTAAGCAAGACTTTTATTTCAAAAATTCTTAACCTTTATAACTCGACCCCTTATATGCGTGGACCTCGCAGCCCCGGCTACATGGATTTAAAAATTATTTAAATAATAGTCTTCCTTATTGTTGCATGTCTACGTGACTCCCTTATATGCGTGGACCTCGCATCCCCCGGCTACATGGGTTTAACAATTATTCAAATAACGTTTTGCTTATTTTTTCATGTCTATACATGACTCCCTTATATGCGTAGACCTCGCGTCCCCCGGCTACTTGGGAATAAAAATTGTTTAAATAATTGTCTTGCTTATTGCTACACATTTACGTAATTCCCTAATATGCGTGGACCTCATATCTCCCGCCTACTTGGGTTTAAAAATTATTTAAATAATCGTTTTGCTTATTTTTTCATGTCTACAAGACTCTCTTATATGCGTAGACCTCACATCCCTCGCCTACTTGGGTTTAAAAATTATTTAAATGATTGTCTTGCTTATTGTTGCACATCTACGTAATTCCCTCACATGTGGGAACCTCATACTCCCCGCCTACTTGGGTTTAAAAATTGTTTAAATGATTGTCTTGCTTATTGTTGCACATCTACGTAATTCCCTCACATGTGTGGACCTCATATCCCCCGCCTACTTGAGTTTAAAAATTGTTTAAATAATGGTCTTGCTTATTGTTGGACATCTACGTAATTCGCTAATATGCATGGACCACGCATCCCCCGGCTACTTCGGTTTAAAAATTATTTAAATATTCGTTTTACTTATTTTTTCATGTCTACATGACTCCCTGATATGCGTTGACCTCGTATCCCCCGGCTACTTAGGTTTAAAAATTACTTAAGTAATCGTTTTGCTTATTTTTTCATGTCTACATGACTCCCTGATATGCGTCGACCTCATATCCCCCGGCTACTTAGGTTTAAAAATTACTTAAGGCCATGTGAAACCGTAAATTTTAATATTTTTTAAATCAATATTCAAGCGTTTATTCGAATAACAAATTTTGTCAAGCGCTCCGTACACATAAACACTATTCAGGACTTTTTTTGAGTGATTCTATTAGCATTTTCGTTAGATATGCTCGTTTGAAAAGTAGGTCAATTGCAGATTCCTACTTACCGACAGTATGGTTTTTATTTAATTAAATAAATTCTCATACTTTTTTTGAAAAATACGTTTGTCAAGCGCTCCGTATATGTTAATACTATACTCAGATTTTTTTTTTTGGATGATTCTATTGGTATTTTCATGAGATGTACTCGTTTGAAAATTATGTCGGTATTCAACATCACCTAAAGTAATCGTTTTGCTTACGGCCCTTCCTCAATGCGTGTGACATCGGACAGGTTACATGTCCGATGTCTCTCGAAAAAAATTTCGTTGTCCGATATCTACGCAATTCATAATCAAAGGTAGAAAAAGATTGACTAAAAACCTACGGTAGACCTTTCATCTTTTCTTTTTCTACCATTGATAATGAAATGCGTAAATATCGGACAACGAAATTTTTTTCGAGACATCGGACATGTAACCTGTCTGATGTCACACGCATTGAGGAAGGGCCGTTATTTTTTCATGTCTACATTACTCTCTTATATGCGTGGACCTCATATCCCCCAGCTACTTGAGTTTAAAAATTGTTTAAATAATAGTCTTGCTTATTGTTGGACATCTACGTAATTCGCTAATATGCGTGGACCTCGCACCCTCCAGCTACTTGGGTTTAAAAATTATTTTAAATAATTGTTTTGCTTATTTTTTCATGTCTACATGACTCCCTTATATGCGTGGACCTCATATCCCCCGGCTACTTAGGTTTAAAAATTGTTTTAATGATTGTCTTGCTTATTGTTGCACATGTACGTAATTCCCTAACTTGCGTGGACCTCATATCCCCCGTCAACTTGAGTTTAAAAATTGTTTAAATAATGGTCTTGCTTATTGTTGGACATCTACGTAATTCGCTAATATGCGTGGACCTCGCACTCCCCAGCTACTTGGGTTTAAAAATTATTTAAATAATTGTTTTGCTTATTTTTTCATGTCTACATGACTCCATTATATGCGTGGACCTCATATCCCCCGGCTACTTGGGTCTTAAAAATTATTTAAATAATCGTTCGCTTATTTTTTCATGTCTACATGACTCCCTTATATGCGTGGACCTCATATCCCCCGGCTACTTGGGTTTAAAAATTGTTTCAATGATTGTCTTGCTTATTGTTTCACGTGTACGTTATTCTCTAACATGCGTGGACCTCATATCCCCCGCCTACTTGGATTTAAAAATTGTTTTTTTTCCGCATCACTTCCTTAAAAAAACAGCAGTTAAGTTTTGTATTCGCAAGTTGTTATGCGTGGGTCACTTGCCGTTTCTAGCTCTGGTTTTCCATACCCTCTGGCTAGCAAGGTCTGGTTTCACCAGAGCTACCATACACAACTTGACGCCCCTGTATTCTATTAATAATGTATTTTAATTTTGCCGAAAAGCAAATAAAGTTGATCTCTCTCTCACTCTCTCCCTCTCTCTCTATCTCTCCCATCATGTTCTTTTTCTTCAACGAAACAAACGATTCCTCGAAGATTGAGCGAAAAAATAATAACAACGCGTAAAGAAGCGTAAACACCGTAATACGGAAACAAATAAGGAGTCATATAGATACAAAAACAATGTAAGCCTGGGTAATTTATTCGCCGTGTGATAATTCAGGTCGCCTGCGCTCACCTCTATAGAGCCAGACGATGGACGGGCATTGTCTAGGAGATTTTGTCGTCAATATCGGCGGGGCGCGTCGAAGATTGCAGTTGCTCGTCTAAAACTTTACGAGCGCGCACGCGCGCGCGACCAAGCGTATTGCGGGTCTATATGACAAAGAAGTAAAGCCAATTTCTCCGTGTCGACGAAAATCTCTAGCGTATACACACACACACACACACACACACACACACACACACACACACACACACACACACACACACACACACACACACACACACACACACATATATATATATACACACACACACACACACACACACATATATATATATACACATACACATGAGACACACATGTGCAAGCAGAGCTCCGTTACACACAACACACACACACCTACGTACACGGGTGCCTATATACTGTGCGCGTCCGACTCTTGCTCTTTTTTCTGTTTCTCTTTCCCCCTCTCTCTCTCTTTTTCTCTCTCTCTGTCTCTCTGTCTTTCTTTTCCCTTGCTGCCTTGACTTTTTCCTCTTTTCTTTTATTCAACGCCTTGCAATTTCCTTGGCATTGCCTCGTGCGACAAATGTAAACACACAGCGCGCGCGCGCCTACTCGTTTCTGACTCGTAATAAACGTTCCGGGGATGCTCGGCCGAGTAAGGGAGAGAGGAAGAGGAAAAAGTGTGGAATCACACAGACGAGATAATTTATTGACTTGCACAGCTTTCACAATATTTACCGGTATAAGAGCAAGAGAGAAAGAGAGAGAGAAACAATTTTTTTTTTCTGCAGCAGCTGTCTGCTGTAGATAAACGTTTATTTGTTCTCGTGTCGCGAAAAAATATGTTGCAATGTTGTGCTGTAACTCTTCCTGCTATTGATAATAAATTTGTCTTCGCGCTGAAAGTCCGTAAATTAGATCGTTTAAATTTAATAACGGGTTTGCAAATTTTGCTTTAATGTGCTTTTTCTTTGCCAATATAAAGTTGATCGAATAAGTATTGGTTGCGGTGAATTCTTTCACTAACCGCAGCTATGAAAGTAATTTCATAATAATCTCTTATTATGGAAATTTCGAGAAATTCTCAGCAAGTAAACTATTTTCCGTTTAATTTTGAGCTAGAAGTTATTAATTTCAACTGAACCATATTCTTTGAAGTATATAATAAACAACACTCTCAATTCAAACATCGTTTCGTAACCACATCAATCGCACCACCTGAATCAAGCTATCAGCTCTAAACACGGATTTTATTCGCCACCTCGATCAATCCATGCGCATTCATCTCCACATTTTACACACCATCTCTCGGTCTCATAAAAAAAAAACCCCGGCGCCGTTTGCTTCCATTCCCAAGACCATCGGTATTTCTCTCTCGCTCTTTCTCTCCGTCATAACGGAATTTTTTTTCGAATTCCTGAAACGCCCGCCGCGGAGAGCACGCAAGCAACTCAACGGCGCGCAGCTAACCTGCTCCCGATGATCGCGCGGAAGCGAAGACTTGCGTGATGCTCCGATCTCGCTCTCATTCTCTTTCTCTCTCTCTCCCTCTCTTTACCGTGTGTGTTTGGCCGAACGGCGACATGTGTCCCGTGGAGCAAGACGACGCTTTCCGCGAAGATACCGGTAAAGTTCGCGTTCATGTATGTGTGCGTGCGTGTGTGAAAGGGGAAAAGCCCACTCGCGGATCAGCGTTTATTTGCTGGAGGATGAATAGGGCCGATCGTTTACGAGCTTGCAATTGACAGCTCGGAGAATTTTACGATACCCATGCGGGTGTGCGGAAAGTTTGTATTGACACGGTTAGAATGATGGAATAATTTGGCCGTCTGGCCGAGATAGGAAAAAGTTTCGACCTGTTACTACAAACACACATATCTTCGCTTTTACCTCTAAAAAACCGCTGTTAACTGAATTAGCAGAATGCTTTCTCAAAGAGTATCTTCAATATTTTTATGACATTTTTTTATTGCACATTTAAATTAAAAATCACAGTTTAAAGTTGAAACAGTATTATAATCCGCGTTTCATTTAATAGTTTCAAAATACATAAATAAAGAGAGAATTAAGCGTATTGCAAGAATATACCAAAAAAGTTATTTACATTTCATATAACTATTATATCGTTCGAAAAAGTTGCTACTATTTCAAATTCTCAATTGTAAGTTAAAAATTGCTAGGAAGTAGTTTTGAAATGCATAAGTTAGAAGGAAATAGAATGTACCTTAAGAATATCGGTCTACATTTGAGATGTAATGCCGAAAAAGTTATTTATAATTCATAAAATTATTTAATTTTTCTAAAAAATCCGCATTTTTAAGTCAAAAATAAAAGTAAATCGAATATAATTCAAGAATATTAGCCTCCATTTGGCATATCTTTAAAAAAACTAAAAAAAAAAATTTATTTTTGAATAAAAAAAAATTTTACAAAATTGTTATTTTTTAAAAATAAAACCTTAAAGTCATCCATTTGACTCCAAAATTTAATCAGTTAAGACATACCTAAGGCGCAAGCGAAAGTTCAGCTAATTTTCCGTCCATTCGTTCAAAAGTTATGCCGGGGACAAAATTTGGTTTCATACACGCATACATACATACATACATACATTTTTTTAAACCTATTATTCTGACTGAGGAACCTCAAAAACATCGTAATTCATTAAAATCCTTGATTCGAAAATTTTCACCGTTACAAAGCTTTCTCTTTGAGAAAGCAAAAAAGAAGAAAAAAATTACAACAAGAATTTTCGAGGTAAATAATTTTTTCTGTCTCGCCAACGTACGCTCAAACATTTAAAATAAAGTGCTCCTGATCATATTTGTTTTCTTTTCAGCTGTCCCAACATTTCAAATTCAGAAGCGCAACTCACATACACACACGCACGGAGTGCACGTTTTTTCTAGCGCCCTTCGTTTTTTTATCTCTGTCCCCCGTCCCGACCGCTCTCGCGCGCGCTACAGGGATACCGTAATTACATAATGCAGCTCCATTAAAATCCATCCTCTCAGATCCTCTTTAGCATGTTAAACCGTACCCGTAGCCCCCCCCCCCCCCGTATACCACGCGGTGGTGCGCACGCGGCACCATATCAGCTTTGCGTAAGAGCACTTAAATTGTCGTCCTCCCGGCTCCTCTCAAAGCGCCCATAGGAGAAGGGGGAAAAAAGCGACCGGCCACGATCCCGCAAGCTATACATATATATATACACACACATATATATATACATATACATATAAGCGGCCGCCCCCTCGTGTGTGTCAAACAGTAGTTAACTCTAACGGTATACACTGTAGAGCGGCGCAGAGAGCTCGAACTACACGCCGATTTTCTCCACATAACCGTGATATATAAGTATATCGGCGTCCCCGTCGACTTTTTGCCCCGTGGTGAATTTTCGGATTATCATAATATCGCGTGGCAGCGTAGGCGTGAGAATTCAATCGAAAGGCGGATCGAGGCGTTAATGGAGGTCGCGAGCTGCGGAGTTTTTATTAACGCGATGAAAACTAGCCGAGCGGCTAATTGACGTTACGCGGATGCGATATAATCGTATTATCAAAGAACCGACTTGTTGTAAAGCTCTCGCGCACGAATAACCAAAATAATAAGGTAAAGCTGTTGAAGCTCTCGAACGAATTATGTCCTGACTAATTAGCGCGCGCCCGCGCCCGCGTAAAATACCTTTGACGCTCGCTAATGAATGAATTCAACGTATATATAGTATTTCGTATTGTTAGAATGATTATACCGTCTAATTTAATTAGAGGAAAAATTCCTTTTGCAGCGCGGAGACCCTTAATTCTTTCTCCTTCTTCTTACGAACTAATGCGATGAAATTCGCGAGATAACTAACTTTAAAGCTGTTTACTCCGTACGTTTAGCCTCGTATATATAAACTACAAAGACAAAACTTATTGTTCTGCCTCTCTCTCTCTCTCCCCTTCTCCCTTTTGCGCGCTCTCTCGCTATCTCTCGTTTCCAACTCCGGGGCAATATCATTATTCGTTCGCTGCCGTGCGCGCGCGCGGAATTTCCCTCGCACGCATACTTCGGATGAACGGCAGCGTTGGCGCAAATGAGAAGCGATTTCCGAAGGGAAATACTACTACTACTGCTGCCGCCGCTGTTGCTGCTGCTGCTGCTAACCCCACCGACTTAATTTATTCACCTTCCTCTTTGTCGCTCGCTGCGCGCATGCCATGCCCACTCTCGATCTTTCGCGCCACGTTGCGAAAGAGCGGATATATAGCGGCGGACCGTCGATAATAATAGTTACGCACGCGTATTTCCGAGAAGCGCCGCTGATTTCATTGACTTGGCTTTTTCTCCCGCGGGGCCTTTAATTGCATCTCCTCTCTCCCGTAAAGCGAGACCCGTATTTTTTTGCTCTCTCTCTCTCTCTCTCTCTCTCTCGCGTGCTAGAGCTTGTAATACCCATGCATCTATGTATATGTAGGTCTGCGGCGGATGTAGCACCCGTGACTGAAAAGAGCGGGGTTTATGCTTTTATTGCCCATCGGTGTGTATAGAGGCTGTTGCTGCTGCTGCTGCCGCTGCTGTGTATGGCTCGTTTTCTGGCTTCGGAAAAAAAGGAGTAGCATTGCTGTATATGCCGACTTGCGGTGTGCGCAGCCGTGTTATATATACCCCTTATATACGGTCGTATTTTTAATGCATCCGCGCGCCGACGCGCTTCTGCGTTTTCTTGTAGACATGATCTTTGTAATTTTAAGAGAGAAATCGAATGGGTTATTCTGTCACCTTTGAGGGAGTTTAAGCGTTTTGTTCTAACTTTGTGTTAGCATGATTCTTTCGGGGAATTACAGAAGTGCAACAAAATGAAGTATGCAGTCGGAGCGTTTACTGAATACATTGTTTGTAATTATCTCGGCTCGCTTTTGTGAAGAAAAAGTAAACGCGGAAGAGATGAAACTATATTAAAGTTGAAATTACACACTCGTCATTGCCGAGTGATTTCATGCAATGCATAACGCTGGAAAAATTGCATCCCTTTCTCTTTCGCGAATTCCATGCCATTATGGAACTAATACTTGAACAAATTAGTACTTTGTAATAAGGTTGTTACAATGTAAATGAAAAAAGAAAACGCCTTTTCTTATCTTCACTTCAATACAATTAATACTTAATTTGAAATGTTGTACACAAAATATTATAACAACCCGTGTAAAAAAAAAGTCTGGGCGAAGTCTTGCACAAGTCTGGCTTGAAAAGTCTGGGCAAAGTCTCGAATGTCGGACGATTCCAGACTTTTTGCCAGACTTTTTATTTCTTCTATTAAAAGTCTTGGAAAAAATCCCCAGACTTTATCCAAGACTTTTTACCAGACTTAGTATACTGCCGAAAAAGTCTGGGAAAAAATCCCCAGACTTTATCGAAGACTTTATGCCAGACTTAGCATACGGCATAAAAAGTCTTGGAAAAAATCCCCAGACTTTATCCCAGACTTTGTTCATCAGGCTTTGTGGTCGGCGTATGGAGGTTATGCACACCCGAACAGAAGATTCCGCTGGTGTGATGAAGAGAGAGGTTGGATTAAATGTGCGCCCGTAGAGCAGCGAGGCAGTCCGTAGCTGCGTTTACCATGACTCCTCGTGGCTGCTCACATTCAGGTGTCTTCTTCGGGGAATCAGGAATTCACCATCTGAAATAACTACATCATTGAAATAAAAATATCTTCGCAAATTCATTATAACATATGACCAACACGACTATTTTGAAGTGAACATCAACGCATAGATTTCAAATGTTTTGTTTGGTTTCCAAGTCTACACGCGCGTTAACTTGGAAACCAAACAAAACATTTGATATCTATGCGTTGATTTCACTTAAAAATGAACGAATTCGCGGAGATGTTTTTATTTCAATGATGTAGATATTTCAGATGGAGAATTCCTGATTCCCCGAAGAAGACGCCTGAATGTAAGCAGCCACGAGGAGTCATGGTAACGCAGCTACGGACCGCCTCGCTGCTCTACGGGCGCACATTTAATCCAACCTCTCTCTTCATCACACCAGCGGAATCTTCTGTTCGGGCGTGCATAACCTCCATACGCCGAGCACAAAGCCTGGTGAACAAAGTCTGGGATAAAGTCTGGGGATTTTTTCCAAGACTTTTTACGCCGTATGCTAAGTCTGGCATAAAGTCTTGGATAAAGTCTGGGGATTTTTCCCAGACTTTTTCGGCAGTATACTAAGTCTGGTAAAAAGTCTTGGATAAAGTCTGGGGATTTTTCCAAGACTTTTAATAGAAGAAATAAAAAGTCTGGCAAAAAGTCTGGGATCGTCCGACATGCAAGACTTTGCCCAGACTTTTCAAGCCAGACTTGTGCAAGACTTCGCTCAGACTTTTTTTTTTACACGGGAACGTATTGTGTGGCACAAATTTTTCGAACTAATATTACTTGCTTAAAAATTGTAACTATTGCTCATAGATTGCCAGTATATTGGAAATTCATATCGCTACACTGAGAAAACTGTCGTAGGAAAATTTACTGAAAAACTAACAAAAATTACTATATTTGATAGCAACGCGGGGATATAAGCAAATTATAAAAAATTTTGCTATAGTTCAGGAATATTTACAAGGTATCTTAATAATTTTTACTACTACACATAGCAAAAAGTGCCCTCTACATGTAGTACTTATTGCGTGCACGCCGGGAGCACGTGTCTGATTAAGGTTATGTTTCTCCCGCAATTTGAGATTATCTTCCTTTTAAGTTATCAAAAACATCGACAATATCGATTCAGTTGTTTTATTTTTACGTTGTGCAGGTGAGCTATGAGTTATTTCTTTATATTATCATAGTTATTTATTGCTATCAAATAATCATCAAAGTTCTCTCGTAAGCGAAGGTAGCCAATGTATCAGTTCCAAAATTTTGTACTCAAGAAGCTCACGTGGGTAAGAGGTTAGCGCGTCTGCCTAGCGTGCGGAGGGTTCAGGGTTCGAATACACAACCACCGTAAAAAAAAAATTTTTATTTCCTTATTTATTTCTTGTATAGCTAAATTTAATTAATAATATATTAAATATTGTATAAATATTAGGTATCCTATAGATATAAAATCATGAAAATCAATTTTTTTTAAGTTTAAGCTTGGCTACAAAAATTACTATATTAGTTAGCAAAAGTACCTAAATTTCCATGATATCCCATCGTTGCTATAAAAAATAGTAATTTTTATTAGCTTTTCAGTAAATTTTCCTACGACAGTTTTCTCAGTGTAATATGATAGCCATATAACGCTATGACAAATTTAAGGCTCTATTGACCTGAGGTCCCATTAGATCTATTTCACTACTATTTTTCGCGCTTAACTAAAAAAAAAAAACAAATTATTTTTAGTCAAAAATCTTTGACTTACTAGACTCTGCACACCGCTCAGCTAGAGGGTCAAAAATTAAAAAAAAAATTGGAGGCACACCTCTGTAATAAAATTTTTCACGTTGTTTAAGTCATGCAATAGATGAGACAATTTTTCAACATTCGAAAATGGTCTTGTAACACGGTTTTAAACACAAATCCATTTTTCTTATGGAAATTTAATGAGGGAAACATTAACGAAAAGTAGTCAGTGATGATTAACCAATAGCAAGCTCTTAAAGGTAACAACAAATATTTCACAAAAAATGCGATTAAGGAGGTTCTCCAGCAACTCTTTAGTTAAATGAGTGGTGCAAAAAAATTGTTCTAAAAACTAATCAAATATAGATCGAAAATGATTTAATAATCTTTTTTATATTTTCTAAGAAAGGTGTGACAGTTTGCGTTCATATAAGTTATTTAATGCAAATATTAAACTACTTATTTGAAGTCAATTTGACTACGTAGTACAGTCAATTAAGCTTCTTTGCTAATGTGCTGTTTCTTTCTGACGTGCAAGTGTAGGTTAAGATAGTAAATATTAACTATTTTATAAAAAAAGATGACTCCAAATCTAAAAAAAGTTTTTGTATAAATAAACCTAGAATAAAAAGAGGGCCTACAAAAGGACAATTTATAAAATAATATTGATAAATAAAAAGGAAAATAGTCAAAAACCATTGGACATAATTCGAATAATCATATAGTAATATTTCTTGTGTTTATTAGAACGAGTTGCGTCATTGCTAAGCATCGTAGCGCATTTTAAATTAACCTACGAGATATCGCCAAATTTAATACTTAATATTTTATGATTTTGCCTGGCAACCTGTATTTTTCTTTGCATATTTTGAAAGCTTACATACAAAACTATTAGAATCCATTTTTCAAATTTATGATAGATTTCTATCAATAAAAAAACCTTTCACTTCCGGCCTCCTTAAACCTTCGGGACATGTGAGACTATGTTACAGTTGCCGTTTTTAAAATAGTTTTTCTCCAATTTTTCCCTGGCAAGCTGACCTAATCTTTCGGATACAATTTCTTGAAGTATTAATTAATAGTTATGCAAAGTTTCAGTAACCCTTTAGACATCTTCAAAACCTGGAGAACAACCTTAAAGCAGAAGAAAAGAGCTGTAATTAAAGCTAAAGATCGTTAAAATCGGTCGGTTCTGTGCAAAGTTACGTGCATTTGAAAATCGCGAAAAATGACAAAAAATGATCAAAATCTTAAAAATTACGTGGATTCTATTGCATAACCTAAAGAAAGAGAAAAAATTTATTACGCAGAGGTGTGCCTTCAAAACTTTTTTTTTAATTTTTTGAACCCTCTAAGTGTGGATAATCTGTACAAATTCTTCATAGATATATCAATCATGTTGCCACAAAATCACCGTACCCGATTAAAAACCGCTGCCAATTCATTAGCCCGTAGCTTCCTCAACCGTAAATTGTTGATTCCTTTAATTAATTTTTAATAACAAAATTTATAATTTTTAAAAAAATTTATTGCATAATTATAATTAAATTCATTTATGAATATTAAAAACTGTTAATTTTTAAATTTATTTATTTATTTATTATTTATTTATATCAAATTTATATAAATTTTGAGCTGATAAATAAAGTTATCATTTGAAATAGAAGTAAAATATCTATATTTTATAATAAAACAAATAGCTATCACGGTTGTTTTGTTATTAACAAAAACGTGTTTCTTTTTTTATATTTCATAATTCATATTTTTTAAGAAAAAAAAATTTATAGCTATCATTGTTCTTTTATTATTAACAAAAACGTGTTTTTTTTAAAAAAGTTCATAACTCACAAGTAAATTATAATAATGCAGAATATAATGCATTCATAATGCATAATTCATAATTATAATAGATTATAATAGATATAATTTTTAAACATTTTAATTCATTTTGTTACACATCATTGGAGTTATGAGTTTTTAAAAAAAAACACGTTTTTGTTTTTGATGATAACTAAAGAACCGTGATAGATAGAAAATTTATTTTTTTTAGAAAATATAGGTATTTTAATTTTCTTTCGAATGCCACCCACCCCATTCAGATACATAGAGCCGTTCTCGAGAAATTACGATTTTAAAAAAATGTAAAAAAATTTTTAACCTCAAATATCTCTGAAATTTATGGACCAATCATTTTGCCCAAAGAACTCGACCGAGAACTATAAAAAATCTACCTCTAAAAGGAATTTTGAAGCCATTAAGTCAATTTTACTCTTGTAATCGTTGGACATACAAAACTGATTTTTTTCATTTTTCAATTTTTTACTCAAAATCTAGCCTACAGAATGTATTCAAATTTTAACAGATTATAGCTATTTATATTCTGTATTATCATGATTTTTCTCAAAAAAATTGACCGTTAAGTTTAGGAGTTATAAGCTTCTAAAATAAACACGTTTTTGTTAATAACAAAAGAACTGTGATAGCTAGAAACTTTTTTTTTAGAAAATATAGGTATTTTAATTCTCTTTCGAACGCTACCCATCAGATTCGAATAACTTGATCCTATCATTAAAAAAAATCAAAAAACAGTTTTGAGAAAATCGAAAATTGGAAAAAAACAAAAACGCATCGCCCCAATCAAAAAATGGATTTTTGACCCGCCATCATGCAAAAAAAACAAAAAAAATGAGACCTGTCCGGTCAAAATCGACCGAGTAGAAGCTGAGATCCAGTCGTACACACACACACACACACACACACACACACACACACACACACACACACACACACACACACACACACACACACACACACACACACACACACACACACACACATCCATACAGACATTTTTCAAAAACCATGTATTTTGATTCCTAACACCTCGGAACACAATTATAACATGTTTTTACAACAACTCAAAAATTTACTATCACAAAGCTTCCTCTAGGAGGAAGCAAAAAAAAAACGACAGATACAAATCGACAATTTTCTTATTCACGAAAATACCTAAAACCACGAAGCTCATTGACAGACAGCCGGCGAAACGCGAAAACGATAAGCAACGGGTCCCGCTCGTACCGGTGCGAGGGAGTTTGATTTGTGTGATTTCTTTCGCGGTCCCGTGCACTGCAGGAAGGAAGAGAAAAGGCGCACACGCGTGCACCTCGGGTCAATTGAAAAAGAAGATCAATCGATCCCTTAAACGTCCCTCGTAAAAACCGCTGTCCCAGACAGTTTCCCCGAGAAAAGTTCGAGGGCTGCCGCCGCCGCTACGTTATGTGTTACTCGGCCGAGGGGAAAACTTGCCTTCTCTCGAGAGCAAACGAAAGAATTCTTTGTGTGTGTGTGTGTGCAACTAGAGCCGTGTATACATACGCTATCCGTCGGCATTATACACACCTGCAGCTGCTTGGCTCTCTCTCTCTCTCTCTCTCTTTCTCTCTCTCTCTCTTTCTCTCTCTCTCTCTTTCTCTCTCTCTCTCGATTTCCGCGCAAACTTCCGAGTCATTAATTAGAACCGCGGCGCAATTTCTTTTTCCTCGGGCTCCCCTTCCCCCCTCCTTCTACCGGTAGACTGCTGCAGGCGTGTGTGCCACTATACTGCTTCGATTTTAGAGTTTCTTAAAGCCCCGCCGGAGCAAGAAACGTACGACGTCGCCGGCAAGGGCGAGAGAGAGAGAGAGAGAGAGAGAGAGAGAGAGAGAGAGAGAAAAGTGTTCCCCGTATAATATAGCCCACAGGAATGCGAACGGACCGGGCTGCCGTCCGTTTTATTTTGCGTGTGCGTGCACAGACTGATTTTTCACTCGCGTGAGGGGGGGAGGCTGGAGAAAAAAATGAATTCAATCTCGTAAAAGCAACATTAAAATTTTCCAAATACCTCTGGAAAGATCAGCGCGTGCGTTCATTAGTCTCTTTTCGCGAGGATCTGATTCACGCGCTCATCCGTCCCCGTATAATCGACTTTAACTGCTCGTTATGATTTACGATATAGGTCACACGCGGGCCTCAAGTTTTTCCAGCAAGTCCCGTACACATACACACGCGCGCGCGCTCACGCGTACGTTTCCACGATTCACATCATCATCCTGCGTGCGTACACACGCAGAAAAATACGCTTTTTCCTCGGGTTCTCGCGTCGCGCCGATGAAATGGGTTTATTAGCCGCGCGCTTATCGAAGAATAAGCCGGAATTGGCTTTCCACGCGAACGTGTTTTTTGTCTTGCCGCGGTAATAGATGCGCTATAGCATATCGGAGCTGCGCAGCAGCAGCAACAACTTTATCACGCGGTGAATGGGGCGCATTAATAACGAATCGCACGCATTAATAACGAATCGCACGCGGTCGCGCCACCCACTGCGGGCCACCCGCTACCAATATATATGAGTATTATATAAGAATACCTGCTAGCGCGCTTATAGACGCGAGACAGACGCGTTATGCTCGGCTAATTAAGCCGTGTCGCTGATTATATACTTTTTGCCCGTGCACCGGGGCTCGCGGTTCGCCGATGAAAATATCAATGGCGAAGGGGAATTCAGGAAGCGATCCGCCGCCACGTCCAAGTCGACCGGACGCGCGGTGGTCATTAAGCCGTTAAGAAGAATTATTAATGCCCTGGCGAAGAATTAATAAATTCCCAGGGGGTAGAGCTATATATATATATATATTTACGCCGCGATCGATGCATTATTTATGGGCGAAACGCGTTGGCATACGGGGCGTCCCGCCGCGCTGATTTACCCTCCCCCTTCTTCGATATATATATATATATAACGAGAGTGAGAAAAATTCTCGCTAATAAGTTTTATCTGAGCCGGCCGATCGTCCCCGTCCGTTTATACCTGGGTGGGTATGTGTGTATGTGTGTGCGTGTGTTTGTATATATATATAAATGTATATATACTGTTCAATATTTAAGGGAGCGAAAATCTTGTGCACTATAATGTGTGTGCTCCATATACAGCTCTCGCGCGCAATATTTACGAGCTCTCTGTGCAGTAGCGAGTGCAAAGTTCGGGTAAGAAGTTGCGCGCGACGACTACATATATATAAGGCACGTTATCTTTTGATCTAATGGAAGCATAAAGAGCGCTAACCTCGCCTTCTTTTCTGTTGCAGCACACTCTCACGGGCCATTGCGCGAAAGTGATGGCGGCTAAGTTCCTCGGCGAGCCGTCCAAGGTGGTGACCGGCAGTCACGATCGCACCCTCAAGATCTGGGACCTGCGCAGCCGTGCCTGTAAGTCTCTCGACGACTCCGCGCTCTGCTCTCCTTTGTCTGCCTTCGAAACTTCCATTTTCATTACCATTAGGCCATCTAACGTCTCTCGCGAGACTTTCTTTATACCTAAGGTCACCGGGAAGTTTTTACTTTGTGCTTCCCTAGTTTTTTATTTATTTTACACGTGCTCATGTATTTAACAAGACATCTTCTTCAAGCTGACCGAGCAAATCCACTACTTTCAGCTCGACCTCGTAACGTGGACTTTGTAAAACACTCGGATATGATTTTGACTTAATTAATAATGGTGGCACATGAGCAACGCGCACATTTGCGAACGTAATTTAATTAGAATAAACATAATAAATTACTACCCGGGCTGGGGGGTGTTAAAAGGCGAAACGACGTGTGCGCGTAATGTAAAAGCATTGCCCTCGGGTTATCTAAAATCAGGAAAGATTCGGCCGCAGCCGCAACGATCGTCCCCCCGCGAATGTACCCACCGCGCACCGTTACGATAATTGTTCCCAATTACACCTCGTTGACTGCCCCCGTATGCTCGCGCGCAAAATTTGGGTGCTTGCCCCGTTCGACGAAATATTATTAGACACACATCGGCCCCGACCCGTACAAGTGTAGCGGTCCACCGCTAATTACATTTCCCGTTATTCCTATTACCCGCGCGTATAATATGCCACGTGTGATCGCGTAGATGATAATGATATACAAAAGGAAACAAATTTCTAATGCGTCAACCGTTTGTTATAATTCAGTGGGGCTGAGGCTGGTAGCTGCTGCTCGAGCAGCGCACTTGGAGCAAAATTTGCCAACATGATTAGTTAATAAGGGTTCTGTGGCACATTTCACCGAGTAAGCAGCTTGTTATTTCAATGCACGGGGTGAAAAGCCGCAGCTGATGCTGACGGTTCTACTGTGATACTGATGCTGTGTAAATAGATGAGGATTGTCCGGATTAAATTGAGTCGAACATATACTGAGGATTGAAGATACTTTATTGATATGGAGCTATTGCTGTGTTGGATTCAGAAATCTAATGAGCACCTGTAGTGAGTTGTTATACTGTTACAATGAAAATTTGATACGCCAGAAGCTACCGCGATGTGCTGCAATTGGAATCATATTTCCGATGAGCCATGATTATGTTGCTATTGTCGACGAAGAATAATTATTTGTACATGTGGAAATATTACATGCTTTAAGATATAATCATAGTTTTAAATAGTTCTAATTAAATTTCGATGTTAATCTTAAGTAGAAATGCGTCCATTTGATTAACATGTTTGCCAACGAAGTTGATCTATTTTCTACCAGGAAACTAACCCCATGAAAATCCGGCATCCCACAAAGCAACCTATGTGGGCCGCCGTTCATCTCTCTGAGTAACGACGCGTCGCGACGATGCTCCTACAGTGTGACATTATTGCAAGTATCATATCTACACTGAGGATTTTACAATACACACTTACGGGTCCATCAAAACAACACATATATCGATGGGTCCTAATAAAACAGACCTAACTCCCGCGGGCCGATTAGAAACCGCGTAACTCCTTAACGTTTCCTATCTAGTTACGTGGGTTAGAATCGATCGATGTGAGATACGTCTTTTTTATTAGGACCCATCGATATAACTGTAATTGAAGTAATCGGCAGTGATCTATCTGTTTAGCTTCGAATAAAGGTCTCAGTGTTAACGTTAGCAAAACCAAAGTCATCTGGTTTGGCACACATAGCTTCATGAGCCAAAAACGGGCTCTGATCAAGGAGCGTGGGAGCGCTCCGAAGGCAAGTATAGAAGAAGCCTGAGTATATATATGTACACCCGGCTTAGTAATTGACAGACATACAATCAGAATCTCCGATAGCATTAAAATCCTGGTTCTTATGCTAGATAGAAAGCTCTCTTGACGCCGACAGTGCACAACAACACCACATAAACGTTTCTTCACTTAAACGTGTTTAACAATATATCACTGGTTTGTATATCAAGACTCTGATCTTTCCGCTACTCAATTACTGTGCCATGCTGTGCAGATTGATTTCTTAATCTCTCGAAACAAACTCACAACAAATCTGTTAAGGAACAACCGATGGAAATACGGAAGAAGAGGGATAAAAGTACAACAGCCTAGTTTCTGTTAATTCAACTTTTCATTTTATTCAAAAACTTCGCAGAATCTGCGACGTATTATTTTATGTAAATATTACTATGTCGTTCAGTGTTGACTGAAATTTAGAGGGGATATTGTATACGATATACGAAATGTGTATGTGTAAAATATCACTGAGATTCTACAATTGGTTATTGAGATATTTAAAATAAAGTCTCTGACAAATCACTGACATGTTACGAGCAGATCTCAGATTAGACTGATTTTGACAGAATTTGATTTATTTATTTATTTTTTTGTTTTATTTTTGATTATATTGTTAAATTTTTGAGGTGTTTTTGAAAAATGTCTATATGTGTGTGTGTGTGTGAGTGTACCTCGATATCTCAGTTGCTAATGAACCGATTTTCATACAACAAAATTCATTATTTCTGTTTATTTTTGTCGTCTTATAGTGGGTCAAAAATCAGTTTTTGATTATTGATATTAAAAATTAACATAATGAATCAATACATTAATTTCAGGAAACCACGGGCCAATGATTTGTCAACGGCTTAAAACCTTAGGACTTGACTTAATAGAAAGAAACCAAATTTGTATGAAATCTTTAGAATTTTAATCAATTTTAACTAAAACATATAAAATTTTATTAAATATAATTGTAATGGGTTTAGCACTAATCCTGTTAAACATAGTAAATCTTCATAAAATTTGTATTTGTATATATTTAAGTTCAATGTGTTTCATGTTTTGCTGATACTATTTGAATTCTATTAATTAAAACGTAATTTTCTAACGTTAACATTTAATTACATAATTAGATAAGAGAAAAATTAGAAAAATTCACGGTAGCCGATAAGATACCCGCTTTAAGGTTAAAATTTTATACAATCATTCGACAAACAATTTTTCAACTTTTAATAACTTTTCCTTATGAACCCACTTTGTACTTTCCAATGTCACGGAATATTCTTATTCGTTATTAGTTTTCTCAACATTCAGAAAGTCATACTTACAACCGGCGAATGATACTTTATTCGCAATTTCACGAAGGGCTCTCTCTTTCCCTCTCCCTCTTTCTATCGGTATTCATATAATAATTTATTGAAGCGATAGCACCTCACTTCTCGCAGTTCAACTTCGCGTACACGAGAAGAGAGAGCTATTCGTTCGAAAATGAGATAAACTTTGTTGTTTAGAAGCTCGCGCGTGCACGCGTACCGGCAATGGCAAACTTCGGGGCAAGTATCGATAAATCGTTAAGAAATAATAAATCTGCTTTCGAATAATCTGCATGAGACTGTGCGGGTAATATAACGCTAAAGTTTCACTCTGCCCAAAAACTATAGTGCGACGTGGGCGAATGTCGTCCAATGAGCCGTAAGCTAACAAGTAGTTTAATGAATCTGTCTCCCGTTCCCTCTCCCTCTCTTTTCCTTTCTGTTCCATCTGTTTTTCAAAATGCTTTTCACCTGTCACGGACGAGCCGTGGCGGCTGCTTGGCAGTCCGCACCGGACACCTCGTAGCTCCGATAAGGGCGATGCCACGATACGTGAGAGCCCGCAAGGCCTCGCCGGAAAGTGCAAGTCTGCACTTTCCGTTGTGAGACCAGCTCGACGTAGCTGCGGCGGTGCTCCAGTGGAGTAGCAACCGTCAGGCCAAGAGCAACGTTTCATACATAACACACCCTTTAATAAAAAAAAACCTTATATAGCGCTTCTTTTTATATTTTATGAGCTCAGCCTAATTCATTCCCTTCGCAGCTTTGGAGATATAATTAGAAACTCAAGTGTTAGAAGTTTTCCCAGTATGCACCAGTAGATGCATCTGCGCGCGTGCTTGTGTTTGTGTGTGTCTATGAGAGAGAAAGAGAGAGAGAGAGAGAGAGAGAGAGAGAGAGAGAGAGAGAGAGAGAGAGAGAGACTGTGTGTGTGTTTTCTGTGCAGCGCGTCGGGATTCCGGCGGTAAATAAAGTTTCCGTGAGAATCAACACGAACTATTCGGAAAGTTAGCATGAAGGTGTAATTTAATTAACGTCCTTCTCCGTTCAATCCTGAGAGTATCAGAATTATCTCGGAAATGAACGTTTAGATACTATAGTACTACTAGACAATACGTTTGGCTGCAAAGTTACGCGAACTAAACAAATTTATTTAAAGAATCTGTTTTTGCTCCAGCTGGAGAAAATTTTATTGCTTCGCTGAAAAAAACGCCAATGTTAAAAAAAAAAAAAACAAATGCTAAGCACCGCCGAGGCATTAACTCTCACGCCGATAAGGAGAAAAAAGAGCACCGACGTTTGTCGTTTAATGCAGCTAGCGAAAAACACTCGGGCCACGCGACCGTAAAAACCTCCGCGAATCATTATCTTCTCGCTCTTTCTCGCTCGTTAAAACTCCTCGCTCTTCGTTCCTTGCGCGCCTCTATAGTCAGTATCAAGGGAAAATAAGAGCGCGCTGCTAAATATTCGCTTCCCCCGAAGGGCCTTTTCCTTTCTTCTATAAGAACCAACAAAAAAAGAAAAAATAAGTCAGAGGTCCTGCGTACACGCGCAGATACAGCACAAGGAATGTCATCATCACGTGTACACGGCCGTTAAAACAAATCCACTCTCTCCACGGCGCTTCGTCGTAAGCCCGCGCGTCGAGGACGAACATCTGCGAGCTAGTAGCTACGGCGGGCGATTAACCGTGCCGAACGCTAACCGCGCCCAGCGCTCGCGCCCCAGAGAGAGCGAGACCGAGCGAGAGAGGGAGAGAGGGAGAGAGAAAATGCGATTTCCCAGCACTGAAAAGTTTACGGCGTAAATGATTTCGTAAAACACTGAGAATCACGGGGGATGAGTTCGAGCTGTCAGTTGTGTGTATGAGTGTGTGTGTGTGTGTATGTTTATACATCGGCGCACATGTAAAAGAGATTCGCGGCAGATCGCGCCGGAAAAATGGCATATAAAACGCGTGAGCACTATATCGTATCGCTGGTCCCCTTTTATTATAGCGCCTGGGGTTTTATCACACGGGCGCTCCTCAGCCTGACTCGAATTATTCGAGAAGTCATGATAACTCGGATGCGCAGGCGGCACAATCGTCGTCATGAATAGTCACGAGGCTTCGAGAGCGAAACTGGTGGAAGCACACCCATCCGAGTTTAGAGCGCCCGTGGGAAGTCGTAGTCGAGAGGGCTTTCTTGTTTCTGGGTTGAATCGAATTTTTGGCAGTCGCTTCGCCGACGGCGCTCCAGTGGCATGCAAAACAAGTAATTAGTTCGGAAGATTGCTGCACCTTCTGCCCTCGCGCGCCCCGTTTTTATCCGCGAAACTCAATTAAACACCAAACGTTAATGCCTCTCGAGAGGTGGAGAAAGAGAAAGTTGGGGGACGGGGGGCAGAATAGAACAAGAGTGAGGGAGGGAGAAAAGGTTTGATTAATTGATTGCTAAATTTATTGGCATGTTCTTGTTTGTGCACATAAGGATTGTGCACATATTTATCGTGCACAGATAGCATTGGTACAGATCTATATATATAGATATATACCAATGTTAAAGTGTGCACAATTAATATGTGCACAATCAGTATGTGCATAAACAAGAACACGTCAATTTATTTAACTATACTGGCTGAGTATGATTATAATAAATGACATAGGCTGATTTGTGCACGTGAGAATTGTGCACCGATTTATTGTACACAGAGAAAAGAAAAGAAAATTTTGTTCACAAAACGTTTTTACTTTTGCACAAAAAATTGTACACTTTACGGAAAAAGATGAAATTCAGTAATGTGCACAAGATTGTTGTGCACAATAACATAAAATAATATTTCAACCAAAAAAAGTATTGCACACTGTGCTTATTTATCGTGCACGTAATATAGGGCTGGGCGATTGCGCACAAATAAATTCATTAAAAATATATCTAACCGATTGTGCACAAATCTATTTATTTAATTATTGCTCGCCGATTGTGCACTAAGTCTAGTTCATACGAAGGTTCATACGAAGTCTTATAGCAGTGTTGCCAGATTGAGCAATAAGTAGCGAATTGGGCTAGTTTAAAAGCTGAGCTCGCGGGAAAAAAATCGAGATGGCTATTTATAGGGAATTGGGCTACAAGACAGTACTGTTAATAGCCGATATGGCTATTGTCTAGCCAACAATATTAAATTTTAAATCAAATAAAAATTCCAAACTCAAGTAGCCGGGAGACGCGAGTTCTATGCGTATACGTGTGCACGGCAGACATTTATACACGGCAAAATAATTATTTAAATAATTAATAACCCCAAGCAGGCGGGGAATGCGAGTTCCACGCGTATACGGGAGCGCGTCAGACGTGCATACAAGGCAAAATAATTATGTAAATAATTCTTAACCCCAAGTAGGCGGGGGATGCGAGTTCCACGCGTATACTGGAATAAGGCAGACGTGTATAGATGGCAAAATAATTATTTAAATAATTGTTAACCCCAAGTAGGCGGGATATGCGAGTTCTACGCGTATACGGGAGCGCGTCAGACGTGCATACAAGGCAAAATAATTATGTAAATAATTCTTAACCCCAAGTAGGCGGGGGATGCGAGTTCCATGCGTATACGGGAGAGCGTCAGACGTGCATACAAGGCAAAATAATTATGTAAAGAATTCTTAACCCCAAATAGGCGGGGGGTGCGAGTTCTACGCATATACGGAAGCGCGTCAGACGTTCATACAAGGCAAAATAATTATGTAAATAATTCTTAACTCCACGTAGGCGGGGGATGTGAGTTCCACGCGTATACTGGAATAAGGCAGACGTGTATACATGGCAAAATAATTATTTAAATAATTGTTAACCCTAAGTAGGCTGGAGATGCGAGTTCCACGCGTATACGGGAGCGCGTCAGACGTACATACAAGGCAAAATAATTATTGAAATAATCCTCAACTCCTAGTAGGTATACGCATGGAACTTGCATCCCCCGCCTACTTGGGGTTAAGAATTATTTACATAATTATTTTGCCTTGTATGCACGTCTGCCTTATTTCAGTATACGCGTGGAACTCTCATGACCCGCATACTTAGGGTCATAATTATTTACATAATTATTTGGCCTTGTATGCACGTCTGACGAGCTTCCGTATATTCGTAGAACTCGCACCTCCCGCCTAATTGGGATTGAGAATTATTTACATAATTTTTTGGCCTTGTATGCACGTCTGACGCGCTCCCGTATACGCGTCAAATTTGCATCTCCCGCCTACTTGGGGTTAAGAATTATTTAAATAATTATTTTGACACGTATACACGTCTGCCTTATTCTAGTATATGCGTGGAACTCGCATCCCCCGCCTACTTGGGGTTAAGAATTATTTACATATTTATTTTGCCTTGTATGTACGTCTGACGCGCCCTCGTATACGCGTGGAACTCGCATCCCCCGCCTACTTGGGGTTAAGAATTATTTATATAATTATTTTGCCATGTATAAACGTATGACTCGCTTCCGTATACACGTGGAACTCGCATCCCCCGCCTGCTTGGTGTTATAAATGATTTAAATAATTATTTTGCCATGTATAAACGTCTGACGCGCTCCCGTATACGCGTAGAACCCGCTTCTCCCGGCTACTTGAGTTTTAGAATTTTTATTTGATTTAAAATTTAATGTTGTTTGCTAGACAATAGCCATATCGGCTATTAACATTACTGTCTTGTATAAGCCCAATTCGCTATAAATAGCCATCTCGATTTTTTTCCCGCGAGCTCATCTTTTAAACATAGCCCAATTCGCTATAAATAGCCATCTCGATTTTTTCCCACGAGCTCATCTTTTAAACTATCCCAATTCGTTACTTATTGCCCAATCTGGCAACACTGCTATAAGACTTCGTATGAACTAGACTTTCTGCATAATCGGTTAGATATATTTTTAATGAATTTATTTGTGCACAATCGCCCAGCTCTATATTACGTGCACGATAAATAAGCACATTGCGCAAAACTTTTTTGGTTGAAATATTATTTTATGTTATTGTGCACAACAATCTTGTGCACATTACTGAATTTCATTTTTTTCCGGAAAGTGGACAATTTTTTGTGCAAAAGTAAAAACGTTTTGTGAACAAAATTTTCTTTTCTTTTCTCTGTGCACAATAAATCGGTGCACAATTCTCACGTGCACAAATCAGCCTATGTCTAATAAATTACAAGTTGTCGAACACGCTGCGTAGAATACATATATTCTTTCAGTCGCTATTTAATATCGTTTTCTGACTCATGAAAATTTTACACAAAAAACTCATATTGTCTTTAGTTTTATTTATTGTTGAATAATTATTCTTTGTGTATTCATGGAGTTCGTTCCGAACTAAATATGTGTTGATTATATTTGGATTAATTGAATGTTCTTCAATTATTAGGAACTTGTATGGTACGTTTTACTTGCATTTTCAATTCTATGAGATTAACTGCTTTAAGTAAGACCTCATTGGTTGACATAGTGACGATGAGTACTTATCGTTCGCCGCAATATTATCTTTGTCTATAAGAATTGATTGACCGTGAATTAGTAAAGCATTATTTTTAGTTTGCTTTTTAAGCTGGTTCACGTTGGTGCTCAACTGGATGGGCATCAAAGCGGTAGGGTACGCGGATGACGTACCTATCCTGATCAGAGGCGTCTTTGAAGAAGTTCTCAGATACCTAGTTCAAGAGAATCCTCAAAGTGACGGAGGTCAGCTCACTGGGGAGAATGATTATCGGAAATACAGGGATATTGTACGCTGAGGGAACCAAATATCTAGGAGTGTTTCTGGATAGGAAATTGCTCTGGCGGAGGTACCTGGAGAAGAAATGCAAAAGAGTCATAGCTACGTCCTGGCAAAGGTAGAGGCGCACTAGGCGCAAGGTGGTAACTGGGTCCACAGCAGATAAGGTGGATCTACTCAGCCATCATTGTGCCTAGGGTAACCGTCGCTTCAATTATCTGATGGAGCAAGACGCTGAGGTGTACGGATTGCAGGCTGTTAGACCGGATGCAGGGGCTCTTTCTTCTTTCAGAGGCACTATAGCCACAAGGAGGAGCACCTGTGCAGCTATGAGGGTCATGCTGGTGCTGTTGTCCCTAGCGCTGTACATCAAGATAGATGCGTTGAAGGGTGAATAACAGATAGCCAGAGGCACATACTGCTATTTGGAGATGCACTGAGAGAGCTCTGGGACGAAAATTCTGCCTCTCAAAACCAGGGATAGGTGATTTAAAATTCAAATCCCCCGCAGAGAGAAGTGTGGACGGAGCACAGACCCAGAGATGGCGAAATCTGATTTACCAATGGGTCTAAGTCAAAAAGGGGGGTCGGAGCAGGATTGTGCGGACCGAGGCACCAGGACAGCATCTGCCTCCGTATGGAGAGTTATAACACGGCCCTATAGACGCTGAGGAACTAAATGTGCGCTGAGAAACTTATAAGGGCCGGCAAAAGAATAAAGACTATTTGGATTTGTTCCAACAGCCAGGCAGTTCTGAGAGCTATAAGGAAAACCAGTACTAGCTCTAGGCTGGTGTTGGACACTACAGCCTCTCTAGCGCAGCTGGAAAATCAAAATCTTCTCAACCTAACTGGATAACGGGCCTTTCCGGCTGGAAAGGGAAAGAGAAGGCGGACGCACTGGCCAAGCAAGGAAGCTACATACAAGATCCCATTGATAGGAAATCCCGTCATAGGAGGGACGCAGTAGGATAGCTGCCTACATTGATAGGCTCAGTAGTGCGGACTGGCACACGAGGGCGGGTTGTAGGAAAGCTAAGGCCCTGTGGGGCGACATGGGGGCAGGTGGAGCAAAGAACTGCTTTCCCTCAGTAGGTGGCAACTCAGAACCGTGGTGGAGCTGGTTACAGGCCACAAGAACCTGAAGCGTTTTCAGCACAAAATAGGGAAGAGTGCATCACCCAATTGCGCCAGATGCGACGATGAATGCGAAGAAACCTCAGTCCACATTCTCTGCGAGTTTCCAGCGTTCGTTGCCACCAGGTAGATGTGATTTGGTAGAGAGAAAGCACTACCAGAGGAAATCATGGAGTATATTGTGACGGGCTCAGCTCAACCGTCATCCAAGCCTCACAGCGTTAGCTCAGTGGTAGAACGCGGGACTACAAACCTCGGATGCGTGTGTTCGAATCCCGCTCGTCGCATACTTTTTACGTGACTTATTCATTTCATTCACTCTATCGTCCTCTCATACGTAACAATATCATTAAGAGGGTACTCCAATACTGCCAAGCAGGTGGTCTACCCTAGTTGTATCCTGAGGTAGGGATGGGGACAGTGTATAATGGCAACAGCGAAGAGCAGCACACCTCGGGGTTCCTCTAAGATATTTTCTAATTCTAATTCTAGTACAATCGGCAGGTTTCTTGCAATAGTAGTGCGCTATAGATAGTACCACATCAAACATAGCTCGTGGAATAAAAACTCTGGTTTGTCTTCGTAGATTTCACTCTGAGGTGATCGAAAAAAGTTCACGAACCGATACACAGTTTCGTACATACATTGCTATATCTCCGTATTTCTAAGCTAAGACGATCGACACGAAAAAGATTCAAACCTGAAATCTCATCAAGCTTTGAGGTCGCCACAGACTTGAAAAAAGATTTCGAAATGCTGAGAACGTGGGGATGATGGTCGTGAATAACAGATTGGAAATCGTAGAGTGACGAATATTTTGACTTGTCAAAGGGAGTATGCTTGGTGCCGCTGAGGTTACTAGACTTACAGTTGGTGGAGCGTAAAGTTTTCTACGTAATAACGTTTCATCAATATAAAAGCGCGATTTCCTGGCTTCATGAATAGGGAAAAGATATTTTATAATTAGCTACGTTGTTGCTAGAGAAATTTGGTTTCAGCAAGGTATTGTCCATGTAAGCAATGAACCCCTCGCCCAGATTGATCCAGAGAAGATCAGCTTCTGCTAATTAATTAATATATTTTTTGTACCGCAAGTACGATTTTCGCGTTTTTCGAACCTATTGATAGAGCCGAAAGCGACCGCTTGCCGACCAGCGGGTGGTAAAAACTGAGAAGTGCCCGCTGCTCGTCGTAGCGGGCGATAAAAAATCAAAATCGCCCGCTGCTCGCCGTAGCGGGCGGTAATAACTGAAAAACGCCCGATGCTCGCCGTAGCGGGAGGTAAAAAATCAAAATCGACCGCTGTCGATTTTAGTACATTAGAACAAAAAAAAGCGAAAATCCATACTTGCGTTACAAAAAATATGGTGTGCACCAAGGGCTAAGTGGGTTTTTTGACCTCGTGTGATTGCAGTACTCGTCTTCGGTTCGCAATCGCACTCGCCTTCGGCTCGTGTTAGTTCACCTTCGACTCGTACTGCAATCCCACACTCGGTCTAAAAAAACCCACTTTACGCCCTTGGCACACAATATACTATTACCAAACCAAACAAGATAGCATGGGTGTTGTCAGCATTCAATCTTAGTGAGACATTACTGCTACCTCGCTACCGATGTCGCTGATTGTACACTCCTAGCTGATGCAATCTTTAGATACTTGAATATATATTTGCGGATCATCTGCATAAGAGCCGTCGGAAAGTTCAACATTAGTGCCAAACTACGAGGATGTACTTTAGCTAGGCGTCACAACCACTTGCTCTCTATTAGTTAGACAAGACTTTAATCATGTAAACAGAATCCGAATATGGTAATAGGCCTAAAGTCCGATCCAGATACTAGCGTCGTGCTTATCGTCAACAAAACAATACCCATTTTCTCCCGTCGGGCAACGTAAACACCACCGCACAAGGAGTAGGTGAACTGATAGTTGATAAAACCTTAACGACCATACTTTATCTACAATGAAAAGTAACTTATTGCAATCACAAAATCATTGAAATTAATACCTTTAAATTTAAATCCATCGTTACACGCTTTTTGAACAAGATGGCGAGCTGCAAAATGTTTATTAAGACGATCTAGACTGATGCCATGCAAATCCTCTTTTAAGGTAGTTGTCAAGTAAACTGTGCTCTTGCAAATGTTTCTGAAATTTTAACTGTAGATTAATAGAGTTATTCTTTACCAGTGGTTCAAATTTGGGAGAGCTCATCGGTGCCGTTTCTGAAATATAAATTCCCAAAGTTTGAACTTTTAATACGTAGGTTATGGGAAGAGGTGTTATCGAATTACATTTTCATCGACTCAAGAAAGAATCTCTGGGGAATGTGTTTAAAAAAGAAATATGTTATTAAGGGAGATATTTAGAAAATTGTCGTGAAAAATCAAACAGACTAGCGGCATCGTTTTCGAGTTATTGTAATTCAAAGTGGCATTCTTTTAGTTGACACCCGACCGCATGCTGTGAGTGCGAGAAAGAGAGCACGCGTAAGCGAGAGAGACAGAGCGAGAATGAGAGGTTAGGTTATACCGTCCGCTCAAAAAGTTCTTGTCTCGTCCAGCGTAAACAAAACACGCGTGGCAGGCAAGAGAGAGTCGAAACTTTTGCTTCTGATTACCAGTCGACAACTACCTTAAGGGGGTCAGACACCTTTAAAATTTTCTTCATAAAATGACCTGAAAAAAATTAATTTCATTAATTAGAAATATGTAGAAGTAATACTCTAAAAGTATATTTAATTTGTGATAAAATGAGACCCAAGAAAAAGGTTTTTCTTGATTTTATCCAAAGATATGGACCATTTCTAAATTTTGGCTCTGCCGTTGACTCCAGGTACTCAAATAAATTGGATACATAGTCATATAAAATACCAAGATTTCAGGACCTATCCCATCAAAATTTATGCAGTTTCTGGATCTGGAGTCGACGGCAGGGCCCAAAATTTTACATTATGTAGAAAACAGCTTTAAAGATAAATTTACCAAAATACATCTTTATTTCTTCTGTGACTCCTTCTCTGCCCTGAAATATAAAAAAGTATGGTTTTTAGCTTAAAATCTTTTATATTTGGAACAAATATTCTGATACCTCAGTACCCGATCCTTCAGGCTTGTAAGCTATGAATACACGTAGCGGCAACAGCCATAGCCACACCAGTCAGTTCAGCATTGTTTAGTGGTCAAACATAAACTTCTTTTGGTACTTTTGAATCCATGTTTTAATAAACTTTTTCACACATATTAGGTAAGTATATACTGAGGTAAATGTAGAATGTATTGAGAAATCCAAAATCCTTAATGCATGTAATGAAGCCAGTATCCCCATAGCCAAATGCTTAAAAAATGTTTATAGCAACAATACTCCTATTAATCTTCTTTTAATGTCTGACAGGATGAACTTTTTTACTTTTCCTTCATTATTCTTTTTCACATATAACATTATTACTTAATAAAGAGAATACGACTAATATTTATTTATTGATTGCAGTGGATAACAGTTTTCATTTCAGTAAATAAAATGTCAATTATATCATAGTGAGATTCAGACTATGGTTGATGATGGTAGCTTTCTGGCAGAAACAAAGGTTCCATAATAATTTACTACGTGATAACATATCTTTCGTTTTCTTCCGAAATTGATTTGAATCTGTTCACTAAATGTTTTTTGTAAGAGTCAGTATAGACTTAATTTTTCTTTAGTATCGATCCCTGCTATTTTAAGTATAAAGTTTCCAATAAAAGTTCACGTACTAAAAAGCTATTTCTAAAACTTTAATTCAACTGTCACTGCACACTTGTATTACACTTTTAATAATTTTTCTAATAAACCTTCACATCTTATACACTAAATGTTTACTCCAAAATCCATTCATTTGTGTTCATGAATGCAAAAAATTAAAACTAAGAACAACACTTTGTATAAAGGAGCTGTTGATATGACCGTGGTTTTATGAATATGAAATGCCAGCTGTGCATGTTTATACTGATGCTTGCACTGACTTTTATATACCATAATATAGGATTACAATAAAGGAGTGAGTGTCTCTTGATAGTCAGGTTGTTACGTTGCCAACTTAACTGCTATAAGTTTCAAATTCAAATATTTAATTTTTATCAAAAATCCCGTCCATAAATTATATTATTTATTTTTTGTCTCTGTATTAATAGTTAAAATATTATTTTTGGATTTTTTAAATATTTATAGATATGTAAAATGAGAATTTTGAATATATTAAGAACGGAGAAATGAAAAAAAAATTAGTAGAAATCAATGAACGATTATATAAATATACTATACAAGGGGAAAAATATAATTTGAACAAAAAACAAATGAAAGGCGTTATCAGTGTTTTGTGTATATTCTTAAAACAAAAATAGGAAATGCTTTAAAACAAATTGGGACATATTCAACAAGTATTTTTCTAGCGAAATATGTAAAAAAATCGATTTTTCGTCATTTTAAATGTGTCTGACCTTAATTTGGGAATAAGTTCAAAACGCAGTTCATTTTAGTACATTACGATATGTGTGACCTAAGTAGTACTTTCTTGCACGGCGTGAAGTTAGGTCACAAGTGTCATATAGAATTTTATAAGCCCGCTGTCACGCCTATCCATGCCCTAAGTAATCCTTTTTTGCACCGTGAGGTTACGCACAAGCGTAGCGAGTGCGACAAACACGGTACAAAAAAGTACTACTTAGAGCACGGATAGGCGTGACCTAAGCCCGCACTTAGGTCACGCCTAAGCGTGACAGCGGGCTTAGGGCAGGCATTGCTATAAAATTCTCTATGACATTTGTGACCTAAGTACCAATCTGCACGGATCCTAACTTCACGACGTGCTAAAAAGTGCTACTTAGATTACACGTATCGTAATGTACTAATATTATCTCAAAGTGCATCGAACAGTTTATTCCGTAAATAAACAACGTCATGCGATAACTAGAGATGAGGATCTCTTATCATCGCTAACTGCATCTCCCTATCCAACTGTTCCGCGGCTAATTGTTCTTGAAAAATCGGAAACTCAGTATTACAATTAGGTTGCGATACTAAAGATTCTAAACATTTTAATTTGTATAAGAACAGCAGTAAGTTTCATCCTTATAAGACATAGTACTACCATGTAAATTTTGTAACGTTTCTTTAACCTCTTTTAAGTTTGGTTCGGAAGTCTGGAGTCTTCTGTCCAAAACTTTGTCCTCAGACAAGAGAGGAGCATTTGATTATCACAGAATTTTCCAAGATTTTCATTAATATTGCCTGGCTGTGATATAGATCGAGAGAAGAGAGAGACGAGAGAGAGAGAGAATAAGAGGGAGACGAGAGAAAAAGCAATCAACTAGTTGACTCGTTCGGCATTCCTGACGGCCTTGTTAACGCGCGTCGGTCGTGAGCTCGCGACGCTTTTCTTTCGCCTGGTTTTAATTAAAATGTTGGCCGCTGCTGCTGCTGCGCCGTGCGTGCCTTTTGTGAAGCATAATTCGATCGCCGGATTCGCGACGCGAGAAATAGTTCAGTATTATTCTCTAAGGTGTCTTTTTAAATTATAAAAACAAATGTAGGGTGCCACACGCAATTTCTGCTCTTCTGTCGTAGCCTAAAACTTCAATTAAATCGAGGTGACGGCACGCGTAATCTTCTAACGAGCAACCTTAATCTCTAATTTCGTAACTCTAGCAAAAAAACACGCGCAGACTCGCACACACACCACCTCACACCACACATACACACACACACACACACACACACATATGCGCATTCTAAAATGCCCAAGGTGAAAAATCTTTTTAATTAAAATTCTCGAGGCATCAAGAATAAATCGTATGAGAGTGTATAACAAGAGGGTCAGAGGCTCGCGCGCGCACTTGTTCACGGTGCTTTAATACAAAAATTATTGTTTTATGCCGACTGCGCGCGCGTAGACCCTTAGCGCTCTCCGCAGTATAACCGTTCGTTCGTAATTTTGCGCGCGTCACACGCTGCTCTTTCGCTCAGCGAGAAAGATGGGAATGGCGTTCCTTCTCCCTCTCTCTCTGTCTCTCTTTCTCTCTCTCTCCCTCTCTCTTTCTCTCTCTGTCGCCCTCGCAGAATCGCCCTATCGGCTCTATCTTTCCATAGAACGACGAAATTGAAGCGCCGGGGATGTAAAACGTTGACATTCCTTTGTCCGCGCGCTGCTCTTCTCTCCGTGCGCCGCTCTCTCCCGAGAGACATACCAACCTCCCCCTCCTCCTCCTTCTCCTCCTCTCTCGCTCACTTCTTCCTGGAGGCCGCGTGGCGTTCATGAAAATTTTTACTACCGCAGACAGCGCGCAACCTAGAATCCGCGTATTCTTCCCGTAGCCCTCGCAGAGATACCCTGGCGCGCGCTCGCGTCTTGTAACCCCGGGACCAATTGAATTTCCTAACGGTACAGCGTGAATAATAGAAATCGATCCTGCGGCAGCAGTCGAGAGACTGCCATCGTCGCCGCTGCTGGCCCTTCGCATGCAATTCCCGAGAACGCGCGCGACGTATATACCCCGCGACCGCGGCTAAGTGACAGCCGTTTCATCGGCATACCCATCACCCCTCGGGAGAGTGGGAGAGAGAGAGAAAGCAAGAGGGACTCCAGAGGACCATTCTCCCATGGAATAACAAAATCCCACGTAATATTATGATATGGGGGGATAGACGCTGGGGTCGCTAATTGAATTGATTGTAGGGTAATTTTATAAAGCGCATGAAAATGAAAATGCGAGGGTACATTTTATATTTATCAACCATTCACTTCCCATGCGCGCCCTCTAAATGCAGACAATTTTTATATACCATATAGTCGGCACTCTGTTTAATTTCTCGAAGGAAGGAGTATTATTCCGCGTGAAATGAGCGCGAAAACCACGCAGGGGCATCGGCGGCTCCTGAATTTTTCATTACACTGTTATAAATGCAGATGTGAAGTATCGATTTTGTTGCTGGTCGAAAAGCGCTTGTCATTATAAGGAGGCTCGTAAAAAGCAGCCCTAGTCAGTAGCATTCTGGCAAATATTTTGTACACACGCTCGCGTGCGCGCAGCAGCTCCAGAGCACAGTTTTATGCAAAGGATAAAAGAGTTCACGAAAATTTCATGGACGAGCGCGCTCGACATATAGGGCCTCGTGCCTGTGTGTGCATGTGATATACGTATATAGCTTACAGGCTATGAGAGATGCCAAAAAAAGTGGATAAAAATGTTGTATAACAAATGAACTGCAAAAATCGTCGTTGCACAGCTCGAGGGTAAATGGTTTTTTTTTTCACCCCCGCGCTCCCGTGATATATACTTTTTCATCGGAGAATCTTGGAAAAATCGCGCGGCTGCGCGTATGCCGGGATTCCCGTACGAGTTTTTCATGGGCAGTTCGACGGGAGTAAAGTTTATTCGGGAGATAAGCGCGGCGAAGTGTATCGCATGTACTCCCCGAAGCACGTATACAAACACACGCACATGCGCGCGGCCCCGAATTGGAGTATGTGCCGAATCACTTATCTGAAAATAATATGGAAGATACGTAGGAAGTAGAAAAAATGCTATAGGGAGGAAATGAACTCTCTCTCTCTCTCTCTCTCTCTTACTCTCCATTACAATCGACTAGAATTAGATCAATACAGCCCAGCATGAACGAGTTGAGGTTCGCCGAGAAACAGTTAGAATCCAGGTCAATTAAATTACTTGCCAGGAACTAACATACTCGATTTCCGACTGAAAACCCGTATTACGGCTATCTTCGACCTGCGCGCACACGCGTCTTAAAAGCCGCGTTGAACTTTTTGAAACCGCAATAAACTTCGCTCTCACACATACGCAAGAGGGGGCATTCAAGTGACAACTGTTTCATCGACACAGCGATAACAGACAGCAAGTTTTATGCTCTCCCACGTGCAAATCTCAGAGGAGAGAAGAGACCGCGCGCGTAAATGTATATAATACGTCGTAACGGCGCCGCGAGAGAGAGAGGAAGAGATTAGATAGCCGCGAATGGAAAAGAAACGTCCCCTGGCTGTGCTGCGGGGAAAACAAATGCGACGAAAATAACGTCCTCTCCAGCAAGCTTTTCAGATCGATCCACGGACTCTGTCGCAGGCAAACGCTTTGATTTAACGAAGTGGCGCGCGTACAGTCTCACACACACACACACACAAATACAAGGGGGGACGCAGCAAAAGAGAGAGAGAGAGAGAGAAGTAGAATGCAAATCACCCGGCATCTTCCTCTCTCTCTCCCCTCTTCCTCTCTCTCCTCTCTCTCCCTCTAACGCTCGCGCGATCGCGCAAAATACGGGCGTTTGTAAGCGCAAAGCTCGTAATTTAGCAGGTTTACGGCTTGCGCGCGTACTGCAGTCGCATTTCCGCGTGCGTCTTCTTCTTCTTCTTTTTCTTCTTCTTCTTCTCTTCCTCCTCAGCTCCTGATTCTGTATCTCCTCTTTCTGTCTCTCTCTCTCGCCCTTTATTTCTCTCGCGGGCTCTTTGCGCACAGAACTCCCGGGAGCTTTCCGCGAAGCGGCGTCACTACTGTCATTCTTAGTTAAGGCTAAATTAGGCTCCGCGTTATGTGCTGGCTCCGATCAAAGAGCGCCTGCTGCTGCACAGGATGCGTCCGAGGGCCTTTGGCGGCAGCGCATGCGCGACCTTCACGGAAAAGGAGAGAGAGAGAGAGAGAGAGAGAGAGAGAGAGAGAGAGAGAGAGACAGAGAGAGAGAGAGAGAGAGAGAGAGAGAGAGAGAGAGAGAGAGAGAGAGAGAGAGAGTTCCGCGGGGAATGCACGAGTACAACAATTGCCCAAGTAGAATGCAGCGAGAGGTTTCGCTAAATTATGAATAATTTTTCTTGGCTGCGAACGAGGTGTGGCGGTGTTAGAGGATGACGAGTGGCCATATGTTGACGTTATGTCCTTGTGGTTGCGGGTCTTGAAGTTTAACTATTCTATTGCTTCTCCGAATGATTTTAAAATAATAATAGTAATAATTTAAAAATTAACGTTTAATAACGTTTAACTAGTCTACTGCTTCTGCGAATGATTTAAAAATAATAATAATAATAATTTAACAATGAATACATTGTTCTTTTCGTGGAATTTAATTACGAGATATATGGACTTTTGGTCGTATCATTGCGATTATTAAAATTGTAACGACTACGTTGCCCGTTACACGCACCAAAATTGCGGGCCCGAGGCGTATAAACCCCGTCGAATATAAGCTCAGCGTCCGATCCATAACGCGCCGATGAAGAAAGCCCATTTGCCGTTTTCCCGGGAGGCTGAAATTCCTTGATACTTAAATCACGCCCACGGGCAAACTCGGCGCGACCTCATCCATAATGGCGGTGCGAGGACGCGTCGTCGCGCACTTGCCCTCGTCTTTCACGATTTATCATTCATTTTTTGCAGCTTCAGAGCCATGAATATTCGGGGTGAACAGTAATATTTTTCGTTCTTTTGTTGCAGGCATTGAAACCAAGTTCACGGGCTCGAGTTGTAACGATCTGGTCACGTCCGACGGCTCGGGCTCGACGATAATTAGCGGCCACTTCGATAAGACGATAAGATTTTGGGATACTAGAACGGAATCTGGATCTAATGATATTCTTCTTCAGGGAAAAATCACTTCGCTTGATTTATCGAGAGGTACGTTGATTGAATTTCAATGATTTTCCCTCAATCTAGCGGATATTCCTTCCATATATTAAATCGTAATTCTTCTGGTTTCAGATGCTAATTATCTTCTGAGTTGCTCGAGAGATGACACCTTGAAAATTCTCGACCTACGAATGAAAATGATCGTTGTTTCATTTAGGTGAGTCATCATCCCGCTTGATACATTTCAGGTAGTTTTAATGAATCCTTTAAAAGACTAATTGAAAAAATATGAAATTATTGGAAGCATAACGCCTTTACGCGCTGGTATTATAAAACCCGCATTTCTCGGGTAAAACGTCAATTGCGATATTAATTTTTACCTTTACGCTTCGATCCGCCAATTAAGCAACATCGAGCGCGCGCGGCAGAAAGCGAGCGATACGCGGAACAATATGACTTGGTCGATTTATCGGAAACGCTGATCGTCAATCATACTATTCAGCCACGCGAGGGAAAAAACAATATCCAGTTCAAAAGCGTTTAATTAAAAATTCCACAACGGAATTTCTTTCTATCATATACGACGGAACATCGGGAAACGATAGCTCGCGCTTGGACGTCATATTTTTGTCAGCTTACTCGTCATAAGGATTGTTCTACGAGCCGGATAAAGAGATTTCACTCTGAAGAGCTTGAAGTATCCATTCAACGGCTTAGAAAAAGTAAAGTATGTTTGCTGATTCGATACAATAAATACATTTTCTTATAATACGTATAAATAAATTATTCGCTCTGAAAATATTTTATTACTTTTAAAATATAACCTTATAAATTATTAATACATCTGACCGGCGCACAGCCATCTGTTGGTCAAAGACGTATCAATAAAAGTAGATGTATCAAATCAGCTTGAAAGGTTAGGAATCTTTTCATTTTCCCCCCCTCTTTGATCGTCTTTTTTACAGCGCCGATGGTTTCAAAGTAGGATGTGATTGGGCTAGAGCTTCTTTCAGCCCGGACGGTCAGTACGTCGCCGTTGGCTCTTCCGACGGTTCGATCTTTATTTGGTCGGTCGGGACGAACAAAATCGAGACTGTGCTGAAAGATCATACGTAAGTAGTTTCGTATTTTTCTCCAATTTAGCACACACAAGTCGCTCGATAAAAAAAAGCTTATTAGACCCTAGGTTACGTCACGGTAGTAACTTTAACAACGAATTGCAATTTCTCGTAAAATATGATTATTTCTATTTCTGGAGTAAGAATAAGTATTATTTGTGAGAGGTATTTTTTAGAATAACAAAAAAAAATAGGATGATTTTTATACGTACAGACTAAAAACAAACAAACGGTATCTTTTATGAAAATGGTCTGCTTATTTTATTTCACACATAAAATATGGAATAAGTAAACACGAGCCATTTGTACGCAGACTTAAAACGCCACGATATTAAATTACCTTAAAATACTCTCTTATCTTTTTGAAGTGACTAATTCATTTTCCTAAAAAAAAGGGGGAGCCCACCCTAAATAACCTCCGAGAAGAAATATGACTGTCATGCTCAGATTTTAATAGTTTCACATTTCTCAGAGGGAGAAGATCGCATTAGAAGGAGAGGGAAGCTCTCTTTCTCTCGGTGAAATACTTCGCTTGTTCCGTTAACTTTTCTTGTAATCGCAAGCAAGTGACTGTTTCATTTACCTCTATAACTTTCGATCACCTCGTATAATTTGTTAAACCTCTTATATCTGTTTATTCCCATTGTTGTGATCGACAATAATTATTAATGAATCCGTCGACGCGATAAGGGTATTCTCCTGCATACCTCTCGCAAAGCTAATTCGTAAATAGGATGATGTTGTTTTATTTTTATCTGTCATTATAATAACAATCAATATACGCGCGCATAACATCGGACCAATTCCATTCAACGGCACTTCACTTTATAGGATTTCGTTAGAAGTGTATATATGCAGATTTCAAAGGTATATTTAATCCGCCAACGTATAATTATCCTAATGCCTCATTATTAATGCAATCAGCTACACACACATAAACACACGTACATACGAGCGAGCGCATTTAATTAAGCTTTTCAGCAAAACGATTCCGAAGCCGATTTCCAAAAACCGAAAAGCTCATGGCAAATCTCTATACAGATATAATTCCTTAATCGTTAATTCCCGCCGCTCCCACGCATCACTTACTTACATTTATACACGTACACACACGCGAATCAGAAACCGGGGCAGTGCATTTTTTCGCGGGAGAGCTCCAAGTTTTCGATCCTGGAAAGTAGCAGCAGTAGCGCCCGCGCGATATCGCAGATTTATATGGCACTCTAACTTGAAGCACTCGCGCTTATACTTACCGCACCCTCGACTCCCCGGTGCTTATGCCATTTGAACTGTCGTTTTGGAAGACGAAGCTATTGCGAAACTGTTTTTGATCTTCTCCCTTCCTCCCGTTCCCCCGCGGCGCTGGACCGAAAAACTTGCGCAGTTTCATTTTGCCGAGCTATTTCCGAGATAAGAGAATCCGCCGTGTGTATATATGTGTGTCTGTGTGTGCGTGTGTGTGTGTATGTGTATATATACGTAAATTTTCTGTTATAAACATCGAATTGAATAAAGTGAAATAAAAGTCGAGGTAGCGGTATAGAGCTTTTATGTTCATTGAATTCAAATCATATTTCATATAATCTTTACCCCCTTTAATAGATCCAGATTACACCGGTAACGGGTAATCCTCAAAACAATACAGCATCAAAACGATTGTCCCTTGCATTGCATATGAATACTTTCCATTTAGGAAGATCACCTTCCGATTCAACTCGATTACTTTTCGATTGTCACGCCCAAACGCGATCATCTCTATGGAAAAATTCCTGTCATCTACACACACTCACACGCGTAAATACACGCGCACACACACAGACGTACACACACGTATACACGCATATATTGCATCACCCGCAATAGCTCAACAGATGAAAACAAAGTTCGGCGAGAAGGGTATTCAACGACTCACAATACGATAGAAACGCCGGTGCGGCGCACATATAGCGCTAATAACCGACACGCTCGCCGAGGCCCCTTTATATTATACACGCGTGCGCCCACACACACACACACATACACACACATATGTATATATATATATATTTTTTTTTTTCCTGAGCCCGTGGACAGCGATAGCCAGCCTCCCTCGTTAATGAATTTTTCCCGCGCTCCCTCGGGCGCGTCCAAGAAAACCAAAAAGGCTGCGAGGGAGGTGAAACCCCGAGAACTGCACGACGACGGCGGTATAAAAAAAAAACAGCTCCGCCGCCGGCGGGCGGTCTCTGTGTATATACACACTCGAGAGCGTGTATCGAAAAAATGTCCCGCGCACTAGTGTCACGTACGTCGCTTGCTGTTATTACTTTAACGCTGGCCGACTGGCCGCCGCGGCCTTCTAAGGCCGGCGGCGGCATGCTCCGTAATTCGTACGTATACGTACGTCTCTCTCTTTCGCTCGCGCGCACTCTCTCTCTCTCTCTTTCTCTGTCGCCCTGACGCTCTGGAATCTCCAGCGGCGCGCGCGCGCGCTCTAACTTAATAAGCGCGCTCGCTCGCCTGCATGAAAGCGCTGTAGCCAGGCCGCGTGCGCGCGGCAGATGCGCCAGTGCATATGATATATACACAAACACACACACACACACACACACACACACACACACACACACACACACACACACACACACACACATGCAAACGCGACGGCCGTTTAGCGTTAGCGCGAGCGCGTGCCTCGTCCCCACTGACGCACGAGTATATATATATATATACACACACGTACGTACGTACCTGTCCGTCTGTCTCGCGCATAGGCGAACAATTCTGCTGCCTCGCGAATTCGTGCCCGCACACTCGGATATGAAATGATAAAGCTTTTCGATTCAACGTTAATGCAAGAGGGAAAGAGAGAGAGAGAGAGAGACCCGTGGGGACTGAAGAAACGTCCTCCGGAGGTGACAGGTATACAAACGTTTTTATCTGTAATTTACATCAATTTAATTTCGCGAGCGTATATATAAGTCGGATTAATTCAATTAAAACACGCGCGCTAAATTTACATCCTTCGCGACCGCGCGCCGGTTCGTGTAATTTAGTATTTAGAAAATTATCGAGAGCTCCGCTCGCGGGGAGGACAAATATTTTTGTTTCTAACCGCAGGGAAGGGAAATACAGTCGTTTGCGCGGCTTAGCGGCCCATATCCATAATGCAGAAACCAAACTGGCAATAACAAACGCGAGCGCATAGTTTCAATGATACGGATATCTATTTCCGGAAGATGAATAGAGGGATACGGAATAGAGATGAGATATATATATATATACAATACGCACATATATATACACGCCTATATGCATACGCGTATGTGTATTTCGATTTTGGGCGCGATACTATATATATACAGTACAAAGGTGGAATCGGTCGCGGGGGCCGCAAAAAAAACACATTGCGCGTCCAACGCGAGAATCGATAAAAACAATTAATTTTACACGTGGTCAACATGTGCGGCTGCGCGATACATACGCGGAAAAACGGCTATTTTCGGCCAGAGTTGCACACTGATGATTCCTGCAGGGGCGCGCGTGCTTATACATGTCGATATCGAAATTACCCCCGCTGTTATAAAACATTTGCGAGTCTCGAACGGCCAAGTGCCCCTCCCCCCTCCCCCCGAGAATACAGACACGCAATTAAAAAGCTTGCGCGGCATAATTCAGGAGCAATCGGGGGCGCGCGCGCGCACGTCCGCCTGATCAAAATGCTGGAAACTCGAGGACAACGTTGCAGTGCAGTACTGCACTAGATATACCACGCGATCGCAAGCATTCCATTAATAACCCGCAAGCGAGAGAGTGCACTACGATTGCGGCGGCAGTCTTAGCGGGAATTTCATTAATATGGATTGCTACTCGATCGCGGGCGACGCCGCAGCCGCGCGCCGGTAAGACGCTTACCGACGGGGGCGGGGTTAAAAGGAGAGGTACTATATGGTGTAGTATAGCTGCGGCTGCCGAAGCAAAGAGAGAGAGAGAGAGGGAGAGAGGTGGAAGAAAGTGTGTGTTCAGGCCACAGGTCAATCACGGCAGCAGCTTTCGTTGCAATAAAAATTTATTTTGCGAGCGGCAAAGAAGAAGGGGAACGAGAAGAACGAGAGAGAGGGGAATTTGATTATCGAAACGGCGGGCGGTGCGTCGTGGGCGGCGGCAGCGAGGCGAGAAAAGTAAAGCAATCTCACGGCTCTTGGTCTCTCTCTCTCTGTCTTTCTCTCTTCTAGATCAGCCCTGATCTCATTGTCGTGTCGCTCGTGTCGATCTATCGATCGCGTGCTTGCCACCTCTCGCTCGTTGATTTCGTTTTCCCCGGCAATGATCCCGGCCGGCTCCGCGATATTATGTCATTTATCTTCGTCTCAGAGTGAAGAGAGCGCGCTCTCGTCTCTTGTCGCTCTACTCCTCTTCTCACCTGTCGTCGTCCTTTTCCATCTGCCCCTTTATCGCTTTGCATTAGTCCTACCTTTATCTTCGATGGAACCACTTCTGGCATCCGCCCGGGCGCCAGTATCCTTTTTCTCTGTACGAGCGAGCGAGAGAGAGAAAGAGAGAGAGCAGTTGGCTTTTGTCCGCGCGCCCAATTGAAAAACATGGATTGATCCTCTTTTGTGCTACTGCTGCGAGCTAGGAATGTTTAGCGCTCGGCGGTGTGAATTTGGCGATTGTAAAGGATGTTTCACTCTGAGTTGGATGATGAACTTTGTACTTCTGCATATAGTTGATTACATTGTTACTTTGAAATTATGAAAAATATCTAAACCATATGTAAAGAGATTCGTGTCTCGGAATTTTGCTTGAAAAATTTTTTGTTTCGATTCTACGACCCACTCAATTTCAGACGGGAAAATAAAAATTTCCAAACTAGAAATGAACTCCAATAAGACGACTTTAGATACATAATTTGAAGTTTAAGACTTATTCTAATCGACTTATTTATGAGAAACCGAAAAATAGTGATTTTTTTTCAAATGCTATTTTCTCATAAATAGTATATTACGACACAAGGCCAGAAAGTTGGATTTTTTCGCCCGAGGCGAAGCCGAGGGCGTCAATGCGCGCCGGCCAGGGCATCCAGCATTCCGGCCAAGTGTCGTATACTATTTTTCTTCATCCTCAGCCGAAAGTACGTCCATATAGTTAATATTAATTAATAAGATAGCGTTGTTAGCTGCTAACTACGGCTTGGCCATATGTATAAGAGGCCTGCTTCAGCGCCATTTTACATATCGCAGAACATAAGGCTCGACTTCTGCTTTTTTTGATGCCCGCCCGACTTTTGCAAAACCGAGGCGAAGCCGAGATTTTGCTGGTCGGGGCGGGCATCAAAAACACTAACAAAAGATGCTTGAAAAACATGATGGGCCAAAAATATGTACATACTTAATCGCAGATGCTGATTTTAACTACCGCCCAACCTCAGGGGATGCCTTACTTGTATAGTCTGTACATGCTTACCGACATTTATTAATTTTTCAAATATCTATCTCAATTTACATATTTTTGCTTATATTGAAACTGACGCACATTCTTTGAATTATATAGATTGTGCGTGTGCTTCAATAATTTTGATAATATGAAAATTGGTTGAGAAATTTGAAAAATCAAGTGCAGAAATCTGCAGTTAGGTAAGGCTTTCCCTTAATGGTTCCTCTGTTTGTCCTTTGCTATCCCATACATTATAGAATGAAAGTCAAAAAGCTGTCACATATAAGTATATAGCTACACTGAAAAAAATTTTACGTTGTGAGAACTGAAAGTACGGCTCTGACAACGATACTTTTTGGCTGATTTTCATTTCGCTGAATTTTTTAGGAACAGTAATTGTATCGGTACAGCTGTGAGAGCCGTACAAGATACACTGAAAGCACTAATGTATAGAGTTCTTTTGTCGAAGCATTAAATAGGTTATGATTCGACATATGTACATATTTTTCATTAAAATAATCTCGATTGATAAATACACTGGATTACAGATGAAATACGCAAAAGCGGATTGCGAACACGCGGTTGATCGACGGATTTTGTGACTTTTTGAGGTTATAACATAAACGTTGGCTTCGCATTGTAGCGTTGTCAACTAAATCGTACCGTTGTCAAAGCTGTACAGATACATTTTGCGCATCTGACCAATAGTGCCGTTACATTATACAAATAAATAAACTGCTTCAGCCGTCTGTAAGGGTAAATGATCAGTATAAATAGTGCTAGTACAGCAAATCGAAACTATGTTTTCTACAGCCTAAAATTTTTTTCAGTGTACACCATGTTTTGAAATTCAAAATGTAAACATCATGTCTATATATATGTATAGAAGCTTTCTGACAGTGTGTATACAATATAAGAACATAATTGATTATGAGAGTTATAAATATATTGTTCAATATATTAATAATAACATAAAATTAATTTAATACACCTATATCTTTTCAATTTTCCGATTTTACAAATGATTTTCTTGTCATCACATTTGGAAGGGTTAGCATAGTTTAGGTTACAACACGTGCGCTGTCGCGGACGTTGCCATGCAACGATCAACAAAGAGCGGCCACAAAAGTCGCTCTTCCCGGCGCGAAATCGAACTGGGAAGACCGTACTTTCGGCTAGGGGATGAAGAAAACGTATTTTTTTCTCGGATATTTTAATATAAAAATACATATAAAGAATCACAATTCATCCAATAGTTTAGAAATTTATATTTTTCATGTATTTTTTTAACAATATTTCGAGTTTTCGAAATATTATTTCGTTTTTCAATTTTAAAGTAATGTATTCGTATATCTTTATTCCGAGAACTTGCACACTCTTCCAATTACTCTACAAATCAAGCAATTCTTCAAATGTAGCAATTTTGTGTTTAAAAAATATTTAAAATTTGAATAAAAATAGATGAACTTATAGCTTTTGTTTTCTCATTTTAGACTCTTGCTAAGTTCGAATTGACATAAATATAATAAATGATGGTTAAAGCATTTGATATTGGGATTTGACATCGAGAGGACGCCACTTAGTTCACTCTGTGTTAAAATGCTGGCTAACCAGCGCCATTTTTGTTATATATATACTGTACTGTGCTTTACACGTAGTTCCACTTTTCGACACCAAAAATGTCAAATGCGAATAAACATAATTAATATAAGTATAAATAACTAGAAGGTCGCCCCCGCGCACCTCGCTTCGCTCCCCGCGCCAACCCCCTGCTGTCTGTGCAAAAACTTCATTTTTACATATAAGACACGACTGCTACTACTCAGGAGAACTATATATCTTCACTATTGTAAAAACTGTTAGAGTAGACCCGGGCAAAACGGACATGTTAAGGAAAAAATAAATAAAAAATAAATCTAATAACAAAAATTTAACTAACTTTTATTTAAAAACATATTTTACTTGGGTTTGGAATAGCAAAGACAACAATCATGTTTAAATATGAAAAATTTTAATATTTACAAATTTTGTATTTAAAAATTTTGAATTGAATAAAGTCCTGGCGTGTAATGACCGAAAATAGATTATTTTTGCTCTTTTTAGCTTTTTTTTTCGCTTTTGTATTTAAAAATATTAGTTATAGCAAAAAATATTGTATACAAAAATATTGTATTTTAAATAGTTTTAACAGTTACATGTGCTGGGTTTAAAATAAAATCTTTTTTTTACATATGTTTATGCTTAAAAATCGATTTTGGCGACTTTTTAATTGCGTCGGTGTATCCATATATTTTAATGAATTCAGCTCTATATAAAACCACAAGGTACTTATACTAAAATGAGTGTCTGGTATCACCTGGGACCAGATCCGTGTAAATCTCGCTGAGATAATCCGGGAACTTGTTTACATACTTACATCCATATATACATTGCAGAGAATATCCAGAATGAACTTATTTTGGTTAGAAATGCATTTTTATACAGTATTTGAAGTGTAACAATTTTCGCTCTAATGAAAATCTATGGCTCTTTTGACTAACGGTTGTGCCTAAAATTGAATTCTTCCATAGCATCAATGTTAATTTGTTATAAATTTCCCTTATTTGAAATGGATTGTTTCGATTTATCGTTTCTCATTCATCCCATGAAGTTGTGACAGTGTAGATGTTAACTTCATTCAGTCATCTAGTACTGAAGCTTCTGTATTCCTATAACGTCTTCAGCATTTTCATGCCATTATATTTTTTGTATTTAACGGAAAAATTCTAACTTGCCCTTGGGCAGAACAAGACTATTAACCGATGGAGTATATACTTGGAGACGGAAGTCGCGAAATCTTGTGAATTTCTATAGTAAAATCAACACACTTCTCAGATAGATTGTACGTTGCAGCGTAATGTTTAACTACTCTCTCAACATCTCGATAATTTTTAGACCATAAAAAAAAAAAAAATACAAAATTCGTTCATTGAAAACCTGCACGAATTTGAATGGAATCGATCATATATAAATTCGGTCTAACGCGCACAGCTTTATCTGAAAAAACCATTCGTATGAGCGCTCCGAGCCTCCTTAACGCAACTTCCTATCATTATATCTTTATGGGAGAGAAATAGCCATACGAGCGAAGTTTCATAGCCAAGTGTGTGCACAGCGCCTTCGCAGCCGTTTACACGCGTAAAATATGCGCACGTAAATTAAGTATTCAGTGCGTAATGTTTAAAAAAGCTCAGGCCTCGCGTTGTCAGATCAGCGCCTCTCTCTCTCTCCACCCTTCGAACGCGGAACTCTCTCTAAAAACAAATTGCAGGAACTGTTACGTGGCCGCTGTTCACAAGGAAGTCCTTCCTGCGCGATCGAATTGACGCGTGTAGCGGGCGATTTTAAAGCAGATCCCAACAGCTGATTATTGTCCCCATCTCCTCTCGCCTCGTTATTGATGGTCGTCCATTAGACGCGAGGGGCGTAGGAGGGACAATTAAAATTTTTCTCTCTCTTTCTCTTATCCGGACGGTAGATCGAGACGTGATTGTAGATGAAAAAGCGAGGCGCGCGAGAAAGAATCGGCACGGGATTCTCGGGGAAATATCTGATTTCGTGTATCGATCTCTCTCTCTCTCGCGACTACTAGTGCTGCTACTATTACTTCTACTACTCCAGCACATCTTCTTCTTCGTCTTCTTCTTCTGCTTCGTCTCCAGGTACATCTTTGCGCGCGCGATTTCAAGGGAGACGATAAATCTGCCTCTCCCGCGGTGCGTCGCCTGCACCCGCGAGCAAGCGAACGCAGGTTCTTTTCTGATGCCAATCAAGTAAATTCTCATGGACCAGCAACAGTAGAACTGCGACCGCAACAGCAGCAGCATCCTCACCCATTTGAAATGAACATTAACGTCTCCATAAGATAAGATAATTACAACGAACGCGAGCGCGCGTGTGCTCACGCGCACCGGTAGCCAGCGCGCTCTTATCTGCCCCGAGTTCCTTTCGCCTACTATATAGAGGAGCGAATAAAGCGCACTAAATAATTTACTGTCAATCTCGCGACCACTCGCCGACTTCTTTTTATTTTGTCTCTGTACGTAGACGCGTAAGTGTACATGTGTGTGGGTATCCGCATCATGTCTATGTGAATGCACGCGCATGGCAATAACGTTGTATTAAGGATTTCGACGCCAGTTAAGAATGCGGGGATACCGCCGTCGCCTCGCGCGCCCTCACCATCTGGCCGATAGATCATGGTAACTGCGCAAAATTGTCTGCATGTGTGAATTTCCCCCAGCGTTTTTCACTCGGTTATCGCGGTCCGTATTGTTAGCAGCCTGCAATGTTTCTTTCACGCGTGTAGGTGTGTGATGTGTATGTGTGTGTGCGTGTCGTGGTTTATTTATTAATACGATTAAAATATTCGAGAGGAAATAACGTCAAATTAACATTGAGTGTGATATTTTTATGTTGAACTATAATAATTGGACATATTACCAATGCTTCTGTAGCGTAATACGCACTTGTTTTCAGAGTAAATATATTTAAATACACATAAGCAATATTAAATGTGTATGATGTCGCCTGTATTTGTACAGTAATGTCCACATCAAAAGGTATTTATTATTTACCGAGCCCTTTACTGTTTATGCTCGCGGGAGAGAAATTAATATTATAGCTGCCTGGGATACAGAACATTGAATAATATTCACGGTACCTTAAATGGCCACGCTAAGGACAGCAAAATTGATATCTGATTTCGGCTGATTTATTTGATATGCCCAAAAATTAAATACATCTTATATGAGTCAGATAGTAGATTATGCAATACATACTTTAGATAAGAGGTCGCCGAGTTATGAGTAAAATATCTTACTAGCTGATATCACAGGTATTGTAGGTATTGTAGTTATAGAATCACAGTTACCCGCGTAAAAATTGAAGCTATTGCAACAACATTGCTACTATATTGGAAATTAATATCGCTGATGTATTGGCAATACAGATGTACAACAATTGCAAGGCTATTGGCGCTATTTGCCTTGGGTGTTATTTCCAATGTATTGCCAATATCTTAAGATTTAATTTTCTAAAAAAAAAAATTCTTGGGTGGATTCGAACTAGGAATCTTCGGATTACTAGACTTGCTCGCTACCCACCGAGCTAATTCGTTGTTTCTGTCAATGAACGAAATGGAGGTTAAAAGTTGAAACAAGTGATCATTTGTTTTGAATTAGATTTAACCTCTATTTCATTTATTGACAGAAACAACGAATTAGCTCGGTGGGTAGCGAGCAAGTCTAGTAATCCGGAGATTCCTAGTTCGAATCCACCCAAGAATTTTTTTTTTTTTAGAAAATTAAATCTTAAGATATTGGCAATACATTGGAAATAACACCCAAGGCAAATAGCGCCAATAGCCTTGCAATTGTTGTACATCTGTATTGCCAATACATCAGCGATATTAATTTCCAATATAGTAGCAATGTTGTTGCAATAGTTTCAATTTTTACGCGGGTACCGAATGTGCGTCTAGACGTTGATTAGTGCAATTAGACATTGTCAGTCGTTTTAGAAACTTAATCTAGCGATAATAGATGCTTTTTAAGAGCAGTCTTAAATTTATATCGTGAGGACATGTATTTTAAATCAGCTGGAAAGGAATACTACAGGTGGACACCATGCGAGCAGAGTGACCTGCTTCCAAACTCAATGTAAACCTGTGAAATCTTGAGGTCTCCACTACTCTTCCTAGCTTTATACAGTTTCAATTGATATGATGGAGTACGGAAATTAAGGATTTTCTAAAGAAGTATATTTGTACTGTAAGACCGTCGCGTGTTCGTTCACATCCAATTTAATCGCCTACGGTAAGAAGGGATGTTTACATCCCGCCTCCGTCCACAGATATACCTGATACAGGAGTTCTGCAATTTTTGTAGCCTAATCTTTGGTTCGTTTGTTGCGTCTACTAGAACAGTGAATCAAGATAGTCTCAAAGACGGATATTATCATACCTGGCCCCAGCTGAACACCAGAGGATCCCTTCTTATCAATCATGCTAGCGATTTGCCTTGAGGCAAATAATATAGCTTGCGTTTTGCTCGGGTTCAACCTAAGGCCAGATCTCACAGCTCATTTAGAAACGTCTTCTGCTGCATTGAAGAGACAAGTAATTCCTTCCTCAAATTGATTACTAGATACTTGTAAGTACATCAATTTGTAAATCATCGGCGTAGAGCACATGCCCTATGCCATTGTGAGTGAAAACGGACTGTAGGTCGTTGATGCATAAGCTGAACAACAGGGGCACAGCACAGAGCCTTATGTGGAACACCCAAATTAGTACCAATTCATTGAAAGGATCCTGATTTTGTGAAAACTTGTTGTTTTCTACCTGATAAGTAAGAGTATACCCAACAAAGCATTGAACGAAAGAGCCCCGTGCTGTTCAGTTTACGTAACAGTGCCGTCGGTGAAATTGTATCAAATATCTTGTTGAAATCGAACAGCAAGGCAATTGTTATACGTCGCCTGTCAAACCCTGATCTAATGTCTTCTGTCGATTTGAATAGTGCAGCAGCAGTATTCTGCTGCTTCCTAAATCGAGCTTGAAGGAGATCAAGGATTCCTTGACGTTATAGGATGAACGATCGAAGGTGAAGATTTTGGTGATTTCTTTTTCAAAGTGATTAGCTGAGTCTTCTTCCAAGCCTCAGAAAAAGTGCTACTAAGTAAGGATATATTACAAATTTTAACTAAAAAGTTTCCATTCGCAAGAAGAGACTTAGCTTTAACACTCGGCGGGATATCATACTCCCTTCTGGCCTGTGATGCAAAGTGTAAAACTGCTAAAACAACGTCATTAAACATCATTAGATGAGGATTCCAATAATATTGTAAAGCATCTTTTGAATCCTCCGTCCAAAGAAAAGCTGTGGAGATCGCTAGTCGCCTTCGGGGGAAAGCCCAGGTTACGCATTTCCATCTAGAGGTTACCGTTACAGTCCAAAATTTCAGTGAGTTTATCGTTGATGAATCGCGTGCGTTCCGATGCAGTGACTTCGCAAGTCTCTTTGCGTAACCTAAGGAGTTCTTCAAGAAAGGTGGGATCACGCCTTAATAGTGCACTTGTAGTGTCTTAGGGCAGCATCATACTTTCTGCGTAGCAGATTAATATTAGTGTACCCAGAAGGGCTGTCGCTTTCTGGGTCGTACAGTTTTTTCTGGTATTAAAATGTCAATTGTCTCCGTTAAGTTCGTGATAATGCTGTGAAGCAGTTATTCGAGGTCGGAATAGCATCAGCGCCTTCATATTAATTCATATATAGTCAATTGGCCTTCAGTCGATCTGAGGCTATCGATGACAAATTGTCCGCGACGGTGGTGAGGTCGGCAGCAGTAGTGAACACATGCGCTCCCTTACCATCGTTCCATGGAAGTGCACTTAGCAAGGAATGAGCCTTTACGGAGTCAAATATACTTCAAGCCAATTCTTTTGGCTACCGACTTCCAATTCTGCAATAACAAGAAAGAGTGGGCTTCAAGTGCTTCAATTATACAGATGTTTGTGGCAATTATTTATTAAGACTCCAGTTCACTAAGAGTCCATATCTTCTGGATAGGGCTGGAGATCGCTGGTGTGAAACAGACTGATATTTTTTATGCAACGTATATCGTTAACATTATAAGGCGCATAAATCGCACAAAATCTATTAAAAGAAATTCGCGTATAAAAATGCGGATACCATTCTGAGAACCTTGATAACGATTTGTAGTTTATACTTTTTCCTAGTTATGATTACGAACGTAGCCGTTACAGTTCGCCTTTACCTTACAACAAAACATATTAAATCGCCTCACTTTACCCTCCCCCCCACACCCCTTCATGCGTTCATCATACCCCGCGCTTTTTATAACGCACGCTATAAAAACCCACGCACGTGATATCGCCTGGTAAATCTTCTTTTTTTGCCTTCATGCCCGTTCATGTGCAGCGCGAGAAGACTTGTGCCAGGCGCATATTACGCGCTCGTCAAACGCGCGCCAGCCGCGGTAGAGGAGAACAAACGAACGTGCGTATATGCAATCTTGACAATTTCACTGGCTCTCTCTCTGTCTCTCTTTCTCTCGCGCTTTTTTCGTCCGTAATTAAATTCCGTGACGAAGGTCTTTGCATAGATAAAATTTAGCCGAGAATTTTCAGCTTATAGCGCGCATGTATTTCGCCGAGAGTGAGCGCGCCCGCGGACAGGATCGAGACTGCGGCGCACGGATCGCTGGCTTAACTTCGCCGCGCATTACCATTAAATTCGCTCGCGTGTAATTCCACACCACACGCAGTCAGCCAGTCTGTCTCTTTCTCTCCCCCTCCCGACAGCCCCGTTGTCTAATTACTCGCGGTGAGTTTTGCCTAGGCGGTGGTGGCGGCAAGCAACGCCCGCACTGCGACGGCAAGACGCGCTCCGGTGCGACGTCTAGTACTTCGTCTCCCGGCAGCGTTTACTGCACAGGGGCCTATGCATGAGAGGCAACTCGCGAAACTCGCGGACGGGCCGCCGCTCCTTTTCTCTCTCTCTCTCTCTCTCTCTCTCTCTCTCTCTCTCTCTATCCCTCTTCTCCCCAAGTTTAACGCCCGCCCGTCCTGCAAGTTTGCTCCGCTGAGATGTATTATATACGCCGGGTTTGAGTTCCTTATTCGGATGGTTGAAGAGCTGGAATGGTCGTTGATAATGCGCGAGATACGAGCTTTCATTTATGTCTCTTTCCAGTGGGAAAATAGCACGATGCGGCGCGATTATTTTTCGTTTCTTGCTACTGTTGTTGTTGCGTATGTGCGTGTAAATTGCATTTTTCGACGCGGACGAAATTGCGTTTCAGTTCGGCTTTTGTAATTCCGTTGCGTAAATATGAATGAGGCGTGGATGCGTGCTGTTTCCAGCTCAATATTGAACAGTGTTTGTAAAATAAATGACATAACATTTGTAAGGTAAAAAAAAACAGCGACAATCGGCGACTAATTGTCGGGGGTTTCTCCATTGTCATACTTGTTATTGAACTTTAAATTAAGGTCAATAGCGGCAGGAGAAGTAGTCATCCAATATTGGACATCGGTTAATATTGGTCTTGTTAGACAACTTGTTGGAACTATTACTTTTTTGTCGCGCCCCGAAAACTTGTTTGGGAGTTAACGAGGCGTTAAAAATTAAACGCCACTATACGGACAGAAAAAGTTTGGGTTAATCACTAAAAGTCATTGATTAAATTTTTACAACGCAGTCTAGTAATTTTTCCAACGTCCTAATTTTACGATACTGCCTTGTAATTCTTAACTTAAATTTTCATGTAAAAAATATTTCGAGGTTTTAAATTTTACCTGAAATGAAATTTTATACTGAACTCGAAGTTTGTAAAAATGGTAGTTTACGAGAAAATCGTTATATCATTGTACGTTGGTGATTTTCCTTATTATGATCAAAATTGTTTTTACTTATTTATATTTTTTTATTGTTATGCTTGCTTTATTTTAATATCAGTTATTATAGCTCTCACTTTGTCCTTATATATGTACTAGTGTCCGGAGCATGTCTACTTTTGAACTAGTTCGAATCGACTATGTTATGTATGTGATTACTTTTTATTCTGTCTAGACTATTTGGAAACCAGGAGTCCTTAGTCTTTATTAATAAACGCATAATACATATAGGGGACACTGTCACTCTCATGGAAATTGCCTAAAGCTGGCCATCATGATAACAAAATTATTATTGTTTAAATTAATTAAAACAAATTGTTGTAATGATCCATTACTGGGTATCGAGGATTCCTACAATTCAAAATTTTGTGAAAAATTGATGGTCAGAACTGGGGAACACTTTTTGGAGATCGTAAAAAACCAACTTTTTTATTCTTTCAAGTAGCTTCTTATTATTATCAATTGAAACAATTGAAAAATACTAATCTACATCTTCATAGGAGGTCTTCGAAGAATCATTTCCTTTTTTTGCATTTTAACAAAATGCAAACAAATTAAAACCCTTAACATTAGAAGCTATGGCCGAAAATGTTATGGGTGCCAACACTACAATTTTTATACTTTGGTAGGAATACATTTAACTTATGAACTTTTACTATAAATTTATTGTCATTTTTCCTTTTTTTATCGTTTAATATATAAGTTATAGCACGCACTCTTTACACAATATTGTGAAAATATTGTTTTATATGATTCGCCAGATTTATTAATATTGTATAAAGATTACGACTCTTTACAAAACTTTGGAAAATATTGCCAAAAAACTTTATTTCCGTTTTTTTCATTATTTTTCAAATTCAGTTTTTAGTGCGAATTATTTTTTGTAATATTGTTACCATATTGTTGCAATGTTATAAGCAATATTGCTGTAAGATTATAGAATATTGCTCAAAAATGATATTCTTAAAAATTAAAAAAAAGATACTTACACGTATAGAAGTGTCCCTATGGGTAGTACCATCTGGATGATACTACGCAAATAGTATATTACATACCTAGGCCAGTAAAAATAAGAAATGTCTCAGATCACATGTAATTGTCGGCCGAGGCTTCGCCTTTACATGTGATCTGAGGCTTTCTTTTTTATTGGCCAAGGTGTGTATATTATTTTTCTGCCCTCCGGCCGGAAAGCGCCAACTTCCTGGGCACTGCGCGAAACGAAGTTGCCGCTTTCCGGCACCGTCGAGCAGAATAGTACATTACGCACCAAGGGAGGGAAGTAAGACATCCCAACCCGCGTGTGATATTAACGCCCGAGACGAAGGCGAGGGCGGTAAACACGCGGGTTGAGATGTTCTACTTCCCTCCCGTGTTGCGTATACTATTTTGTCTCATGTATTCCCTGGAGGAAAGTATATTATTGTCTTTTCACTCTGATCTCACGGCCGAAAGTGCCACATTCCCTCACGCCTAGAAACTGCGACGCGCATGCGCGTTTCTCTAATTTTCGGCCCGGCTGGCGCCGCCTGCGTGTTGCAGCCCTCGCTGCCGCTCGGGCCGCAAATCACCTGCAGGCGGCGCTATTCGGCAGAAAATTAGAAACGTGCATAAGCCTCGCAGTTTCTAGGCGTGAGGGAATGTGGCACTTTCGGCCGTGAGAGCAGGGTGGGAAGACAACACTTTCCGACAGGGTAAGAGACAAAAATAGTGTACACACCTTGGCCAATAAAAAAGAAAGCCTCAGATCACATGTTTGTCAACCTCGGCTTCGCCTCGGCCGACAATTACATGTGATCTGAGACATTTCTTATTTTACTGGCCTAGGTATGTAATATACTATTTCTGCTCGACGGCGCCGGAAAGCGGCAACTTCGTTTCGCGCAGCGGCCGGGAAGTTGGCGCTTTCCGGCCGGAGGGGAGAAAAAGTAATTTCTGTACGTGCATAAGTGTCATTTTTCAATTTTTAAGAATATTATATTTTTGGTCAATATTGCGTAACATTTCAGCAATATTGCACATAATATTGCAGTAATATTGTGACAATGTTAAAAAAATAATTTGAATTAAAAACTGAATTTGCAAAAATAATGAAAAAACGGAAATAACGCCTTGCGACAATATTGTCCAAGGATTTGTATATATAAATAAATCTGGCAAATCTTATAAAACAATATTTTCATAATATTCTGGAAAGAGTGGGTACTATATGGAAAGCTACTAGTAAAAAGAATTAAAAGTATAATAAAAGTCTTTTTTTCTGTAGTCTATTACCGTGTTATTGTATATAGTTTCTGCCTAATATAACTAGTTTTTTTTTTTTAATTTTTTTAAAAGCTTTTTCTCTCAGTGCTAAATTTATTTAACGTAATTTTATAAAGCCGAATAATCGAGTTTCTCGCACACGGTTAAAAGGATCGCCAGTGTTCGCAACTAGTGCGCGAAGCAGTTACTTCTGGCACAGGTGGGGTATATCGCCCGAGTGTGGGATAAGAGGTCTAATGACGTACTATTCTACGGCTTTTTAATTGTATCACTGCAATATAGATATCATTGTTTTTAGTGAGTCGATTAATTACACCAGAAATATTTCTCTTCAACTTTTCAGAAACATTGCAGATAGCCAGCATATGTCCTTAATAGTCAACGCAACTATATAAACTACCAAAATTAAAAACCGCTGCCAATTTATTGGCCCGTAGCTTCCTCAACCGTAATTTGTTGATTCCTTTAATTAATTTTTAATAACAAAATTTATAATTTTTTAAAAAATTTATTGCATAATTATAATTAAATTCATTTATGAATATTAAAAAACCGCTGCCAATTCATTGACCCGTAGCTTCCTCAACCGTAATTTGTTGATTCCTTTAATTAATTTTTAATAACAAAATTTATAATTTTTTAAAAAATTTATTACATAATTATAATTAAATTCATTTATGAATACTAAAAATTGTTAATTTTTAAATTTATTTATTTATTTATTATTTATTTATATAAAATTTATATAAATTTTGAACTGATAAATAAAGTTATCATTTGAAATAGAAGTAAAATATCTATATTTTATAATAAAACAAATAGCTATCACGGTTGTTTTGTTATTAACAAAAACGTGTTTTTTTTTTTATATTATAACTAAAGAACCGTGATAGATAGAAAATTAATTTTTTTAGAAAATATAGGTATTTTAATTCTCTTTCGAATGCCACCCACCCCATTCAGATACATAGAGCCGTTCTCGAGAAATTACGATTTTAAAAAAATGTCAAAAAATTTTTAACTTCAAATATCTCTGAAATTTATGGACCAATCATTTTGCCCAAAGAACTCGACCGAGAACTATAAAAAATCTATCTCTAAAATGAATTTTGAAGCCATTAAGTCAATTTTATTCTTGTAATCGTTGGACATACAAAACTGATTTTTTTCATTTTTCAATTTTTTACTCAAAATCTAACCTACAAAATGTATTCAAATTTTAACAGATTATAGCTATTTATATTCTGTACTATCATGATTTTTCTCAAAAAAATTGACCGTTAAGTTTAGGAGTTATAAGCTTCTAAAAAAAAAACACGTTTTTGTTAATAACAAAAGAACCGTGATAGTTAGAAACTTTTTTTTTTAGAAAATATAGGTAATTAATTCTCTTTTGAACGCTACCCATCAGATTCGAATAACTCGATCCTATCATTAAAAAAAATCAAAAAACAGTTTTGAGAAAATCGAAAATTGGAAAAAAAATAAAAACGCATCGCCCCAATCAAAAAACGGATTTTTGACCCGCCATCACTCAAAAAAAAAAAATGAGACCTGTCCGGTCAAAATCGACCGAGTAAAAGCTGAGATCCAGGCGTATACACACACACACACCACACACACACACACACACACGCACGCACGCACGCGCACGCACACACACACACACACACACACACACACACACACACACACACACACACACACACACACACACACACACACACACACACACATACATCCATACAGACATTTTTCAAAAACCATGTATTTTGATTCCTAACACCTCGGAACACAATTTTAACATGTTTTTACAACAACTCAAAAATTTACTATCACAAAGCTTCCTCTAGAAGGAAGCAAAAGAAGTTATGGCTCGCCACTTGAAGATCCAGAATACGTCAACTGTTACATTGATCAAAAGAATAGCGACATCGCCTTGTTTATAATACACAGCAGGCGCGCCCCATAATCTACAACAATACGATAAATTCGCCTATATATCAGTGTCACAGCGAAGCATCTTGAAAAAATCGACAGACTTTGAAAAGTTTATACCTCCTCGTTACACTCAACCCCGTGTGCTCAGCCTCTAATTCCGCACGAGCCGCCTCAAGTGTCCCGGCATCACCAAGCCGACTCTGCGGCTGGGGAATTTTTCTTTCGGCCTAGCGACTCTCCGGCTATCCGAGCTAAAACTTTGTCCGAACACTGTCCGAGACGTTGGTATATATACGCCCGTAGACGTATAGTCGATTCCCTCCGAGCGCAATACGTCTTCTCTCAATCTCCAGCGCGTTTTCCATCCTTCAGCCGCTATCTCTCTTTCACTCCCGCGCAGCCGCGGCTTTTCCTTATTTACCCCGAGAGAAAGCGTCTAATCATCGTGTGCTTGCGCGCGCCCGGGAGGAGGACACCAAACAGTGATCAATCAGGTCGCTCTGTGTGTTATTAGATTTCAATGGTGATTTCTAACCCAACTAATAATATCTGCGACGGCTTTGGCTGCTTCTGCTATTACTGCTGGCTTTCTTCCCATTCCTCCTACCCTCTGCTCTCTCGCGTGATCGATTGCGTACAATTTCGCATTATTAAGGGTTCGCTCGCTCTCTATGTATATATATGTACATAGCGAGGATGAGAGAGAGAGAGAAAGCGAGAGGGAGTGAGAGATTGAGTATATATTCGTATAATACGGTTGAATCCCGAGCGCAGTCGAGTCCACGCATTATGAACGCATGCTTAGGTCTGGCCTCCTCTGCCTCGACGGCGCTAATGAAATTGCGTATTTCCGCGGAAAAATTTAGCTGCGGCATAGAGAGAGAGAGAGAGAGAGAGAGAGAGAGAGAGAGAGAGAGAGAGAGCCACCGACCGGAAGTCCCGGATCTGCACTGTTGTACATTCACGTGCGGATATTAAATTCAGAATAACGTTATATATTTATAAAAATACTTGTCAAGGCGATATAGTCCTATATTTATAATTTGAATATAAAAGATTTTGATACTTAAGCAAATGCAAACGCGGCACGTCGTGTTATATAGAAACTGAATTACAGATAAAATAATAATGGATTCCTGTTATATTTTTAATAAAAACACCATTACGGCGTGATAAAAGACACTTAAGCATCTCCACCAATTTTTTCCTTCGAGTGTGGTCTTGCTTCATCGACGAGGCGTTACATAGGCACCCAGCGTCAGGTGCATTGACGCATAATTGCATCTCTCACAGTTAATTTATTCAAGAAATCTCACTCTCTCTCTCTCTCTCTCTCTCCTCCTCCTTCTCTCCAGTCTATTCATCCTCGTAACATCTCATGCATACGCACACATACACACGCATGCCGGGTCCGAAAAGTGCCGGTGACGTAACATCAGATCGCTCCAAAACACCTGTAACGTCATTCCTGCCATGCCACACCAGCGAGAGCTCACTTCGTCAATGACCTGTTACGGGCGTGCACCTCGCGCCACGGGTCATTAACACATAATTGTATCGTCATACCTCTGTCTCTCTTTTCCTTCTCTCCCAGACATAATTTATTCCGCAAGAAAAAAAAATCCCTTGATGTCTATTCATCCCAACGTCTCTCGTCTTGTGAAATCTCTCTCTCTCTCTCTCTCTCTCTCTCTCTCTCTCTCTCTCTCTCTCTCTCTCTCTCTCTCTCTCTCTCTCCTCTTTCTCACTCCCGCGAATACAGCTGCAGCAGTAGGAAAAAAACGATTGAAGAGCACTCTCCGCGCGGTCGCATGATTGATTAACCTCACCGCGCGCATCCCGGTAAGTCCGAAATTACCCGCCCCTGTGTTTACTTATACTCACCTATCCGTCGCGAATGTATATGTTGTATGCAGCAACGGCAAAAAGCGCATTATACATTCCTTGACAAAAAAAAAAGAAAAACCAAAAACTGGAGTTATTATAATTTCCGATTCAAAGCGCACGCGCATGAGCGCGAGTAGGTATATCGCGTGACACGTGCTACTCGCACCTATCACTCCGAAACATCGGCCCGCGGCGTGCTCTCTCTCTCTCTCTCTCTCTGTAATAACCGTCAATCGGGCGCCACGCGCACGAGTGATGGCATATAGGTAATAGAGCCCCAGGCGCCCGCGCGCTCGTCGACCTTTCGCACTTAACTCGCGCGCTGCAGCACCGGTGAGTTTACTCTATACCTGCGCATATACACGTATAATATATTGTACGCACTCAACTACTTTACGGTCATTGTAAAATTTCCGTTTGGTTTTGGCTCGTCAGTCGCGCACGAGAGAGGGGAGGGGGGATTATAAAAAAGAGCGGAAAGAACACGGCTGTGCGTTTCGGCCACTCGGCCGCGAACGGGACTGATTATTGTTTTATTGCTTTTTGCCGAGCGCGGTGTGCGCCCACGGCGAACTCGAGTGGCTCTATATACTACCTGCTTCCGTTCTCGATTTTTTGTGCGAAAGAAGAAGAGAGAGATAGACGAACAGACAGAAGTTTGCGAGGTCTCGCAGTGGTGTAGGTAAGGGGGGGGGGGGGCAGAGAGAACGTGTGTGTGCTCATGGTAATTTCTTTGGACATCCATGCGGTTGTGCGCGCGTGGAGAGAGATTAAAGCCCGCGTGTGAATAATCTCAGAGAGCGCTGGCTCCTCGCTTTTATTGCGCTAAAAAGTATTACCCTCTGTGTACTTTTTAATGAAAATAATTGGGGTTTACGGGGTTCGCGGCTCGCTCGTGATAATTTAAAGCGTAATATATTCGCTTGAAATTCAATTTTTTGTTTCACTGCAGCTGAGATGGATTCACGATTTTTTTAATATACTTGTTGTTTCCTAAAGTTTTAAGATGTTAGTTAATTTACTGCAAACATAAAAACTCGAATTGATAAAATTTGAAAAGCAAATTAGAAATTCTGATAAGTCCCACATCGAACTTTACAATTGTAACCATGGGATAATTAAACATCGTCGCATATAAATATCACATCGGGGCGCACATAATCTCTCTCTCTCTCTCTCTCTCTCTCTCTCTCTCTCTCTCTCTCTCTCTCGCTCTCTCTCTCTCTCTCTCTCTCTGGAAAACTTTGCAGCTGTATATACAAGATAAGCCCTCGTAGCGCGTCAACAAGATAATTCGTCGCCGAACAATCAAGTCGCGCGCGAATCGAAAAAAAAAGAAGCGCGCCACCACAGCCAAGCTCCGATAGAACAATCTGGTTCTGGTTGTCCAGTAGTTACACGTCCGACGAACGGCGTCTCTTTATGTATATATATATGTTTATAAATATATATATACCTATTATAACAAGCCCGGTGGATCGCTTTATTTGTTCGCGACTTATATATACATATACATACAAATATTGTACGCTGCAGTTTATCTCGTCGGTATACGGTGCTACTGCGCTTGTTCGTTACACGTCGACTATACTTCCGCGCTTGAGGAACGACCTCGTCTCTCCCTCACACACACTGTGTAGTACACCATCGTCGGGGAAGAAGAAGCGCCGAGTCACCGTCTGGCCATTCCACGCTGGCCGATTCGTTTCGGACGCTGTCTCCCTCTCTCTTTCTCTCTCTACCTCCTCCTCTACACCACACACTCCATCGATCAATTAAGACCTTGAGACGCGGAAACACAGCCCAGCGCTATGGCAAGCGCGCGCGCGCGCGCGTGTCGCACAGTGTTATACAAAACGATGATACGTCCGCGGGCGCGCACAATGCCTTACAGCGCGCGCGCGAAAGGCATTCCTGAGAGGGCTCGCGTTTATGAAGGGGAGGGTCCGCCGCCGCGCTCGCGCTTGTATAATACGCGCCGCGGCGAGAGTGAGCCTCGGGATTGCGCGCGCGCCGAGTAATTTTCATTAAAGCGCCCATTGTCGCGCGTGCCGACGCTGCGCGCGGCACCTCTGTGTGTCCCTCATATCTATCCCTCTCTCTCTACCTCCAGAGGTGCATGTATGTATAATATAAGCCTGTGTCGCCAGGCGAAATTTGTAGATGCGACGGGATGTTCTATATATTTTTCGCGGATTAAGGAGACGCGTAAGTACGTACGTAGAGCACTGAAAGCAGCGTATATTTTACGCGCACCGCTGGCCACACACGGTACTCTGATAAAGTGATTTCGAGAACGAGACGATGAAGGGAAAAAAACAGCAACAACATGACGGCGCGATGTAAAAAGTAAATTGGCTCCGGTCGCGAGAGCGCACACGCCTACTTTGCCGATGGATTATACATTCTGCGGGGTCATTACGTGTCTTTCGGGACGCTCACGCAGGCAGTGAAAATGCGTCGTTAATGACGCCCCCGTGTGTAGCACACGTGTAATGACGTGCGTGCGTGTCGTGGGCTTGCACGGTAGCTAAAATAATGCGGACGCTCGCTGCTGCCCCCACAGGTGTTTTTGTTATGCTAACTAAATCGTTTAATTAGAGGGGGCAAGAGTCACTTTAATGCGCGAGTTTGTAGCGTGTCTTTGCTGCTAAATAAATGAAAAGTGGCATCGCAAATAGCGCCCCGCGTGTATTGTATAATTATGACATGGAATACGACCGTGGCGTATATATAATGACATGCGGAGAGGCGTATAGCCGTAGTTTTGCTTTTGGCATGCTGTGCAAAGGCAGACCGAGACTAGGCGAGGCCTTTTGATTGTGTACATACAGTGGTGCAATGGTAGGGTAGATTCGGGCGTACTAGGCACGTGAAGTAAAATTGTATGAAAAGATGTACAAGTGGGAGGACAACAAAGAGCTTTCGATATATTTCGACACTTGGCATAATGACAAAAACATCTGTGTATTTTAAGTCATAAACAATTTCGTAACTTAAATTCGCCACCTTGATTTTGGGCTGGTGAAAAAAAGATTTTAAAAAGAGTTTAGTCAAATCATTCGAAGTATGTCATATTGTTATGAAACAAAGTTGATCGATTTGGTATCGTTTATGACGGTTGGTACAGCTTCCCCTTCAAAGTTTCTTCTGACCAGCCTGCTCGATCGGAGTTACGAGCATACTTTTATACCATTATAAATAATAGTAACGAATTTCTACGAAAAAAAAAACCGAAAACCAAAATCGAAATGAGTTTTTGAATAATATACAATATAAAAATACACTTGATAAATATTCTAAGTTTTCAAAACCAAATATCAAACGGAAATTTCTAAAGTATTCCGATTTTTAAAAATTATGTCTTAATATCCTTAATTTCATTCAAAGATGTGCCACACCCTGGTAGAAATTTATCTATATGAAATGGCCAAGAAGTTAGAAAATAACTAGTAAAACTGGCTAATTAATCGCTATGATGAAACGATTTTTCGACCATTATTTGACTATTTCTTAGATTGCCGTAACAACAAAATAGTCGTATTTTTTACTTACTAATTTTATCTTTGATGAAAGAGCATTAAAGTGCATTGGACGACTTACCAAATATAAATAAATAACGTTAATTAATAAATTATTTGCTGTACTCATTCTATGAATAATTCAGCAAAACTTTTATTTCTCCATCTGATTCTGTCTCTCTCACTCCTTGTCATAACAGCAAGCCTTCTACTAGCTATTTCCAGACTAAAGAAACTGATCGGTTTTAATACCTTTAAAATACTCAAGAACAAGCTTGTGCTTGTCTTTGAAAAACTCATTCTTTTTTTGAATCTAGTAAATGGCTAAGTAATAGGAGAAAAAGCGTTTCATCGGGAGCCAGAAACTGCACAAGAGAAATTCCCATTTTATAGCAAGTTTCTAATATAAATGGTCAGTTATTAGTTATAAACTGTTTTGGATTTCCACCAGGGCATCTTCAAATTTTTTTCGATTCTAATTTTTGTTAGTCTTATATCGTTCAAAAGAAGAAGTCCTAATCGATCATGAAACTCAGAGATGAAAAATATGCCTTGACTAATTACTAAACTTTGGTTTTACAAAAAAGAGCTAACTTTTTAAGTTCACTGAAAACTTTTGAAAATGTTTAATTATTTGAAACATAAAATATATGTTATATTTTTGAGTTCAGCAAATTCTCCGCTGGACAATATAAGACCAAAAATATAAGATCGAATAAAATTTGAAGAGGCCACACTATTTTGAATGAAATTAAAAATATATTCAGACATATGATTTCTAAAAGTCGAAATACTTAAAAAAATTTCATTCGATTTTCGGTTTTGACGGCTCAAACTACGGGTTCATAGTAAATTATTGCCATTATAAGTGAAAAATTGTATTTTTAAGGTTTGCATTGAAGTACTAGATCAATGAATGCAAGTTGTGTTTCGAAATTATGCTCATTTATTGTTAGTGTTATTGGGTACCTTTTCAACGATTGCATTAGATAAAAAACAAGTTGGTTATCTTTTTAGAAATACTGCAATATTTGGATTTAAGTCGTTTTACCGTAAATCCGCAGAATATAACCAATAGAACCTTAAAGAGTTTATTAACGTATATAGAACAATAAAAATAAACACTCGATTGAGACTTAGTTGGTCGTGACATATACTATGTACACATGGATTTTCAATATTCTACGCCTCTCTATAATCAAAATATATAGCACAGACCCATTTTATCTGGGGTTTAGTATTGCTCGAGTTTCTCTTAGAACGTCTGCTAAGCAGATATGTATAAATAAGTCATTGATACACACGCTTCACAAACTCGCCCTTTCAGTGGACATAAGGCAGAGACTGCCTTTTCAGCGTAAATAAAACGTCAAAAACGCTTATTACCTTCTTGTTAACCGCCGTATGGCCACAAGAGGAACCAATCAATCATCAAAAGAGTGTACACGAGAAACCGCAGAGTTTCTCCTACGATCTTCACACGCGAGATCTCAAGCTCCTAACGAGATTCGTGTTTCCCTCCACAAAGTTGTACGCGCTCACACGACCGCCTCGCCACAGCGAGATAGAGACATGTCTCTATACCGGATGTCGTATGGTAGGACACGACAACCGCGGTTAGCAGCAGCAGCAGCACCTTTGCAGAAAATTCAAAGCCTCAGTCAATATATACACACACACACACACACACACACACACACACACACACACACACACACACACACACACACACACACACACACACACACACACACACACACACACACACACACACACACACACACACACACACACACACACACACACACCGGTGTATACAGAAACCTCACGAAATTGTCATGGCGTGCTGCTATGCAAAGGTGCAGAGATGAACGTTATATATATATATATATATATATATATATATATATATATATATATATATATATATATATATATATATATATATATATATATATATATATATCGGGCTGCAACAATAACGCTGCCAACCAGGAGATGCCGGTCTATTGGCCGTCCGTCGTCGACGCCGCAAGTGAGAACAGCTTCTCTCATTTTAGGAGATAATAGATCAAATTGCCCTGCCCGGTCCGGACCCTGTGCGGGCGCGCGCATAGAGAGAGGTATATACTACCGCTGTAGCAAACAGCAGCAGCAGCAGCAGCTACACACGCGATACTCGGAACGTGACAAAAAATGCAGCACAACGGGGCAGCGCCGGCAATTTCGTTTAGATATTGTTATTAACCAATTAAAGTGTCAGAATGATAAAAGAAAGGCCCGCGAGGCCGCTGTTGCTGCTGCTGCTGCTGCTGCTGCTGTTGCCATACTATACTGCCGTACAGTAGAATCTCAAACAAGCGCATATGCACGGTATAATTTCGAATTCCATTCGTTCGTGACTTCGTATTCCGAGAAAAATGAAATAAAGCGCGCGCGCGCACTCCCTTCATTAAGATTTACAGCGAAATAATAATACGAGTGGCTTGCCTCAGACCGGGGAGTTGTAACGGTGGGCTTTCCCTCTCTCTATCTCTCTTTCTTTCTCTCCCTGCTTCTCTCTTCCTTCTCTCTCTCTCTCTCTCCCTCTCTCTCTCTCTGGTGCGCGCGCTCGGGCACGGATATTACGCGCAAACACAGAAAACCGCGCATCGCACGGAGCGAATTCACTTTTCGCGGGGGAGTCGTCGTCTACCTCCGATCGCGAAAAACCGCGCGTGAAAAAGTAACGCGGGGTGCGGCGTACACATATATAGCCGTAACGGTCGTCGTCGGGTCCGGTCCATTATGCCCGGCCCGCGCTTTCGCCTCCCGGCGTTGCGTCTACTGTGTGTGTGTGTTTGTGTGTGTGTGTGTGTATGTGTGCGTGTGTGTGTGCGCGCGCGCGCGCGCGAGGCTGAAAACACAATCTCTCTGTCTCACGAGAGAGAGAAAGAGAGAGAGAAAGAGAGAGAGAGAGAGAGAGAGAGAGAGAGAGAGAGAGAGCGGCGTAATTGGCACGGAATTACCCTGGAGGCCTCGAAATCAGTTAATGTCACCCTTGCAAGCGTGAGCTGTGAGTCAAATGACGCGGCGACTTTGTCGGGCCCTGCGAGCGAGCGAGCGCAGCTTCAGGCGAGTTTACCGTGGCGGAGGAAGACACCGTTAGCGAATCAGCATCACGACGAAACGCGCGCAAAGGAACTGACTGAATGCCTTCCGATTCCGCGTTTCAACCTCTCTCCCTCCCTCTCTCTCTCCCTTTTCTCTCTCTGTGGCTGTATAATAGACGGAGGTGGGTGTGCTGTGTCACCGCGGTATGTGCGCTGCGGATAGAGACGATTCTTCGGGTGACGAAAGTGAAGTGGATGAATCTTGTGGGATAAGTTTGCTTTATAGAATTAGATAGATATAGTGAGCACAGGAGTGAAGGGTTTTGTCGTGAGATTAAAGGCATAATTTTAATATTATACCTTTCAAGTAAGATCATCATTTTATGTTTAACCGTTTAGTACCAACTGCAGCATATTATCTACATTGATTTATTTGTTTTTTTTTTCTGGACTATTCGTATGATGAACTTAAATTATGTAAAATAGATATTATGTTTATACTGCCATTTCTGATCTCGAACTTCGCCTAAATAAATTTTGGCTGGGCAGAAGTCGTGATAATTCGAAAAATTGAAAAAACTTTTTATTTGCGTAAATGAGTAATGATCATAAATCCTCTCTGAATTTGTCCACACTGTTCATTCAACAAGAAAATTATTTGGGCATTACAAGGGAGAAAAATGACATCATCGCTTATTTCTTCGTAAAAAGTAGGGGTGTCGGACTGTTCGGAACTACTCGGCCTGAATTCTCGACTCGACGAACTCGAGTCGAGTCGGACCCATTACTCGAAAATACCGAACTACTCGAACTTCAATCGAATAGTTCAAAATGATCGAACTGTTCGACATAATCGAACGGTCCGAGGTGATGGAACTGTTCAAAGTCCGATTGAATAGTTCGAAAAAATCGAACTGTTCGATATGATTGAACTATTTGGAGCCCGGCTTGTAGCTTTTTTCTCTATCATGCATATGTAAAATCTGTTTTATTCTATTATTATACTTCCTACGCACATTTTTTTACTTTAAATTTCGTTCTCTATACAGTAGAATTAAAAATCCACTTATAACTGAGATATTTATTTTAGAATAAATAGCAAAATATTATTTTTTCAGTTTTTAAAATTATTTCATTGAATGACGATTTCAAAACCTGGTTCGAATAATTCGCCAAAACCGAATAGTCCGACTTCGGTCGAGCAGTTCGATGAAATCGAACAGTCCGATCGGGTTTGAACAGTTCGATGAAATCGAATAGTTCGACTTGGTTCGAGCAGTTCGACTAAATCGAGTAGTTCGATCACGTCCGAGTAGTTCATTTGGTCCGAACAGTTTGATTGTGTACGAGTGGTTCGTATGATTTTGAACAGTTCAAAGTATCGACTACTCGACTCGAGTTCGAAAAAATAGTTCGATACTGTTCAAACACGTCGAATCGAGTATTCGTGCACCCCTAGTAAAAAGAATTATCATAAAGTTTTCAAGTTTTTTGCTATTGACAATGACTATTGAAATATTAAAACTTGTTCATTTCATACACTGAAAAAAATTTGGCACTCCAGCTGACCCGATAAGTACATACGCTATGCCGAAAGTAGGGTCGAATATTGTACCGCAGTTCGGCACATCTCCTGCCCCATACTGGCACAGCTCCTGTCCCGTAAAAGCATCGCGCGCCCCGTACTGGCACAGCTCCTCTCCCGTTAGGGACAAACGCTGTGCCAAAAGTGGGTGGTCTGACACACGCAGCGAAGGGGGCGCTGACGAACTGTGATGGAAACAGACGCCGTGCCAAATTTTTTTCATTGTAGAAGCATATTTAACGAGCATATATTCAACGACTACCGGCATTTTAATTATGCAAGACAAACTCAGAGATCTGGATAATATAATCTAATTTCTAACAGTTATATCCGCGGAATTTCAAAATTCTCCGAACGACCAAAATATCCCTTCTAAATTTAGTCAATCACGCACTCCCCTACATAGGCGCATTAGAAAATACCTATAAACCGGCTGCCTATATGAGCTGTCCATCAAATTGATACCCTCCTGACATAAAGCACTGCTCCACTGCGCAGCGTCAGTCCAGATAATTCTGTATATCGTTATAAATTCGTATACGCACTGATTTTTATTTTTAATATTAATTGAAAGTTCTTAATTAACGGCGTAAACTGATTCACGTGGAATTTGATAATTTGCGATGCGGAATGAATAACGTGTAGATGTTTAAAGTGATAGAGAAGCAAAATAGGCAATAAACAATTAAATTTGTTGGATTAATTATCCCAAAGACGCGCTTGTAGCAACAAAAAGCGCAACTTCCTCAAGTTTGAATTCTTATTCGCGAATTAATTAAAATACCTGCCAGCGCGCGGCAGTAGCGTTTTAATGACTGCATACCGAAAAGGGGAACTCGTCCCCGTATATCAACACAGTACAAAAGGAACGCGCGCGCCCGCGCGTACACACGGTAGCTATACCCTTTTCATATATATTTATTCACCGGCGTCGTTTAATTTATCTCTTCATTATTGCGATAACAATTTTTCTGAACTTTTATATTTCAATTTTCTAATTAAAAATTGAAATGAGCTGCCGCTATATAACCTAACGAACGATGTAGCTTGAATTTAATAATAATCTTTCATCGGTAATAGTGCCTGCGTAAATGCGGCCATAGTTGACACGCGCGGACACACCGCGTCATTATCGCTCCTAATCAATCAAAGTGCTCGGCTCGTGGCCGCCTGCGCTCGATCAATTGAAGAACTGAGAAACTCTGTGATATAAAGGCATAGCAGCTGTGTGAGGACGTGAATGTATTTTGAAACTTACGTAAACAGTTTCGCGCAGTACAGCCAATGTGGCAATAGAAACTACTTATTCATGGGTACTTAACTTAAACCGTAGTGTGCTGTTACAGCGTATTAACTATTGGTGCCATGAGTAAACAATACAGTTTTATTAAAACTTTGAAAAGAAACCATCTGTTCGTATATGTAAATGTATTGTATTTGTAAACGTATTTTTTAGCCCGTAAACTTTTTAGAAATATGAACAAATTTTATTTAAAATATTGTATTGCAATATAAATTTTAATTTTGGTCAGTTGCGTTTTTTAAAAACTTTTTTTTTGCTAAAATACACAAGAAAATTTTATACTGATGGGGAAACATATTAAAAAAACTAATTGAAGTTTCGTAGCGCTATTTCGGTTTGTTTGTGAAATATTAATTAAATTTTCGTATTATATATATATTTCGTATTATATATATATATATCGTTTCCATAGAAAAAACCTGATCAAACGCGATATTCTATTTTCCTTTTATATTTATGAATGAAGTCAAAATAATTAATTTTTGAGAATTTTTCAGCTACTAGAGCTACATTTTTATTTCTGTTTCAGCAAATTGTATTAAACTCTGAAATGATTTACTTTTCGATTATAAAAAACGAAAAAGAACGAAATTAATTATTACGAAATTCGTTTTAATTTTGTTTATCGATATTAAACGAACGCATGCTTTTAAATTATTTAGTTTTCCACTATCGAAATGGTATGAAAACCAAAGTTTCGTTGCTAATTCAAGAACATAAAGACACAATATTGTAAAACTTATGTTTTATTTTTTAATAACATTTCTCTTCGGGTAAGTTTTGTTTCTATTACAAAAAACGAAATCAAAATTTTTAATGACTAGCATTTCGACTATCAAAACAGAAAGAAAGTAAATAAATAGTATATTACGATACGTGGGACGGAAATTGGATTTCCGGGCCGTGCGTGGTATGACGCCCGAGGCGAAGCCGAGGGCGTCATAACGCACAGCCAGGGCATCCAATTTCCGGTCCAAGTATTGTATACTATTTTTCTTACTCCCCGGCCGAAAGTACGTTCTGTAATTGTTAAATAATTGATAAAATTGCGTTGTCGTCTGCTAGCTGTGTTTGAGTGTTAGTTTTTCTTTCGGCCCGCTCGATAGTAGTGCCTCTGTCGGCCGCTTTGGGTAGCTCGGTCGATATTACCGACTGTGTTTTCTTTTGGCCCGGCGTAGAGAGCTGGTTTTTTGGGCGTCTGCTACTTGCGCTATTGTACAGGTGGTCTGATGCCCGCCCGACATTTGCAAGACCGAGGCGAAGCCGAGGTTTTGCTGGTCGGGGCGGGCATCAGAAACTCATTCATTAAAAAAAGACAACACCACTTTTTATTTCAACTAACTCTTTTTTCTCGTCACACGTGCAGTTTCCTCTGTCTATTTCGTACGTGTCTAACCTTCACACCGCACAAACATATTTTCCTCGGACGCTCCCGTCCATACGTTTACTTAATTGTTTCTACACGACTCGAAAGTACGTGTAGAAAACAAGAGGAAAAAACAATAACCACGATCAAACAAAACCACTTTTTATTTCAACTAACTTTTTTCTCGTCACCCGTGCACTTTCCTCTGTTTATTTCGTACGTGTCTAACCTTCACACCGCACAAACATCTTTCCTCGGACATGCGCGCGGGCGCTGAAGCGCCGTGGGTCAGAAAATTTCGGCAGCCAATCAGAGCGCGCGGTTGGTCTAAAATAGGATGCGAAAGTTTCTCTTTCGGCCCGGAGATGCGGGCCGAAAGTATGTACTTTCGGGTGGGCGAGTAAGAAATAGTATATTACGATACGTGGGCCGGAAATTGGATTTCCGGGCCGTGCGTGGTATGACGCCCGAGGCGAAGCCGAGGGCGTCATGACGCACGGTCAGAGCATCCAATTTCCGGTCCAAGTATTGTATACTATTTTTCTTACTCCCCGGCCGAAAGTACGTTCTGTAATTGTTAAATAATTGATAAAATTGCGTTGTCGTCTGCTAGCTGTGTTTGAGACGTTTGAGTGTTAGTTTTTCTTTCGACCCGCTCGATAGTACTGCCTCTGTCGGCCGCTTTGGGTAGCTCAGTCGATATTACCGACCGTTTTTTCTTGCGACCCGGCGTGGAGAGCTGGTTCTGCGCCCGTCTGCTACTTTCGCTGTTACACAGATGCTGTGATGCGCGCCCGGCATTTGCAAGAACGAGGCGAACAGGAGGTTCAGCTGGGCGGGGCGGGCATCAGAAACACATTCATTAAAAAAGACAACACCACTTTTTATTTCAACTAACTCTTTTTTCTCGTCACAAGTGTACTTTCCTCTGTCTATTTCGTACGTGTCTAACCTTCACACCACACAAACATATTTCTTCGAACGCTTCCGTCCGTACGTTTACTTAATTGTTTCTACACGACTCGAAAGTACGTGTAGGAAACAAGAAGAAAAAACAATGACCACGATCAAACAACACCACTTTTTATTTCATTTAACTCTTTTTTGTCGTCACCTGTGCACTTTCCTCTGTTTATTTCGTACGTGTCTAACCTTCACACCGCACAAACATCTTTCGTCAGACATGCGCGCGGGCGCTCAAGCGCCGCGGGTCAGGAAATTTCGGCAGCCAATCAGAGCGCGCGGTTGGTCTAAAATAGGATGCGAAAGTTTCTCTTTCGGCCCGGAGATGCGGGCCGAAAGTACGTACTTTCGGGTGGGCGAGTAAGAAAAATCAATTTTTGACACTCAGTGCGCAAAGCTCTATTTTGCACATGTTGAATATATAAAAGTATGCGCTAAATCAAGCTTTGTACACGTCGTGTCAAAAAATACTGTACAGATCGTTTTACTTTGCGCATGCTATGATCGTTCTTGCTCGACTCGTGAGATTGGCACTTTGTCAAACTTGAAACTCGTCGAGCACGAAAACGCTATAGGTTTGCTCCCGCGTAAAAAAACTTACTATGGTCCAAATATTGCACACAGTATTAGCCAAGTATGGGCTAGATGTGCCCTATAAGAAACAATATATGGGCGAAATATTGGTTTTATAATGCCACGGCGCCGGAGCCACACATGGCCTATCTTTAGATATATCTTGGGCAACTATTGCCCATATATTGCTTATACAAATCCAATGTTTCGATTGACATTGCCAATAAACGAAATTTTTCCTTGTGTGTAGCAGTAAAAGAAGCAATATTTGGGCCAAATCTATCCACATCTTTATAAAAAGTTACCAAGATGTGAGAAAAACATATCCTCATATTGCAGAACTATGTCTACATATAAATAAAATGTGTCGATATCGTGGAAATAATAAAAATAAAAAAGAAAAATTATATGTTATAAATATGAATAATAAAAAAAACACATCAAAATATATTAAAACATGAAAAAATTTTCCCATGCCAAGCATTTCAAAAATATCGGTAAAATAAATTAATATCGCACAAGCTAAAAAATCATGGTGCGCGGAGAAGATCATCTTACACTCAGAAAAACGATCCTCCTGTCTTGAAATAAAATTCCTCCCCAGAAAATCTTCGTGCGACAAAAGAGGATTCCTCCTCCGCGAAAAAATTTTCTCCTGCGCGAAAAATCATCATCCCGCTACAGGAAGATTGACTTCCTGTTGTAAGATAATTCCTCCTTCCATAGGAAGATATCGTGTTGGCCCTATTTTTAGCGGAAACCCCCTTCCCACAGGCAGATTCTCGTTGATACAGGAAGATCGTTTTCTGAGTGTAGTCGGAAGAGCGGACTCATCACAGCCAGAAACACGCGGGCTGAGCCGCATGTGTCATTCATTCTCATTTTCGTTCTCGTTGCAAAAGATCGCCTGCGAGCAACCAAAAACACCTCCGTTATTATAAAACATCACTGTTAAAACAAAGGAAACGTCTACAAACAATTCGTACTCTTTATTTGATTACTATAATAAATAACAGTACTGTTTTCTAATAACGCAGGTGTTTTTGGTTGTTCACAGGCGACCCTTCGGAATGAACACGAAAATGAGAATAATGACACATGGCTCAGCACGCGTGTTTCTGGCTATGATGAACCCGCTCTTCCGTCTAAGAATGCGCGAGTGATCACGTGCTTATTGGCCCATACTTCCTTCGCTGGCCTCTAATTGGTGCAAGTTTCCCGAGCGGTTCCTATTGGAGGCAAAGCTTTCGCGCGCTGTCAGCACAATCACGCCATAGCCCGGTACCTGATTTTCTTCGCGCACCATGGTGCGCAGCTATGGAGTGACATGTTTGTCTCTATAGCCGAAATGCGTTTGCATTCTGAGCTCACCTGTACTAGGCCATGTGTGGCTCCGGCGCCATGGCATTATAAAGCCAATATTTTGCCCATATATTGTTTCTTATAGGCCATATCTTGCCCATACTTGGCTAATACTATGTGCAATATTTGGGCCATAGTAACTTTTTTTAGCTCACTCTGTTAAAAAAATTAAGTTTGATACATGTAAGCGAAGCTTACTTGTGTAGAAGTGTACTATTTTAATTGTTTCGGTATGAAAAGACAAAAAATAAACGAAATATTAATTGCTGTCTTAATATTAAATCCAAAGGTTTTATATGAAAACATTATCATGTCCTTATTTGCAGAAAATACCTAAAATTTTAATTTTGAATAGCTTCAGAATTAATTTTAGAATATTAATGAAATTTTTCACATTTTTTACCTGCTAAATTCCCATGTAAAATATCGCGTGTATGAACAGACACGCCCTTAACGAAGTGTTCTGGGATTTTTGCGGTAAACTTGTACTTGGACGGCCTTGTGGGTGCTCTTTTTGCGGATTCAATATTGCTTTTGTGGAAGGAATTTTAATATATATGTGCATTTCTATGCAATAACAGGCACAGAGGCGTCTACACTAATACGGAATATTTTTCTGACATACCATGACTCCAGATTTCTTTGACTTGAGAAATTGCAATTTGTTAGTACTTTTTAAGTATTTTGCATGTGTACAATAGCGTGGTTTACTCGATGGAAATCGAGAATTTTAAATTTTGTAATACACTCTACAAATCCTTCATTAACCAGTTACTTAATGTATTATTCGAACTGGAATAATACGATAATCTAATTATCATTCAAACTTAAACAGCAAACTGCATTGTCTCTCTCTCTCTCTCTCTCTCTCTCTCTATGTTTGCGAACAATTCAATAACAGAAATGATTACGAGCATAAAGCATATTAAACATATGAACCAACATATAGAAACATCGAGATTTTCAAATCAGGTCACGCTTATTAAGCATCGCATATTAACGCACGAACAAATGCATGATTCCCCTGTCATAAAAGGCTCATCACCCACACATCCAACATACAGTAAGTCAAAGTTCGCGTTGCGAGCAGAACTAGGCTTGTGGCAATGATAACAAAAAAAAACATACCCTCTCCTCTCTGAATCACAGGAAACAACAAGCTATCAATTTTTTCCACAGGGACGCGGTCACGGCGGTCTCCTGGTACCCGCACGGCACTTACCTGGCCTCCGTCGACAAGTCCAAATGGGCCACCATCTGGGGCGACCACGTCTGACAGGAGGAGCAGTCCGGAGACGCACCACTGGCGCAGCCGCCGTAAGCAGCAGACACACACACCTGCTCGCGTCTCGGGCACATAACAATCACCGCCAAGCATCGTCAACGACGTGTGTCCTTATCGTCGTCCTCACCATCAACGCCATCATTGTTATCCAAAAAAGAAGAATTATTATAGCGGCGACTCTCTGCGCGTGCGGACGACCACGCGCCAGGGGTATAAAAATGTTACGTTGCATGCGTAGGGTGGTGGGGGAGGGCGAAAAAAAGGAGGCGAGGAGAATGAACTGGACGCGCCCGCGACTGCGCAGCGTTTGTAACGTGCCAACTGGGGATCCCCGCGGCTCTCGTGGGGGTGCACAGATACACATGGGCCGTGAACTTTTTTTCACTTTCTCTCTCCCTCTGCCTCCCGTGTGTTTTTTAGAAAAAAAAAATTGTTTTAATCCTTTGTCCTTTTGCTGTTACGTAAACTCGCTCGCGAGACATGTTTGTTGCACAAACAAGGGAGGAGGGTGGAGGGTATGGGAGGCGGGAGAATTCTACCGTATAGCGTTCGCGTAGCTCACCTAATTGAATCGTATAATATACATATAAGTACGCATATTAATAGAGAGACAGAGATATGGTAACATTTTTTCAAAACGTAACTGCTTCCCGGTGCCAAGATTTACGTACCGTCCGTCTCGATTAATCGACGGCCAATTACATAGATAGAGAAAACTCAACGCTGCTACAGTTTGACGATGTGTATAATTTTTTTTCTACGCGGACGAGGCGTGGGCGCAAGTGACGCGTTTTTACAAGCGCCGATGGAGCCTATACATCTTTTTATATTACACGAACAATAAGCACAATAAGTCTAACATTACTGATACGATTGATTATTGTTATTATTATCATTATTAATTATTACTACTATTATTACAGCGAAGATAGCGTATATGCACGGTTACAAGGGCGCGGGCGTGTAACAAAAATAAACACAGCGCTTTTCACACTTTTGTCGTCGACGATGTACTGTATTATACAATTCGTTTTTCACGTTAAAGGGGGAGGCAACACATACACAGGGCCCTTAGCACGACCTACTAACAACGTGGGATCAAACGCGACTCAGCGCGAGAAAGGGCTGCCAGGTACTTTTGTCATGCGCGTGCATATATACGTATAAGGTGGATGCATAAACAAGTGTTGTAAAAGAGACGGTTAACGATGACAATTTTTGAACAAAAAAGTTGAGAGAATGAAAAGAAAAAATATACAATAATGGAAAGTCGATTGTGATGATTATATATTATGTACTACTACTACTAACGCTATAATATATGATCGATATTTTTGTAATGCAATAGCGGGAATCTTAGCCCTAGCTTCGAGAGACTGCAAAAAGCGTGTTTACGCAAACGGCAAACGATTGAGTACGTCAGGACGCTAAATTGTATTATAATAAAAAGCTAAAAAGTGCGCCGCTTGTCGTCTCCCCATTACGCGCTTTTCACTTGGTAAAGGTTACCTAAGTTCTTTTACTCATCACACAACTATCATCAAATATGCATTCGCGCGTGCAACTATACACACACACACACACACACACACACACACACACACACACACACACACACACACACACACACACACACACACACACACACATACAGTTTCATCTCTTGTTATTTGCGACGTAGGGTTAACGCAGCGCTGAGATTGTTATACGTTCGTACTCGAGACATATATTTACACACATTATAATTATAAGTTATATTTTTATCATAGAAATGGGCAGGCGTTAATAATTCATGTCGCGCTTGCTTTTTTCAGTCTCCACTGGGGCGCAAGCGATTTGGCTCTGCCAACGAGAGACGCGAGTTCGCAAACAGTCGAAGAGACATTTGGTTTTACAAGTTTTGCGAGCCTTGTAAGTAACGGTCTCTCGGTGGCATCGCAAGATTTGTCCGGCGAAGGCGGACCCTGTTTTTTATCCTAGGACCTGCGCGAGCGTCTGGATTATCTGTGCACGAGGACAGGCAGTGCGATAATTATGTTTACCCTTGATTGCTTTTTTATACTTTACTCGAATACATACATTTTATACGCGAAGAATTGTGATGAGATATGTAATTTTATTATTCATCCGATAAAAAGAGAAACAAAAACCCCGTGATTCTTATTCTTCTAAAGCAGATGTTTGCTTGCTCTTCTGTCGCGCACAAAATACAAAATTTTTAGTCAAATTTTTACCGCGTCGAAGCTTCCCATATACATATATGTATATATACACATTTTATCTGTGATCACGAGTCTCGAATATCTCGAATCTTTAACAGACGTTCGCCCCCCCCCCCCCATAGTCGCGGTTGGCGCAGAAAAAAAAATTAACGTTCGCGGCTCGGAGTTAGGATTAATGCCTTCTTTTTCTCGTACAAAAGTACGCCGAAAACTTTTCTCTCCCTCATTTACTCTATATACACCCACACAGCCCTGCCTCTCTCTCCCTCTCTCTCTCTCTTACTTCTGCACGTAACTGCGGCGCTCGCGTGGGCCCTTAAGTAGCTCGTTACATAAGTTGAACTTTCGTAGTATTAAGTTAACGATGCGCAATCCAACAAGCCGCTGCTGTTTCGGCACGATCAAGTTCACTACGATGATGATATTCTTCTTTTTCTTATTCTTCTTCATTTTTTTTTTAATACTTATAAGACATCGTGTCTTTTAATCAGCTTTGTCAAACGTACGCTCTGTTGATATGATAAAGAGTGTACCACTGTCCTGCGATATATTTACAAATGTATATTTTTTACCGTATTTAACGTGAACTCTTCGATCGATTTACTTTGCTATATTGCCGAATAATACTATACTGTCTACCATATAGACTTCGATTTTATGTACAAAAATATTTTATCACTATTCAATCAAACACTCATGCATGAGAGTCAGACATACATACACACATACACACACATGCACATACTCAGTGACGAAGACAAGGGCGACAAAGCTAATCTTGCGTTCCAAGACGAATGGGCATCGCACGAGGATACACGCGTAATTTTTTACATTCACTCCATTATCGACTGGCGTCGTATGTACGAGGGGACATCGCGCGTGAAGCGACCTGGGGAAGGAGGAAGAGTAATGTTCCTCCTTCACTGCAAACGCACGCACCTATGGACCCGTCAAATATGCAATTTATATACAGCTGTCGATGAGACATTATACGTCGGCGTGTACGGGGGGGAGTTTTCTCCTATATACCCGGCTTTTACACTCGCCATGTCCACCGAAAGAACAAAAATGTATCACACACGTGTGCACACCGCTCCCTTTTCATTCTACAATATAATAATAATAATGTATATCCCGCATCGAGAGCCCTTGCGTATATTATCAATTATGCGAGAGTAAAGTTGTGTACAATGTTCGCATCCTGTAAATATAGTAAATGGATTTTCATTGTATTTTCTACTAAACAGTTGTGTACTAGTAGAATGCTTATTTTGTGAACCTTCGCCTCCTTCCTTAAAATCCCCGCCACTCCGCAAAATTATAATAATAATATATATACTAGTGGGGCTTCGCCCCCTGCTCGCTCCGCTCGCCAACGCCCGTTAAAACAAGTAAAGCCAAGTAATGAAGACTGTAAGTATAGTCCTACGTAATCACTTTTGATTTTAAATTATTATATTTATTTTTACATGAGTTATTTTACTTAGAAATTTATTGTATATTCAAACTTGTATTTACAATTTTTTTTTTTTAATTTACGAAAATCTTTGATTATAATACTTTTAAAATTTTTATTAAAGAACGCAGGAGCGTTTCGGAGGCAAGTATATGTATGAATATATTTTCTTCAATATATCCTATAATATTTTATTCCAAGCTTTTCATAACTTGGACACTTGTTTGTTTCTTTGTATCTGATATACGTATTTTATCTTTTTAACAATGTGCAGAATGTACGAAAGAAATATATATTTATCACGAAATATAATTTATATAAAATTTTAATGCTACTTTTATAAAATTTTAAATATTGTATATTCAGGTTTAAATTCAAATTTATATTTATATAATTTGAACTTTACGTAAAATTTAGCGTTACATGATTTTATTTACAAACTATTCCAATTATTCGTTGTATTTAAAATTTACGAAAATTTTAACCAACCTTATGTTCTTGATAATCAGAATTATTATACTATAGGTAATATAATAATAGGTAATAATAATCTTGCTGTCCATTTATAATGTTAATTTCATCAGAGCAATAAAATTCTGTTACATCTATTTTATATGCTGAATTGGTTATTACGCTAAATAATTCGGATTCATTGTTTTTGAGTTTTCAAATAATTTTTTAATAATTCTCCTACCTATAACTTTAATGTTTATTAAATACATTGGCTTTCCCACTTCAACCTCTTTAACTGCAACCTTATATTCTTATAGGAATGACTTTTCTCCTTTCTCTTCAACTTATGTTCTTTGTAATAAGAATTATTATATTAGGTAATATAATAATAAAATTAATATGGTTGCCTTTTATAATGTTAATTTCTTCGGAGCAATAAAATACTGTTATATCTATTTTATATGCTAAATTGGTAACTCCCACTTGGGACCTGCTAAGAACTTTTTCAACTGCAAACTGTTCTTGCGAATAACTCTTGTTTATTCTTCAGTTATCGTAATTGTGTCGTTAAACTAACATAAGAAGATTTGATTAATTCAATCTTCAAACATTTTCCAACATATACTATCAATAAAAAAGTAGTTGTAGGACTACTGGCGAAGGATACCACTTCAAATATAAATCTAATTCGCTTATTAACAGTACCTCTAGGGTGGCGTGGAAAACTGTTGAATATGTACAACATATGTTTATAGTTACGTAATCTTTTAACATACAACAACATATAACATTCATGCAAATAAATTTTAACTATTTATAATTTTCTCTCGACGTCTACCTCCTCAATTTTGTTTACTTTTTTTTTAACTTGTCCTACTGGGTGATTGTGACCGAAACTACTTGAACGTATTGAGTTCTTATTAATAGTCTTCATTTTTTTTATTGCAACATACACCTTTATACAGAATGAACTTTAATTTTTTGAATGCAATAAGGTATTCGTAAATACAACGCAGGCATTCGCAATTATTCGTAAACACAGGCCATACTCTTTTATGTTATTTTGCGGAGGGGCGAGGGGGCGCTGAGGGGGTGGTCGTGTATTCTCAAAACACATGTAAATAATAGGGGCTGCGACTGACACTATTTTGAAACAATTATATAATATAGAGAGATATAGAATATTACCGGCCGCTTAATGCATCTGACATAGTTCGTTAATTGGCAGTGGCGCAAGTTACATAAACAACGAATTCGCGCGTGTAATAAGAACTCCGCCTCGCGGTATCGATATTTTATAGTTGGAAAAGCTCGCTCATTAGTCAGTCCCATATGTATAGCTATACAGTGCTATACTATAGTGACAAGCCGCAAACGTTGGCGACTCGCGACTCGCGACTAACTTTCTTCGTATTGTCTAACTCGCTCGCTCGTGTGCTACTGTAGCGCGCGCGCAACTTTAACATTACGCTCTTTGAATGCCATTCGACAGTTCCGACAGTTTCGCGCGGCCGGGCGAGCGCGCAAGCGAATTCAGGAATTCGCACTTGGACGACGACGACAACGGCGACAAAGATCGACGGCCGCGTTTGACGTCTGAATTGAAACGACTTGCCGGCGTGGCCTGTGCACATGTCTGTGTCTATAGGTGAAACGAGGCGGAGAGCACGACCGCCTTATTTTTGAGAAACTTCAAGTTTTCTTCGGCTGCCGGCACGACGATGTACGGCTGGCCTTTTTGTTTTTCCGGTAACTGGAGACGGAACAGAAGAGAATGAATTGCTGGCGTCACGGTGGCTGTGTAGTATAGAATGACCGAGAAGTGGGACCACGTTATTTTTTTTTTCTTTTCGTGAAATTGCAGATTAATTGTCAAATCGTTTTTATTTGTTGATTTTATTTGTTGATCTTTGAGCAAATTTTCATTTCTAATGGAAAATAAAAACACAAAGCGATTAAAATTGCATTATTGCTAAAAGCTTTTACCATGTGATTGAATGTGACCGGACGAAAATTAATATTTCGCATATATACACATTTATTTCCACCCACATGGGCGCGCACACATGCACGTTTCGTCACAACGAAGTTATAACGCACGGATTGCAAAAAAAAAAAAATCAACGCGGGGGAGCGTGCGAGCGACGCAAATGTAATTAAAAATTACTCGACGAGAATGCAGATTGAAAAAGCCATCGATTGCCGGCCGCTAACTAAGGTTAATTCAGTTTTCGATACCCGCGAAGAGATTAAAAAAGGACGCGAGCTTGGGAAGGGAGGGGCGTCGGAAGGGTGTAACCGTAAAGTTCCATTGAATCCCACTTAGCTGGATCGGAACCACGTCGACCCTGTCGTTGCCGGCGAGTCCGAAATTAAAAGTTCCCTCTCGCGTGCCGATCGAGCGTATAATCCAAGCTCGCTCACCCTCCGCAAGGAATGCAAAAAAAAAAGGAGAAAAAAGACTGCCGCTGGAAGAAATTTTCACACTTCCCTGGCTGCTACGCGAATCTTCGCTGTTCGGTACGCGCCAGGCAGCACAGCACCACACACGATTAGCTCTATACGCGCAGTTCGTTTTTAATTAATGTCAGGGCCATTGTCTCAACTGCTTCCAAGCGCGGCGGGCAGCCACACGCAGGCGACCGCAAGCCGGTGATTGGCAGGTTGTGCTGCCCGTGCTACACTTGGGGGGGGGGGGGCGAGGATCGAATGCGCTCGTGAATTCCGCATCCCCCTAAGAGGCAGCAGCTCTCCTCTCTCCCATTCTCACTCTCTCACTAGCAGTTTTACCCCAAGTCCGACCCTTTTCCACTTGCTCGTGTTACCACCACCCGTCCTCGAGCTTCTTCTCGCCTTTCCGCGCGCGCGCGGTGACGGCCGCGACCCTCCTCCTTTCTTTCTCTCTCTCTCTCTTCTCCTCTCTTCTACTCTCCACCCTCTGTATGTGTAGCTATACACACGCTGGCGCTTAAGTTTGCCTTTTTGTTGTCTCGGAGAAAAGATTTGTATCGGTTAAATGTGACTCATTACCGCGCGAGCGACCGTTCGGAGCAGGGGGAGGGGGGAGATTTTGTGTGCGGAGTCGACGAGGGGTATATTCGTCCGTTACCACTCGTAAAAGACGCTCTCGTGCGTGGGACCATGAATTTCGTACGGCGTATGGGATAGCGATTTTATGCGCGTGGAATAAAAAATTGATTCAATTTTTCGCGGGGGACCGTGCAAAGGGGTGATTTTTTACCCAATTTACCTCGAATGTTGTTACTTTATATATTTCACTTTTATCCAGGCGAATCATCTAATTTTTCTTTTTATATGTATGCAGCTGATTCGGAGAAAAACATTTGCGGCCCTTGGAGACAAGCTTTGCGGTGCAAGTAAGTATAATAATCTGTTATCTGACTGTTCTCGCGTAAACGCTAACACGCGCACTTCTAAGAAATAACTTTCGAGCTTTGATAAAAGAAAAAGAAAGAAAAAGCTAACGTACACACCGTTTTACCGAGCTTTCAGCAGTGGATATACACAACAACCTCGCGAATTACCAAAAGGTTTTACCAAGAACTTAGCGCGAATAAATAGAAGTCGACGCTCGTGCTTGCGCTTAAAACGTTCTCTCGTGCGCACTTTCGCACACCAGGCGGAATTGCATTTCAGTCCTCTCGTCTGTCCCGGCCCCTCGTAACAGTCGTCGCCCGTACACAACACACACACACACACACACACACACGCACACAAATTCCATTCAGCAAAACGCCGGCGAACGGCGAATAAGCCGTTTCTTTGAGGCTTGCGGTGCGGCGGTCGCGCGCTACCGCCGAATTTGCCCCAGCTGCGCTGTTAGGACAGGAAATACAGTACAACACTGCGCTACCTCGCCTGTATATATATACACACATCTATCTATCTATCTGGCGGGGTGGTGGCGGTAGCAGCAGCGGTGGCACGGCATTTCGCGAGCAGCCCAGGAAAATGAAGAAACGAGGCCGCCGCGCGGCTCCGGGGGACGGGTATATGCGCGCATCGCTATATATCTATACGCATCCACATATCGAAAGGTTAAAAAAGATTCAATCAGTCGCCAAGTTTCAGCGCCAATCAATCACCCGGGTGAACGGAGAGAACGAGGCTGGCTGGCTGGCTGCTGCTGCTGCCTCTACTCTTTACTATACTCTCCCTCCGCCTCTCTCTCTGTCGTATCTCCCCGCTCTCCGGCCCGTGCGAGCGCGGGCGCGCGCAGCTCAGTGGGGGTCTAAAATGGCTGAGCTTTCCGGAGTCGGCGTCGACGCAGTGGAAGCTCGCGCCGTGCTTGCGGCGGGCGCTCAGTAGCCGCTCGACACCAGCCGTGGGGAGACTCGCGGCCGCGCGCGCGCCTGAGAAGCTCTGCCCCTCTCTCTCTCCCTCTCGAAAGAGCAGCAGCAGCAGCAGCAGCAGCAGTCTATACGCTACTTCCGTCGCTCGTTCGTTCGTGTGTACAATAGCAAGCAGCAGTAGACGCGGTGGCCGCGCGAGCGCGGGAGTTTACGAATGTGGTGTACGGTTATTGTTGAAGCGGCGCTTTTACCGTCACACAGTGCCGTTGTGCGCGAACGATTTTCTTCGTTTTAATAGAGAGAGGGAGAGGAGATCGGTGTTGAGTTGTTTGGTGTGATTGGTCTCGAGGGCTCGGGGGGGTGAGAGCGATAGAGATAGTAAGTGTGGAGAAGGGAGCAAGCAGGAAGGAAGGACGGACGGACGGGAAGGAGGAAGGAAGGAAGAAAGTTGTTGTTGTTCTTGTTGTTTGTTCCTGGCACAAAGGAGCCGGTGTGAAAGAGATGTGCTGTCGACGCGAAGACACGCGGCCGTCGCTCGAGTGATCGGTGCACGGTAACCGCAATATGTGCCGCCGATCATCATCGTCATCATCATCAACCAGCGACAGCAGCATGGGCGAAGGGAGAAGAAGAAGCGCCGCCGCGCCGGGACTAAGCTCCGGCCGAAGAAGACGCTGGTGGGACACAACCGCCGGCTCTCTCTTGCTCATCCTAGCGGCTAGTGTCTCCGGTAAGCGCGAGCGCTAACTGCGCTCTCTCGCATCTCTCTGTGTGCGCGTGTCTCTCTGTGTTCAGCCGGCGCGAGGTTTTTGCCCCACTTTTAAGAGAGACAACGCGAGCGCGCGAAAGCTCGCCGCGGACGGCGATTTTTATGCATCGCGCGCCAACTTCTCGGCTCTAGCGGGTACACGCAGCGCGAGATTTCGGGGTGGAAAAAACTTTTACCCCGAGGTTGAGGGAAAAATTCTCGACGACGAGGGGGAGGAGGAGGAGGAGGACTTTGCACAGTTTCGAGGGCGTAAACAGATTCACCGATTTCTTACAACGGGGCGCAGTAGAACGGTGTAACTGTTGAGGAAAGAGAACGGGGGGGAGATAGAGAGGATGGCACTTCATTAAAATAGTACGCTCAAAGAGTTATGAGGATGGCATTAATTTGCGGTCCGCGGATATCTGTAGCGCTGGGGCAGCTAGTGCTGTAAAGCTCACAAGCGCGCTTTTGCGAGGATTCGGTTTTTTTTACCTTTTTTTTTAATGAGCGCGCGTTACACGTATACTCTTGAAAAGACGAAATCTCGTTCGTCCCTTTTTTGGAGTTACGCCGAAAATGAAAAGGCCGCTGTTGGTTGGGATATGAAGCTTCGTTAAGAATAGGATTTATTAAAAAAGTTTATTATCGACGTCGGGACGTGTAGAGACGAATCAAATTGAAATCTATTTGCTGGAGCGAATAAAGTTAAAATTTAATTTCGACGGTTGTTAAAAGCTGAATGTTGGATAAGCATTGAAGCTTTAGTATTTTAGTTTGGTGATTGGATGACGGGAGTGATGTGCAGTGAAAGATCCTTCGTTGTAACATGACTGCTTCGTTATTCCGCGATCCTTTAAATCACCATAATGAAACTTCGATCGTATGTTATGGAACATTGAATGATTAATTAGCTCTGAAGTCGCATGAATATATTTAATGAAATTTAATTAATACGAATGCGTATCATATTGATAATTACTACGTCTCTCCCAGTCTCTCTCTTGCGCTTTCAAAGCTACCTCTCCTGGAGGGTATGATTGTGTAAATTTAACACTAGCGATAAGTAGATTCTTAACGTTATTGCGTCTGTTTTCTCGCTTCACGTCAGATGGAACGCTGAACCAGGATTATAAAATCAATCCCTATATCCGGTCGGGGTGGTGACCTCGCGTTTAATAAAAAAAAAATAGCGATATCAGCGAGCAAAGCTGGGCGCGTCAGTGCGGAAGCTTAATGGCGCATAAATTTCCAAGACCGCCACGGTTGAATTTTCTACACGCATGCAGACAACGCGGGGCTATACTTTCCGTATAATACGCACGAATATATATAGGGGTGTCGGATTTCCATCACGTAAAAAATCGCGCGCGGCCAGCGCTAAAGGATTCTCGTTTCGGGTTAAACGGCTTCTGGCCCTCCTTCTCCCCCCGTCCACCGCTCCCGAAGCCCTAAATTTCCGCAGCCTTTACCGCGCTCGGGGGGCTGCGTGTAATGCGCGATCGCGTCTTACGCAAAGTATTTCGTGAGCAAAGAAGCCATAAATACGGTAATGTTTTTTTCTTCTTCATCATCTTCGGCAGGTCAGTCGCGTGTGCGCGTGTAGGAAAAGCGACGGGATCGGGGTCGAGGCGATAAAATGAAAAACAAAAATATTTATGAAAAAATAAAAAAGATATTACTGCCACGACGCTGGCGGCCAGCCAGCGAAGGGTATTTTTTTTTTTTTTTTTTCAATCGCGATAAATTGATGTGAGAGAGATTTGTGTGCGCAAATTTAGAGGCAACCGGGGCGAATCCCCGGGAAAAGTTTAGTCGAGCGCGCTCGACTGATGGAAAAAGAGCAGAACGAGGAATCATCGTGCTTGTGCTAGGAGGTCTAACAAGGTGTTAAGTAAAGTAGAGAAAGAGAGAGAGAGAGAGAGAGAGAGAGAGAGAGAGCAGAGGAAGTTTGCCGTGAACGCGCGAGCCAAACTCAACGTTCGACGAGATTGAAAGGAGGGAAATAAAATTGTGCGAGCGAGTCGGGAACGTCTTAAGATTAAATCAAACTTGTCGTTGCCACGGAAATTTTCAGTCTGCCTCTCTCACTTCGCTATCTCTAGATATTCATAAAAATGTACCGTGTGTCGATTCGCGAATGCAAACAGGCTACGATTCGAATTTCAGAACACACATACACTCACACACGCCTCCGCGCACGCACAGCAGTAAAATTGACGAGCGGGCAGAAAAAGCCCGCAAAGCAATTTGCGAATAATAATGAAACCGAAGCTCTTTGAACCGAATTTCGGGACGGTTGTATTACAAAGTCAAATAAATGCAGTTTGTCAGTAAGCGTGAAGTTGCCTGCTCGAGGTCGCGGGGCAAACGCTAGACATATATATATATATTTTTTGTCCAGATGAATTTGATAAAGTTGTTTTATATGCCAGTGGGCAGCATAGCGGGGACACGCCAGCGGAATTTCAAAGCTTAAGTATTTACTCGGTAAAGCCTGCGCGGGTTTATCTCCGAGCCTTTTACTTCCCGATCTCGTGCGGACAGGCTCTCTCGCGGGGGATTGCGATGTTTCCCAAAAATACGAAAATCTAATTTGAGTAAAACAATAGTACACCGCGACGGCGATGCTAACCGTATTTTATCAAATAACATTATTTCATCTTCATGAAACGTTACTGCAATTTTACGGCGAAAGCCGTAAAAGGCGACGTAGCGCTTTATCGGAAATCCGAAGGGAAAATCGTAAAAATACAAGCTTCACCGGAGAAAAAGAAAACAAGCTTTTCGAAAGCCGTATATTTCGGCGAAATCACTGCGCCGGATTAATGTAGACAAAACGTGCGATGCGTTACAAGTTTCAATTATCTCTCGTGCAAGCAGTAGCGGCTCGATCGACTGTTCACATAAACACACAATGAAGTAATCTTCGTCCAAATTATGATCATCGTGCGCGGAACAATGAAACGCAAAATGACCGTTAAAATTAATCATCGGGGCAGCGCGCCTGCGTGCGAAAGTTCGTCAAGTCACCAACAGAATCGGGCGAATCATCAATTCCCCGGATCGAAAACCCGACTAGTCACTTACTCTCGCCCTCTCTCGCTCTCTCTCTCTCTCTCTCTCTCTCTCTCTCTCGCTCTCTTGTTGTAATACAAAAGGGGAAAGGGAATAGACGCTCTTCCCGCCGGCCCCTGGCGCCCGATAATTAAACTCTCCAATCGCGCTGCGAATACATATTATACTTTTGTCCGTTCTGACGTGGCGCGAAATATCCGAAATTTCATCTAACGAAATAGCTTGGATGAGATGATGATGTGACGCAAACTTTTCATTCGACGGCAGTTAAGCGCGCGGCGCGGCTGACCGCGAGATGTATAGAGGAGGCCAGCCAGGCAGTGGTAACAGGCCGCTTTAATCAGCCACGCGCGCTAGCTCTCGGCCTGCGAGCGTCTGCAGGGATAAAAAAAGCTGCGCTATCGCTCTCGCGCGCCCTCGCTTTTCGGCCCGAGATTTACTCGCCGGCATAATTAAAGTGTCACGTTAATCGTCCGTCCCCTCGTGTCCGAACACACCCTCACACACACACACACACACACACACACACACACACACATATATATAGAGGTATATATAAACGTACGCAAAAGAGAGGGAAGAAGGCGTCCCGCACGCGCGTTAGACGTAACGGGTGTCATCCCTTTGTTCGGCCGTGAGAAATTAAGCAATTAAAAGCCGCGTATTTTACCCGCGCTCGGAGTTTCCAGCTCGCCGCCTCTACGACGACTTTTTGACTGTGTCTACTCTCCTCTTCTCGCGCAGCTCTCTCTCTCTCTCTCTCTCTCTCTCTCTCTCTCTCTCTCTCTCTCGCTCGCTCGCTCTCTCGGATAAGAAAGGAAGTCGAAGAGAAAGTATATAAGTTTTTTTTCTCCCCTCTTTCTTTCCACCTCCCGCTCATTCTTTTTCCTTGCGCGGGCCCAGGCGAATATAAGAAGAGAGCGCGGATATTGCTGTCGCGCCGCGGAGAAAAGAATCGGCGAGAGAGAGAGAGGGACAAAGGAGGTCGCGTCGACGTTCGGGGAAGAAGAAGAAGCCAGGTTAGTAGTGTAGGGGGAAAAAAAGAAAAAAAAATAGAATGAACTTCAGGCCTAAATCATTCTCCGGTCTTTTCCTGGGACGACGTCGACGACAATTAGGACTCGTTCCCGGGTCTCTGGTTTCATTTTCCACGGGCGCGCTTATTAAAAGAATATTCCCCCTCTCTCTCTCTCTCGTTTCATTCGGCCCAAATTTTTCCCTGCCACACGCTTTTCGTGACAAAGTGTGTGACCGGGTAAGCGCCGTCGCAGCGATAGCAATCGCACTCCAGCCATATATACCCACCCTCGTTTTTCTCATTTTTTTTTTATCGCGCCTGTCAGGGTCGTAATTTTCATTCGATTACGGTGCCGCCGCCGCCACCGCATATTTTATTGGAATTTTCTCTCGCTCCCGCTGCTGATGCTACTGCTCGGCCGATGCGTAAATTGCTGGATTGGCGGTATAGCGGGGGAAAATCTCGAGCGATAAAAGTCGAATCGCGCGCGCTCATAGTCGTCGATTGAAATACGATGGGTCGGGAGAGTATATATATAGGCGCGAGACACGTTATCGCTCTGCCCCTCCTCTGCCCTCGCGAAATCATGAAGTCGCGTCTATGGTAATTGAATGGCCGTGATTTAATATAACGCATGGGCATGCGGACACACGCGGGCGCAGACAAGTCGGAAAAGTTTTAATTGCGCGCCACGGAAGATTACACGTGTTTTGCCGGGGCTCTGCTACTGCGACGATTTGAAATTCAGCGGCTGCGCAAATTCGCCAGTTCGGTATAGTTGTACAAACCACTTCGCCGAAATTATCGAAGTTTATCTCGCGCGAGCGCGTACTGTGCACACGCGTGACGTATTCCCGCGCGCGAGAAGAAGCGCACAACGAACCAAAGTTGGGGATTTACATTAAGTTGGACCTCGTTCTCGATGCCCGTGCGACGAATACGTGCATGTATACTTATATGCGAGTGTTAGCTCAGCGCAAGCGCTCTCCGAGGTGCAATCTCATTCGCGTGTATAGCCGCTGTGATGCTTTATGCCGGGGCATAGAGAGAACTCGGTACACACTTACGCGCGAGCTAGCGTAATTGAAAAGTGTTTTCATTTAAACGCGAAATGGGTTCCGATTCGAAGGGTATACATGCTGTACGGTATACATGTGCGCGTCGAGCTTGCCAAGGAACTTTGGTGAATGAGGCGCGCGTGCACGACCGGGCGGGGATTTCACGTGAATGCCGTGTGTGAATCTTTTATGAAGCGATGTAAAAGCGTGTGTAAAAATGCAATGAGAAACCGTTATACGCTTTATAATAATTCTGTATAATCCGCGAGTGATGTACTTATGGCTGTAATCTGTTGAAACGGATATAATAATAAAGCTCCAGTGCCCACTTTGCCTGACGACGTAGTCGTCTCCCTTTTAAAATAATTAATACAATATTACAGACTTTACAACATGGCAAATAATCCGAGGGCCAAAAATTATTTCAGAGATAAACTTTACTTTACGCCGCTCTTTATGTCGGCTCGTATACTCCCGCGTTCTCTTCAAACATTTTAGCTCTTACGGGAGGGGCGGCAAGGGTCGCTCTGCGTAATTGCTAGGGAAATTCGGGATTTTACATCCGCGAAATATACGCGCAACCGCCGAAATTGCAAAACGTATAATTCACGCGAGCGAGAAGATGTTACCGCAGGTGAGCGGGAGCAAATAAAGTGAGTAATTGTGTCGCGAGCGCCGGGTTTGACTTCAGCGCGGAGTAAGCGTAATGTACATATATATATTATAGTATATATATGTTCATACAGTATAATGTGTAATGCTTTTCGGGTGACGAGGAGAGACGAAGGGGGAGGCGCGTAAATTATTTCGGCGCACAGGACATGGTTCGGGGTTACGTATGCGTATAATTCGGCGCTTTGCAACAGATGGTGGTGGTGGTGGTTGGTGAACAGTGATAGCTGGTGTGAATCGGAAGTTTGGAGGAATTGACAGGCTGTAATGTTTAACCGAGTGCCAACAAGGAAATTCGAAAAAGCTCTTGTAATAGTTACATAGGTTAATGAATTTTTTTTTTTTTTTTTTTTTTGAATTTAAAGTTTGCTTACGTAGAGAATTATAATTGCCCAAAAGTAAATAATACCAATCCGTTGTTTTATCTAAACTGATACATTTATCATTTACGTGTTATAATTTATTCTACCAGAAAAGATGGTATGAACATCTATATTAGATTTTACTTTGCGATATACAGTAACCACCACCAACACGTTTTTTCTCAGTGTACTGAAATTTCACGATTGAAAAAAGCTTTAGAATATGTTTGCACACAGCTGCAACAGGTTTACATATAGTAAAATGTTTGTTGGAAAAAAGATTTTGAGAATACATATAGTACAATTAAAAATTTTTAAACCCCATATGTTACTCGATAACGTGAAGAGAAGTTTATTTTTGCGGCAACATGTTTGCTATCCAACTAAATTATAAAAAAAATTAAAACTAAATTTAACTACAACTTTAACGAAAACATCCTTATTATAATTACTTGCTACGAAAGTTCACGTAGGCGCGCCGCTGTGTGTTTAAACTGTAAGCGCAACGTTGCAACAGCCGTAGCTAAATATTTACTGCGCGCTTCGCAGGCGTTTATACGATATCATAGGATGCGTGAACCTTTCAAAATAATTAAATTCATGCTGCGTTCGTCGAAGATGATCTTCCGCCTCCAACCCCATATACGTATAAGTTTAGCAACCAAATTTATTAATTATACCGCGCTGAATCCTCATTTGAGCTGCTGTTGCCCCACACGCGATTTATCAACATCCGCATCGCACCGGGCATATTCGATGATTGACATATATCATGCTTAATAAAACCGCGGCGATCCGCTGTTATTAATAACAAAATTCCATTTATCAATTGCAAACCCTCTGTGTATAAATGAGGATTTCTACAGATTATCTACACTACCAAAAAATTTCGGGTTCAAAAAATTAAAAAAAAATTTGGAGACACGCAGGTCATAATATAATATAGACGGGAAATTTTCCAACACTTGAAAATGGTCTTATGACACGGTTTTAAACACAAATCCATTTTTCTTATGAAAATTTAACATGGGAAAGATAGACGAAAAACGGTCACTTTAATTTAAAAAAAATTAAAGTAGAAGAAAAGAGCTTTAATTTTTCGCGATGACATTTTTCGAAGAATGCTTCCCTCAATCACTATTGTATATATATGTATAATAACACCTTGTATTTAAATGTCTCATAAAGAGTACAATTTTTTTTTCAAGCTAAGAATCATTAAAATGAGACAATTCTGTTCAAAGTTACATCGTAATTTTGGTAATCCGATTTTAGCAAATCTCATCTTAAAACTAGTTTCTTCTACTTTAATTTTTTTTCTTGTGGAAAATTTGTTGACGCATACGGAATCTTACTATTGGTCGGTCATCCATGAACGTTTTTCGTCCATCTTTCCCATGTTAAATTTCCATAAGAATAATGGATTTGTGTTTAAAACCGTGACACAAGACCATTTTCGAGTGTTGGAAAATTTTCTCGTCTACTATATGACCTAAACAACGAGTAAAATTTATTGCAGAAATGTGTCTTCAAATTGTTTTTATTAATTTTTTGAACCCTATAACTGTGGATAATATGTAAAATTCCGCGTATATAAACGAGATTTGTTGCCTCACAGTGTAAATTCTCGCGGGATATTTCACGCCTGCGGCGTCTAATTTAATCCAAATACCGCATTGATTTATGAATACGAGGGAGGAGCAGCACGTTAAAGAGATGCTGATTTCCGCGCAACTGAAAAGAAAAAAAGTTTCTTCTCATTTTCAACCCAACTCTCCCTCTCGCTTCACCGCAAATTCATTTACAATCCGCATTAAAATTCATGATATTACATTGTCCGCGCGCGGCTCCTGCTTTTCCAACCCAACGCTGTCATAAAAAAAGGAGAAAGCAAAGGCGCGATCCGAATCCCTCTCCCTTCATTCTCCTTCCTCTTTATTCATCGATAATGCGGTTTCGCGCGTTACGTTTACTAGCAGCAACAGCAGCCTTTTCGGGAGAGAATGCGATGGGGGCGCCATAAAAGACCGAGAGCGAGCGAACAATCAGCAAATGACGTCTCCGGTGCGTTACAAATATTCTCCGCCGCGGGTTTAATATATACTTTCCGGTCGTTACACACACACACACACACTACACAACCTTTTAATTGTACCAGAGTGGCGTATAATAAAACAAGGGTGGCCGGCGATAAACAAGCCGCATGAACTTCCGTTAAGAAACGACCGCAGGGTCGGGAACAGCGGGCGGGTGAGCATTTGAAAGAGAATCGCGAGAGAGAGAGGAAGAGAGAGAAAATAAGTCTGTCACAGCCGAGCGTATAAGCCGCTGATTCCTCTCCTTCCGCCGTCCGCGGACAGTCCTTCAGCTCGCGAGGAGAGGTCGGGAGGGAGGAAAGTGGACGAAGAAATCTCGAGGATTACTATTACTTCCGCTCGAAATCCTCTTTCCGAACCTCCCCCACACCCCGTCTGCGCGTAAGAAGTAGATGGCGGCCGGGCCGGCTGAACGAATGAAAATCGACTCGGCGAATAATCTACTTCAATTTGCAGTAAACTATGGCGGTAAGGGGGAGGGAAACTTTATCGCGCGAGCAGTTTGAGAGGCAGTAGTAGCGCGCCATTACGGATTGAATAAAGCGCCGCTGCCGCCGCCGCCGCCACGACGCCGTTGAACTGTTAAGTTTATGTACGCGTACTAGCTATGTATGCGCCCCCGTAATCGAACCCGGGCCATTGCCGCCGCGGGCCGCTGCCGCTGCTGCGAAGACGAACGGTATTATACGCGCGCGCGCCCAGTGTGAATTGTCGCGCGCGACGAACGATAAGTATACAATCGGCGAGAGTGCCGGGGGTAAAAAATGATTTCGAGGAAAAGGAGAGATATGGGGAGGGGCTTTTGAAGAAGAATTTGTTAATGTAGTGCGGTGGGTAGAGTTTGGTTATTCGGTTGTTTATTATAGCATGGCGCAGGCGAAATATGAGAGAAAATGTGTAAGTGCGAGTGGGATTATTATTAATGCTTTGGCGATTTGTATCGGAAAACAATTTTAAATTCATCGTTTTATATATTTTCACGGCGGTTTCCGTCGGCGTTTAAGCAACGTAAAAGAAGAGAAACCGTCGACTCGGCAAAAGAATAACTAGCTCACGATGGACTCGCCATGGCACCCATATTAGCTCCATGGTTGAGAGCGCGAAACTACAAACCGTGGCTCCGTGAGTTCGCGTCCCGCTGGTCGCTTATTTTTTCACGCTTTATTATTTATTTCCTACATATGTACGTAACAGTATATTCGAAAATTGAAAATCACGCTGCATGTGAATTCGCGAAATTGGATTTTATGAAAATAAATATGAGAACGTAATTTCACATTCCTTCTTTTTACTTTTTGGCAATTGCAAATTACAACTGTTATTACAAAAACACTACCTCCCCGTTGCCATAGAGATCCGGCTCTACAAATCTCGATTTCACTCCTCCCCTGCTTGCTGAAAATGTCGTTTAACGTGTGTCGAACATAACCAACTCACATCGCACTATTTGCAGTGCTATAGCTTGTACTGAACTGAAAAACAGTCAGATAGTTCAGATAAGTTTTAGTGTTGCGATTATCACGGACAGTACGGCATTCGACACTTTTTCTCGTGCATACCTTTTTGAGTTAGCGTTAACTAAAACTTTTTCTGTGAAATTAGATAAAACGCGTGAAAAAAGACAGCAGTACTTATCTCTCTAATCTCTTGACTAAATATCTCTAAAAGATAACCCGTCTTAGTCGCAGTATTTTTATGCTATAGTACGAAGGGTTCACGTAAGTCACGACAAAAACGCTCGTTACTCCTTAATAGAATTACGCTTGATCAGGATAAGTTCATCTTGATTTTAGCGGCAATGCGCGTAATTGTAAACTCCTCGGTTCAAAAACAACTTTTAAAGACACGAAAAACATAGATTAAGATCATGTACAGTTGAACTGAACTAATTAATTACTTGATCACTTTGTCAAATATATAGGACTTGTAATAAAGTCAGATCAGATGGGAAGCTCAATCCTAGGCTTGTTATACATGATAAGCCTGGCTTATTATCCTGTTGTTACGGCAAGAAAAAAATTTCGAGTAGTTTCATTGAACTCAAGCTACCTAACCCATTTCACACGAGAGAATTTCAAGCTCACCTCGCTTTATCCCGTGTTCATTTGAACATACTTAGTTCTTTCGTCTTTGAACTCAAGTCGGAATATAGAAAAATCATGAAAAAATTACCGAGATTACGTATCAATTTTTATTTGGCACTAACTATTTAATCAAATCTAATAATTATTCCCTGGTAGAAAATCAACCATTCTTTCTAGCTAACGTGTTAATTAAATGGAAGCATTTTAAGCAAAAATCATTTTGCAAAAATAATATAATTCAACTAAAAGTTCTACTATTGCTTAAAATACATATTTTATGAAGTGTAAAATATTTTATTTCGGATTGGTACATAATTATGAAATACAAGCAATGTTCGTTTGTAGCCATAAAGTTAACTGACAATAAGCTAGCTTCTAGTTAATATTTCTACCAGGATGACAATCTGTTATTATTTTTTATACAATATCCAATAAAATTGTTCCTCAAAATAAATTTTGATGAACCAAAAATGTTACCTGGATTGAAATTAAAACTTTACTGCGATTAATTTTTTCAATATACTCGGGAATTAAATCAACTTTCTGTTCTCTAGCTAGTAAAGTAAATCTGTCCGAGTAAAAATAAGCAAAAGGTCTGATAAAAACTAATGAAAACTTGCAGATTCGGGTGCAAAAATCGCATAGGTTATTAGGTGCCTGCGCCCTTTTTACCTGGTTTTATCAGACCTTTTCAACAGGGTATAAAACAGTTACACGGAATGCAACGTATTTTTAATAAAACTCGAGCTTTCTCCCATTCAATCAACTAAATAATTGGTCTAAACAATCGGTCGCATAGCGTGTATGCCGTATAAAAAATTTACATGGAACGTAACGTATTTTTAATAAAATCCGAGCTTTCTCCCATTCAATTGACTACGCGAATAACTCTTATTATGTGTCGCCAGACGTATATGATTGGAGTTTTGCAGCTTAGAAATGATTTTCTGCAATTTCTTATTTTCAAGTTGTTATTAGAGTAATATGTCTGTAACATGCAGGCTTAGGAATAAAACGACAAATTAGACCAACAATAATAATACTAGCTCCTCGGCGGGGTCATATAGGTAAGCCGCGGCACCTTATGGTTTTTTTCTAAGACATCGGATAATTACGCGAAGCCTCGACTTATCGTTTTCGACAGTACCTACCTACACCACCTAGCGGCCAGCCGCGCTCTTCATCCTCTACCTCAATAATGATTTATTACATACGATAAAGCATCCGAAAAATAGCGAGCATGAATTAAGCGTAGCCGCACCGAAAGAAAAGTTTCCAACCAAAAATATTACAATGTTACATTGTAACAGTGTCGCCCCACATGGAATACGGGCGGTATTATAATATCTCACAGTCTTCAAATTTCTTCAAGCATCGTAAAGATGCTACAAAAATAACAATTTTCGGCCATTCTAATTTTCCTAATTTTTTTATTTTTGCCGCCGAACATTATAATTTTTACTCATATAGGAAAAACGGTGGAAGCTTTATTACCCTACTCCTTACGATTGACAGGTCTTTTATGAGTTTAGCTAAAAAGCGAGCCCGAACTTGCGGTAACTAGAATAAAAGTTCTCTCTCTCTGTCTCTCCCTCCTCTCTCTATAGAATAAGCTGTTCATTTAATCGCACGGAGAAACCAAGCAAACCTGTAAGGGAGGGAAGGAGGCGAAATAAGTCTGGAGGAGAACACGGAGGTAATTTTTCACCACCAGAGTTTTTCAGCTTCGGCTCACACGAGAGAGCTCTATCGCACGTCTGATCCAGCGGTGCATTAAAAATTAATAGGGAAAAATAAGCATGCTCAGAGAGGGAGAGAGAGCTGATAATAAACTCGCGCAAAGAGCCGACCCCCATCCGTACAAGCAACCTTACTTTTTCTTCTCTCTCTCTCTCTCTCTCTCTCTCTCTCTCTCTCTCTCTCTCTCTCTCTCTCTCTCTCTCTCTCTCTCTCTCTCTCTCTCTCTCTCTCTCTCTCTCTCTCTCTCTCTCTCTCTCTCTCTCTCTCTCTCTCTCTCTCTCTCTCTCTCTCTCTCTCTCTCTTTCTTTTTCCTAAACTTCTGCGTGCGGACGCCGTAAACTTCTAACTAGAGAGACGTACCCAAGAGATGGGGCATTCGGAATATCTTTTTTAATTCTGCGCGCGTGAATCGCACTGCAGCGTATTTTGACGAAAAAGCACGAGAAAATTCAGAGAGAGAGAAGACTTTTCACGATGCATAGACAAGCTATACTTACCGAAAAGTTGCGCCCGCACGGAGCTGTTAATGGCATTGAGTTTACCCCCCCCCTCTCCCCCTCTCCCTCATAGCTTTATATTTAAGTATATATAGAAAGTGAGAGAATGGGTAGGGGGAGAGGCGTTGGAAGAGGGCGAAGAAAGCGACGCCCCCCCTCCCCCACATATTGAAAACTCGAAATATAAACAAACAAGTTTGCCTTCCCCGAGAAAGGCATTACAAACGCGTGCGGGACCGAAGAACTTTCCTCTAGTCGTAAAAGCTCCTGTCAATACACACGCGCGCACAAGCACGACACCCCCCCCCCCCTCTACACTTTTATATACTTTTTTGCTTCTCTGTGCTTCTCTCTTTCTCTCTCTCTCTCTCTCTCTCTCTCTTTCTCGGTTCTCGCTCTCTCGCGTCATAACCTATACAAATAAGCCGCACTTTGAAAGCGCGTGCGTTCTCACAATACGCCCTCTGCTATACAGAGTATACCACTATATAAACATGCACATACACACGCATAACAACACGCATGCACACACACATGCACATGTATATATGTATACACGCACGCTCTCGGAAAGCTATTACGCCGAAGAAAGCTCGGAGTGCGCGACTCTTCCTCTCGGTAAGCAGCCCGCGTATATACGCTCTCTCTCCCCCCTCTCTCTCTCGCTCTCGCGCTCTATATAATCCTCTATATCCCTCTGTCTCCCCTATCGTTAACTGAAATCGTAACGAGAATCGGCCGCGCGGCGGCGGGCTCGCGATAAGCGCGCCACGGACCTTCGACCTCCCTTATATACCCGGAATGAAAATTCGTGCATGTGTGCACGTAAGAGAGAGAGAGAGAGGCGCCGGGTGGTATAGTATGAAACGCGTGCGCGCGCGAGAAATCGATATAGACCAGCAACAGCGGTGACGGTGGTGACCATCTGCCGCAGTTATCAATTTGGCAAATTGCAAATCGATACGGTGAAGCGGGGGAGGAGGTGGCGCGAGAGCTTTACTGCTCGGCTGCGAGCCTACGTGCACTTTTGACGGACGATTTCACGCCACGCTGCAGGCGCGCCGCGGGTAGATGACAGGATCTCTCTCTCTCTCTCTCTCTCTCTGCGGGCGTCTCGCGGGAGAGGAAGGACGGCGATGAGAGAGTAGCGCTCTGCGTGCGTCAAGATTTCTCCCTCCCAAGGGGGAGGGTGCGAAGGGGCAAGGGGTGATGGTATAGCCGGAGATATCGCTGGTATACGTATGTGTGTGTGTATGTATGTAAACGGCTGTTCGAGATCGTGTGGATTTGCCGGAGGGAGGGTGTGCGCCGGCTGAATGATGGGTTTAACGAGACGGTTGTTAGAAGTGGATTTGCGCTCATTGCCTTTGTAAATTGCGCGGGGAAAAAGCGAGCAGCAGTCTCGAGTCAACGTTAAACGCGAGTGTGTATGGCTGTAAGAAAGTTGTGCTCGGGATTTGTAATAAATAGGATGAAGTTTTATCTTGTAAGAATTTTATATAATGCGGCGCGTTGTTGTTGGATTAGTATAAGAATAATAACGTATTTTCCATACGAAATTTTCAATAATTATCTGCTTTTTGACGTTACATTAAAGGTGTAATGAACCAAGCAAACACTACACTGTAATATATATTTAAAAAAAATAATATACATTGTTGCATTAGTTTCCTGACATCTGCATTAAACAGTTTCTGTAACGCAATAATTTTTTTTTTTTTTTTTTTAGTGTGCAATGTTCTTATTACCGTTACATTTATAGCTTGCACTGTAACTGCTCGTTGTTGTCTTAGTCGAAGAATGAAAGTATGAAAATCCGCCATATTGGCCTCTTTCCAATCGTCAAAATTAATCGGATTTATTTTGAAACACGGCTATAAATAGCGGCTTGTAGTCGAGCTATTCTTTACCCACTTCCGTATCATATTTCTCCGTGAGCGCGCGGAATTCATTTTCCTTCTTCATAAAACGATGTCACATCGAGGTTACCTCTCTCGACGCGCTGTGAAATATTAAAATACACAAGCCCGAATTAACCGACGGTTTAAATTCAGGTCCTTTATCACCAAGCCCGGGAATATATACACATATTTATCTTATCGTGCTCCTCTTTTTTCCGCTTAAACACAAAGTGACACGATAAAGCTTAGTTTATTGTTATACGGTTAATCGTTTAACGAATGAAATCCTCAATTCGTTAAAATAAATACGATATTTGTGTTCCACTACGCGCGTCTATTCGACCACTCGACAAAACTTTGAATTGAAATCCGCTGGATGAATTCCACCTCGACAGTGATTTTTCGCTTTTTCTGACGGGCAAAATAGCAAAGCATCGCGCGCGAAGTCGAGACAGACAGTGGCAGAGAGAGAAAGAGAGAGAGAGAGAGAGAGAGAGAGAGTATTCAATACTTCGTCTCTCTCTCTCTCTCCTAGTTTTCGGTGCTGGCGGGATGAATTATTTGTTCAGCACTTGTGCACCGCTGCTATTCCTGCCATTGACTGTAATCGCGACGATGGACCATTCAATGCAGACCTCTCGACGCGCTACACACCGGCAGTCTTATTGAGAGGGGGGTTGATGTGTATCCACAAGACTTCGAGAGCCGATCGTTAGCATAAATAAAAAAGCCATTTTGTACGTGAAAATTTTTTAATTTTGTTTACTTAGCTTTTTGAAATTTATTTACACGATATTTCAGTATTGATTGGAAAACGTGTTTCGCTGGCAGTTTGATTCGGCAGTGAATATGTGTCGAGTGTGGATTAAAATGATCGTACACATAATATATTGCACAATAAAATGAACGACATGTAATTTAAATATATACAATTTATCCGCCCTGGTAACGAATATGCCCCTATAATAAATCATCATAGAGAATTTCAAAAAATCAATAAATATATGTTTGTGTAATATTTCGCGCTACACCGAGTCCTCTGACACGAGCGCGCTATTACCGTACATCGAAAATTCATCCCTCTGCGGGTGGTGCACGCGCGGCCACGACATGTTTATAAATTAATATGATTTACAGTTAAACGACTACGTCAAATTGCAGATTACGCGAAGTGAGCCGAATTAATTTATCGCTGTAGGGGACCTCGCGCATTACGGGTAAACTCGAACATCCGAGCAACGCGAGGCCGACTTCGTCAATCACATTATAATTAGCAATCACAATTATCTTCATTAAACACAAACAATGAATAAGCATTAGCACGTGCGTGAGCGCGCGCGTTACGCCGCGGCGAAGACACACGACATAGCCCTCCAACGTGTGCTATTATATACACACCATAACCCAACTGCGCGAGCTCGCTAAAAAAGCTGCGGCGTGAAAATAAACAATTTCGAAAGAGAGAGAGAAAAAATACTATACGTGTCCCGCGTGTACAGCACTATAGGACGAGGCGAAACCTTTTCCTGTCGTAATAACGTTCCCGCAAAAATGGACGTGAAGAGGTTAAGAGAATTTCTCTCTCGACATAGACATAGGCTGCAGGACCGGCGCGTCGACAATGAAGCTCTCAGCGCGAGCTCGCTCGCTCTCTCTCTTTCGAGCATCCTCTTGAAAGCGGTGCTTCATCTCTCTCCGCATCGCTTCGCGTCTAGTCGACGCGAGATAAAGGGTAACACCCCCTCCGTTACTACAAACCCTCCTCGATATTTGCCGCCCTCCCCACCCATCTACCCTCCTCGCGTAGCGATACTTTTTCCCTGTCTCGCGAAAATGGGGGAGCTGTGTGTGTTGTGTATGCGTGTGTACCCTATAGACCTACTTGTCGTAACACGCCACGCTTCACGAGAGGCTTCAATATTCAAATTCGAATGGCCCAGCCGTTCAGCTTCTGTTTTTCCTTTGAGACCGCGGAAGTTTAGCGCGCAAAGTTTCATAGCTCTCTCTCTCTCTCTCTTTCTCTCTTTCGCTCTCTCGCTTTCTGTCAGTGCGGGCAATTATTCACTTCGCGTAAAGGATAGAAGTTTGTAATGCTGTTACCTTTTCTGTTCAACAACGTAAAGTAATTGTTTTTAGTGGGTTAATGCGCCCTCTCTCTCTCTTGCGGCTGCCCGTCATTTTCATCCTCGCCACGGCGATGGCTTTTCTCTGATTGACGCGCGAACGATAGTAGAATTTGCCCCAGTTCTTGCGCAACGCCAAAGGAAACGTTTGGCACGTTTGATAAAGAGAATGTTCGTCATCGAGGCGGAACGAGGAAATTGTGCAAATGGATCGGGAGGGGTGGAGGGGAAGACAGGAAGAGAAAACATGAAAAAACGTCAGCTTTTTAATCGTCCCGCTTGCATGAGATCCAGATGAAAAAATCCACGTTTTCAACTGGTTAAAACGCGCATTTCGAAAGAGACTTTGATATATTATTCAAACTGAAAAGTACATCTTCATTTAGGTTGTTACAAAACTTAAATGAACTGGCGCCTGCGTCGTTTACGTAGTTATCCAAGCTTTCCGAGCGCGCGCGTGAGAGAGAAAAAGAGAGAGAGAAGAAGAGAAGAGAGGCTAAAGTGCCTCCTCTATCTCCTTTCGTGCAAGAACAGTCTTATAAACTCTTTAGTGGACTGCTCGCGAACTCACGCGAAAGAGAGCGAGAGAGGGAGAGAGAGAGAGAGAGAGAGAGAGAGAGATAGATCGTCAAAACTCGCATTATTATCGCGCACGCACTTAATAATACTTCTTCGCGCCCTCGCACATCAGTCGTAAACCTCTCGGTTGAAAAACGTTATTCATCCGTATATATACACGTACAGACACGAGAATATATTTTTCATCGTTTCGAATGGCTGCCAGACGAAAAAATGATTTTCGCGGTGCGGATAATCGTCATAAATCAAGAACGCATCGCGCGCGCGGCCGATTTGACAAATTACCGAACGATCCCCTCCCTCCCGCCGTATGAGCGCGTATCAAGCCTCTCGTCGTCGATGTGACAGCCGTTTTCGAATAAAGTGGTTTTACATTCGCGCTCGCGCGCGCGCGCTCGAGAGCTCGTGGTAATATTTTATACAGCGGCACCCGTCGAGAGGAGGGGACCGTTATATAACGTAGGCATTTCACGAAATGTATTTCCATACGTAAAATTATTTCAAACTCTTTTGCCCCCGTAGGAGTAGTAAACCCATTCTTTTTTTTCTTTTAGGTGTACTTGTGGAAAAATGTTATTGGTGTATCGAGTTTATCTTGGTGCAAACTGGGCAGAGGAAAATTAAAATTGAAAATGTCATACAGAGAAAAGGAGTAATAGATTGATAGATATAGTTTTTTTAGCTGCGGGGTAGAACTCAATCTGGCTTAGGATAACAATAGTATACGTTAGCTGTTTTGTTGTTAACATAAGTCCCCTTTTTAGCCGCGGGGTAGATCTCAATCTGGCTTAGGATAACAATAGTATACGTCAGCTATTTTGTTGTTAACATAAATCCCCGTAAAATAGTATAATTATGGCAATATCGACATGTATGTACCTGAGAAATATTTGTTTACAAAATATTTGATCATTATTTTACATGATTATAGATTCAGCAATTACTACATTTTAGATACGTTAATGAGTTCATGTAGATAGAAAATACAATATAATAATAATGATATGCACACAAAATAATCAAAAGTAAACGTAAATTGTACAGGGCGCGTTAGAACTGGTTTACGTTATTCTGGTTTATATTATTATCTGGTTTATATTACATATTTACTGGTTTATATTATTATATTTTAATACATTTATAATTTCGGCGAATACTTGATGTAATTAAATAATTTTAACTGACAAACGAGATCGTTTCCGAAAAAAGTATCCGACAAATACTTGGCTCGATTACTCGAGCATTCGAAAAAGTATCTTTGGAATACTTTAGGCGGAACCTTGGATATTCGAAAAAGTATACTAAATCCGGCATATACTTTTTCGGATACTTGAGTACCCGAGCAAAGTATTTATCGGATTTTTTTCGGTTACTATTTCAAAACGTCTCTACATATGCCTAGTTTTACAGAAAAGACGATAATCAATTAAAATCGAATCCCATTAAATACCTACCGAAATTATAAAAGTATTCGAAAAATGTTTATGGTCGGATATTGACGATATCTGGTACAGATATTTGGGTGGACAGCTTGAAGAAGTTTCGTGAATCCACGTTAGAGTAACTGTAAGTATCTGAGGGTTATAATACGGTACGCTGAAGTAAAAAATAATTAAGTATAGACTCGCGACAGAGCTTCATCCTAATTCTAATGTACTATACGTGTGGAATATTCGTAAGCTATATTATTACCATACGCAAATCTCGTGTATGTATCTAGTCTCTACTGCTTGGACAACAATGTCGCATTATCGAATCATTATGAACTGTACACGCGTAATCAAAATGAGGAAAAATCAAGCTCTCTGTGAGATTTCTCTTTAATTCTTAAGAGGATGCCTCATACCGGCAGAGTTCTCTGCCGTACCGATCACAATGTTTTTAATTAATATTAAGGGGATGCCTTATATCGGCAAAGGTCTCTGCCGTGCCGACCACAATGTTTTTAATTAAATATTAATTGTTATAAGCTTTTCCTTGAAATCTGAGAGTTGACGCACATAGGCAAACTTATTATCTACTTCCCGGTCAAATTTCAGATAAATTTATTGGAAAATATAGACGAAATTTGAGAACTCGCTAGATTTATTTTGGGGTTAATATGATATTATGCGACGTTGCAAGTTCAAATTTCGTCTTTATTTTCCAATAGATTTATCTGAAATTTCATCGGAAAGTAGATAAGTTTGCTTATGTGCATCAACTCTCAGAATTAAAGGAAAAGCTTATAACAATTAAGAAAGGGCGCATCTGAAAATTTTCAGAGAATACAGGGCATCATTTACTCTGTAAAGCAATTATCGCACGTGTGTTCGCAGTTCAACCTATATAAGACTGAGTCATTGACCTATATTCCTTATTTGCATTTTATATGGTAGTATACGTTATCTAGGATACTAACACAAGAAATGCTTGAAAAGTCAAAACGATTATGTCAATCTGGCTATCTATGAGCATTATTTTTTGAGAGAGAGAGTGAGAGCGAACATCCACGTCAATAGAGCAAAAAGCAGACGCAGAAAATAGAATTCCATCACATTTCAATGTGAATTTTGCTCGCGTAGGAATATCTTCCCTCTTTTTTTTTCATCGCTATCCATTTCATAGAGGTGAAAATTCCATAAAATTCACGCACCCCGCGGCGATTTTCTCATCCTCTCGCGAACTCTTTGTATCGCGCTCGCGCGTTTTTGCAAGAATACAAAGACCACTGGAAGCACGCTATAGCGCCCGCGTTCTCACCCTCTCTCTTGTATACGCCGGCAAAATATTTGAATCCAGCGAAACGTCGAAATAGTTTTCGTCCACCAACACGAGCACTCTCGGTATCCGCGCATTTATACAGCAGCACTGACACGGAAAAAAAGCCCGACGAACGCAAAAAAGCACGGAATCTAACGGTTCGCGCAATTGGCCTTTTTGCCGCAACTCGGGGAGAGAGTGAGAGAGAGGGAGACACGAAGCGAACGATTACGAGATCAAACAATCCAATCTAGCGCACTTGCACGCCGGCCAAATCACAATCAGCGCTCGCGCGGTATAATGGTGCCACCACGAGCGATGCTGCCACTGCTATACTACTGCTGCTGCTACTCGAAGTTAAGCCATTTTTCGCTAAACCAGTTTACGACGTCAAAGTTTGTGTCCCGCGCGAGCAGTAAGTACGTGAGCTTGGAGACGAAGAGAGAGAGAGAGAGAGAGAGAGAGAGAGAGACGAAATCCCTAGACCGCACGATCGATTCTGGACCTTGTCGAAGGACCCGAGAGAGAGAGAGAGAGAGAGAGGGCGAAAGCACCCGGCACACGGGTAAATAGAGAAATAGAAATTGATAGAGTTCCGGAAAGCTTTTACATCACTTAGAAAAGGACGCGCATAGCATGGGTTTTTATATGTCAAATAAAGTGTAGCCACTCAAAGGTACAGTTTATTATTTTTTTTCGAAATGGGCCGATTGAGACAGCGTTTTATGGAATTAAAAACATGCGTTGATATTTATCAGTTAACTATTAAGCCTCTTACTTAAGTAACACAAAATCTCCACGTATATAGATCTCTAATCGATATTATAAGGATTAGAAACATGTATTTATAACTGTATACATTTATAACGACGTGCACATGTATAGATATACATAAAAATATGATCATCATGGCTGAATTCAATTCAGGTATGAAAGGTTTAACGGGTGAGGTGGTAATAATATACCGATAGTAGAAATTTTTGATAGAAAATGTCCAGAAATTTACTAAATGACTTTTTAAAAAAATACCTAATTTTTAGGTTGTGGTGATCCAAAGTTCCAGTTTTTTTCCCGACGTAACGCTCGATTCACATTATCAAAGAATAAGGTTAAAAATTAAAAATGACGTCATCAATTAAAACTCGTATAAACTAATTGTAAATAAAATTAAATTAACTGGAAATATCTGTAACATGATCAGCTATCTACACATTCTATAAAATAAACGAAGAATGTTAAAATTACAATGTTTTCGAAATTTTATTATGCTTCAACAATTCAATACATCAAAAGGATTTATGTGCCAATTTTTCATATTCCACATATTTTTATATTGAAAATATATACATAATGGTATTGTGAAAAAAGTCTGTGGAGAAACAGATTTTATTGGAAATTATTCTTTGTCAATTTTCGAATGTGTGTTCATCGGGGACAAAAAGCTTTCCATTAATAAAAATCAATAATAATAATAATTTTCTCTTTCAATGATTAAAAGAATGGACGAAAATTACTTTTTCGTCCCGTGCAATAATATATAACTGGATTATGATTGACTTAACAATCATGATAAATATGACATTGTAAAATATAGAATTTATATATATATAAATTTAGCATTTCTCCATTAGCATTTCAAAACTTATATTGTAATATTAAAAACTATGTATTAAAAAAAATTATGACTCCAAATAAATACAGTAAGGTAGGAGGAGTTGTAGTTATTTTAATTCACTTTTCACGTTATAAAGTTAGTTTCAATTACTGTTTATCAAAATTCACGGAAAGATTCACCTTAAAATAAAAATTTATCATATAATAAAGCAAAATCAAAAAGAGAAATCAAACTAAGGTTGGGTTTTGACTCAGGGTAATCCTGGTCAATACAGGAAAAATACCTAAAAAGGTATGCTTTTTATATAGATAAATAATTCATTTAATTAAATTAAATGAGCATGAAAAGTGTTCACAATTTATCATTTCTCAGCGAACTACATAGTTATATAAATGGAGTTTTCCTAACCGAATGTGCAAAACCGAACTCTGCGCATCTCGTTAGAAAAAATAGTATAAAACGCAACACGTGCGCAATAGGTCACCCTCACTCGTCTCTTTTCATTTTCTCAAACTCTGCTCATGCGGGAATGACCTATTTTGCGCACTAGTTGCGTAATGTACTACATTTACTTTTAAACTACGCCTGCTAAATGTCGAGTGAGCCAAGGCAGTAAAAGTGAGGTTATAACCTCACTTTCGAATAAAAAATCGTAATGAAATATTTTTTGTATCTAAAAATGGTTGTAGGTGCATAAAAAACTTTATACAAAGCGAAAAAGTGTGGCCGGGATTACCCCAAATCCGCTGACGCAATAAAAAAAAAAAATTTTTTAAATAAAAGAGCATTTCTGCTAATTTATCATATCAGCTAATTTCGTTAGAGTATTTAGATTAATATAGTATATATTTAATGCAACCTTGAAAAATCAAAAGATATGCTTAATATCTTATTTAGTACTTGGGAATTCTTATAAGAAAAGTATACAAAAACTACTTTGGCTATAAAGTTTTCTATGCTTAAAAATAGCTGTATATTAGCAACATATTAATATCCAATTGTAATAAGTGCTCAAAAGTTTATGTATTCTCTGTAAATTGGTAATCGGAATAAGCCAGTGACCGGCATTACCCCATTCTCCCCTATACGTATACCCGTGAGATTCGAGATTTTTCGAGAGTTCTGATTCGGCGCGTCTGTCTCGTTTGCGATACGCATGTTCACGTTTTACCCATTCTCCGTAGAAGTATCGGAAGGCGGTATAGAAGAATTATTTTATTTTTAAAATTTTTTTAATGCAGAATTTATACTTATTTGCAAGTAATTTATATGGCTTTACACATTACTCACACACACACACACACACACACAAGCGCGCGCGCGCACACGCACACACACAATCAAAACAAATGGATTTATAAATAAAAATATATTGTTAAGTATATAGTTATACGATAATTAATTAAATCTATTAATTATCTTCGCCGTCGAGATAATTTTACGCTACTTTACGCTATAGTTACAAGCATATACTGTATTTTGTGTATATAAACAATATAAATCAGTTAATATATCATTAACACAGAATTTGCATTCATTGATTATTGATCGTGGAAAATTATGCGTTAAAACAACTAAAATTCATGCACATCTCTCGACATAGTAATAACGTATAGAATTTTCTAAAAAAGAAAAACCAAAATTCTTTCGCTCGAACAAATTTACGGACAGAAAAAACACTCCCTACCACTTCATCTCGACTCTACGAGTTCGCGCTCATATTCTCTCTTCCTCTCCAGCAGAAGTTCGTGAACTTTCAGCGCTCTGGGTATTCCAAAAGTTTTCGCGTAATGATTCCAATAAGTAGTCAAATCTATAGCGGAACAAAGACATCTGGGAAGTTTCGATTTTTCGCCAGTAGAGAGAAAGAGAGATAGGCAGGCAGATAGACAGACAGACGAAAAGAGAGAAAAAGGTATATAGAGAGAGGAACAAACACACAAAAGAACACATTTAAAACGGGCTGCAGAAGCCGGCTTCCTTTCTCACGAGCTCGGCGACCGGTAATTGATTTCGCGAAGATGCGCGTCATAAGTACAAGGAGATTTTTTATTTCTGCGCGAGGCCGTTCTAGCCGCTGCCGCTCGAGGCAGCCTTAAATATATCGTCTCTCTCTCCCTCTCGAGAGATAACGCCTTTAACGAATGGCATCGACGCGGCCGAGAGGAACGCCGATGGAGATAGCAGGAGATATGCGTATATTTAGAGGGAAAAGAAATCGAGAGAGAGAGCATTTTTCCCGAGCGGAAATCCGGAGGAGCTCCATTGAAAAAAAAAAAAAAAAAAGATCCATAGGATTTTGCATCGCGAGCGAAAGGCCAAGCAGCAGCAGCGTAACCGGAGAAAAATAAACATGTAATAGAAGTGCGGCTGGGCGCGCTCTCGGTTCATCGGCGATATATCGGCCGCTGGAGAGCGAGAGGGGGGGTGGAGTATGACCGGCCGTTTTCACCGAGCTGGAAAATAGCGCAGCCAGCTGCCGCGCGGGCGGCCAGCCGGCATGTGCGCGAGAGGGAAGAGCGGAAAAACGAGAACTCGAGCTGCCAAGTGCTGCGAGGCGATAACAAAAATTATGCGCCGTGCCGCGGCACTGGCGTCGAGTGGCCGCAGCATATAGCGGCGCGCATGCAGCAGTCTGCCCCGCACGGATTATATTCACTTCCGATTTTTCCATAGCCCCGCGCGCGCGCGTCGATTATATAAGTGGCCTCGGTCGAGTCTTTTTACGCGCTGATGACTGAGAACACAAGTGCGCGAGGATGTGCAGCTGGATAAATCGCGCGTTTTACTAAGAGAAGCCGCGAGTGGTGTCGGTTCGAAAGAGGGTGGCTACCGTAAAGAACGCCGAGAAGGAGCCTGGTATAATGCACGTGGCGGGGGGGGGGGAGGTGGCGCGGTCGCGCATTAGGCAGCCGCGGAGCCGTCCGTATAAATCCTGGGCGGCGAGTCGTTAACGTCGGGCCGCGAGCGCGGCGGGTTACTGCGCTGCCTCCCGCGATCGTAAAGGTCACTCCCGCCTCTCCCCCCATCGAGACGCGCGTATACATACCCCTCACCCCGCGCGTGGAAAAACGAAAACCAGCGCCTTTTGCGAGAGCGCGAAACCGCAGTAATTGTCTGCCACTTATCCGCGCGCGCGCGCGCAATAAAAGCAGCCACGCGCGTATGAAATAAAAAAAACGTAGAGCCATTTTTACTTCTGCCTGTTTACACTTCGATATTATACGAGAGGATGAGAGGTGCGAGAGTGTGAGGGAGCTATAGCTGCCGGTAGCGCGGTATATATAATCTCTCTGCGCTCTTTCGCGTCGCACGCCAAGTTCACGACGACGTTTTTTTCCTTATTCGTATATATATACGTGTATGTAGGAATGCGGGTAAATCCGCGCGCACGCCTCCCCGTCGCGCTGATTTACACGCGCGGAGGGAGGCCACGAACGCGCGCTACTTTCATTAACAAGACAATCCTGGGAAATGCGTGCGTTATACTGTATATATGTACGTTTCACCAAAGTTTATGTGTGTGTGTGTGTGTGTGTGTGTAGGACGGGAGGTAGCGAGTGCTTTATTTATTGCATCGATGCGTGTATCGCGCCGTAAATTAAGACTTTTCCGTTTAATCGTTTGATAAATAACGCGCGAAAGCAAGCGGTCACAGTATTGTTAAGGCGGTTCACTGGTATAAATAGCCCTCGTGTATAGTACTTGCAATAAATGTGTATCAGAAAATAAAGTACGCGCTCGCATAGTCCCCCTCCCTCGTCCCCCGCTCTCGACCGTCCGCGCGAGAAAGAGGAGAGAGTGTGTAATGCGCTTTCTCTCTCTTTCTCTCTCGCATCCCTCTCTCTCTTTTTCTCTCTCTCTCTGTCTCTCGGTACTTTGAGTGAGATTTAATGTATGATACAAAAGAAAGGAAAATCCTTTTGTAGAGGTACTGTGAATAACAAAATTATCCGACGAATGTACTTTATCTCTTGATTTAATATTAATATATATTTAATACTTAACTTTTAAAAGTGTAGAGAGGATAATAACTTATTGAATAATATATATATATATATATATATATATATATATATATATATATATATATATATATATATATATATATATATATATATATATATATATATATATATATATATATATATATATATATATATATATATATATATATATATATATATATATATATATATATATATATATATATATATATATATATATATATATATATATATATATATATATATATATATATAAGGTAATTTTACCTTAAAAAAAACCTTAATTAGAACAAAAATTACCGTCCTCTTACCAGCTCTATTTGGTTTCTATAAAGTTTATATATAAATTTTATAAAAAATCTATATATTATTCATATAGAACCATTTCTTTATACAAATTTTATATATTCCATATATATAATCTATATAATCTTTTTTTACGTGGGATTACAACAGAAATATAATTTTTGTACTCCAAATAATTTTTCTCCTAATTTAAGAATAATTTTCTTTTCGATTGAACATGATCTTTGATTTGATTGAAAAAGAATCTATCTTCAAAGATAATTCGTAAAAATAGACCTTTTTAGATTCAAGTTTATTAGCTTTTACGCTAAAATGACTTTCCTGTTATCACAAGAGGAAAACGCTAATCATTATAATAAATATTAATTTATTAATTAACTGGGAAATCACTTAATAGGTATACGCAATAATATAGTATTTACATTAAATATGAAACTAAGTTTAAATGTAAAAACAGAATGGACTCTTGAAGTGAAATATATATATATATATATATATATATATATATATATATATATATATATATATATATATATATATATATATATATATATATATATATATATATATATATATATATATATATATATATATATATATATATATATATATATATATATATATATATATATATATATATATATATATATATATATATATATATATATATATATATATATAACATTATATATTTTTTTTCTGAAATATATAGTTCTACTTTTGCAAGTTTTCATCGGAAATTTAATTAATTGTGCGGTTAAGATATTGGGTTCGGAATGGAAAAGTTGAGGGTTCGATTTCCCATCAGTGCATTTCCAGAACTATTTTCAAATAATGATAATATTATACAAATTTTTTGATGTTATTAATATTTTGTAAAAGTAATAACAAAATAAGTAAAACATTTGTTAACGAGATAATCTGAACAAATATCACCAAGGATTTTCCTTTTGGAGCACGAATCTGGTGAGAACAAGAGGATTAATTCCTTCTAACACGAACGAAATTTGAGTACAAAGGATTTTCCTCAAGAGGCAAATAGAGAACATTCTGATGTTTAGATTTATCTTAATTCACAACTCAACAGTATCACATTTGTGGAAAATAAATAATTTTTCTATATAAAAATAAAAACTGTATGTTCAACATTACAAACGGTAAATAACAAATTTAAAATTGACAAAATTTTAAATTAAAGCACAAATATTTAGTATATCGAGTATACGGCTTAATGATTAGCATAACTAATTTTGTATTCATTAAAACACGATCCGGATTGAAGATAATGCAGAACAATTAAATAAAATTTAATCGCAAATAATCTATACGCGGTGCTCAATAATTCCATTAGCTCGGATTAATATTTATTTAACATAATAGGAAACGAAATACGAAAGCACTTATGTATACATATTATTCGATTAAATATAGACTAAATCCTCGCTCGGCTGATTATAGTATTATAGGTAAATTCAAAGCGACAACGTCCCTGGTAGAAGTCTTAAACATATTCTAGCTATAAATTAGCTAGATCTGAATATGATTAATTTTTAGCAAAAAATTAGCTATAGAAACTCCGGTAATAATGTCACGCTTTTGGCACATAAATATTCTGCTATTATTTCATAATTATGTAGGGTGACTTCACCAGTAAATAAACATTTACGTGAATTAACGGGTTACGTGATATGTTTAATCGCTTACCAATTCTTGGCTAAAATCGAAATTAGTTAAGCTAACGAATATCGCTCGTCAAAGGTTAACAAAAAATTAGCTAGTTTTAGCTATAGATTATAGTTGACAGGGTATAGCTTATTTGTATAGCTATAAGAAATATATAGCTAATTTATAGCAGCTTAGGCAGAAAAGCTGGTTAATTAGCTGCCAGGGGTAGAGAAACATTATATATAACGTAATCAAAATATAATCTCGCCGCGGTCGCCTCGAGAGGAGGTTAAAACAACGTTTGCACAAAGAATTTTAATGAAACTTTCGCATGTCAACTACCAGGAATTTCCATTAAACTTGGGCCAGGTAGATGGGATTCAAGGACGTGGAAGCGCACCGAGCTTGTCTCCCCCTCTCGTCTCTTCATGTAACTTTAACACGAATACTTTGTCGCCCCGTGCAGCACGGGTGGGTTAGGGGGTGAATGGAATCGATCGGAGAATTTATGTGCTTCGCTTTTCCGTGTCGTGTGTTTGCTCCAATTGAATTACTACTTCAATCCGTGCTCACTCCCTCTCTCTCCCTCGTTCTCGCGCACGTGTTAAAAGAAAAGTGCTAAATGTAAAACGTGCACGAGCGCGCGTGCGCTATTAGCGCTGGGATCTTCTTTGTTCGCCGCGTGTTTTTCCAGAGGCTCGATATATTGCATTCTTATGCGATTTCTCGCCCTCTTTTTCGCACTGTCAGTCATAAAATGTTATAATGGAAAGATGAAGCGAGCATGATGTTTAAGCGATTTGCGACTATATTTAGGTGCATTACACGATCGCGCATACACACTCTACCGCTACAAATATCCGATATCGCCGCTAATAACCTACATCACGGTGGGCGCGCAATCTATTTTGTTTGCTGCTGAATAATTTTGATGGAACGGAATCTATTAGTGCGCACCATGCAGGCACGTTCGTGTATTATTAACAATGCGCAGAAGTATATATGAGCTGACACATTTTCGTGCACTAAAGCTCGTGAACGAGGGCCATCGGATTCGAATGATTCAATTTAATGCTGATACGTAATCGTATACATGTGCGCGTATATAGAAAAGAAAGCTTCAAAGAACGGGCGAAATATTTATTTTTCAGAAAGCGATTGGCAATCGCTGTCACGCGTGTGTATATAAACGGGAAAAGGAGAAATGGCAAAAAAGGCAGTTCACTGAATCGCAATGCACAATAGGGTTCAGGCACGCGAGCGACAAACGTCGCGCTCGATATAGCCGTGCGCGCGAAAAACATTCCTAACAATTCAAAAAAGCAAACGCCCGGGCGATCGCCTCGGAAAAAATGGTCGCACCTATCGTTCTCGCCCGCTGCGAGAGTGCCCCGTTATATATAAAAAACAAAATCCTCGTTCCTCTGACAGCTCACATGGGCGATCGGTGAGGTAAACCAAAAAAAAAAAGAAAAAAAAGAAACAAAGCCTGACCAGGAAAGCTGATCCTCTCCATTATCGCCCGAATAACTCTCGAAGCCTCGGGGCCATTCCCATGCAAATCCCTGCCCAAATTGTAATTTTAAGAAACCACTTTCGGTGCCCACTCGCGAGCGACCGATCGCGTTATAATAACTTTTGAATTACACGAGTAAATTCGGCGTGTCTCTTCTCCGCCGCCTCCTTTTTACCCGGTCGGCGCGCATAAGCCTCTCTCCTTTTCCACCTAGCGCGTCTTCTCGCCAGCCAGCTGGCAGAAATTCAAAAACCCTTGTTCGAGACGTACGGCCGGATGCGCCTGCGGAAGACTCTTATTTCGCGTTCTATCGCGGAATCTGTTTTGTCACCGCAGAGAGAGGACGGGCCTCCCCGAAAACTCTCGGCGGACTCGTCGGTGCTGACGAAAAAATAAGAGAACGATAGAGATAGAAGACAACGAAAAAGCCGCCGGGGAAAAGAATTTCTTTTTAATTACACGTCGTCGATGTATGTTGCCGCCTAACGCGCGCGATATTCGCGAAATTCATGACCGCGGCGCGCGGCGGGTAAAGTTTTATAATTATATGCGCGAGTAGTGGTGGAACGAGCGTTGATTCTTCTTTTTAACGCGAATTTTTTTATATACAGACATTGTTTTATTAATGTCATAATGGACATATCAGCAACAAAACATGATGTAGCTAGCTCGGAATCCGATTACCGACTTAGCTGCACCAACTGTATTAGCTGCGAACGAAGAGCGATATAGATATATAGTGGAAAAGGACATTTGCATTACTCTGGACGGGACTATTAAAGGCACAAATTAATCCCGTAATAAAGAAAAGCGCAGGGAGTAAACCAATTGGCAGCCGTTCTAGCTTTATACGAGACTTTTCAGCGCTCTCGCGTGCTGCTGCCTTGCGCTCGAGCTTGAGGAGAAAAGCACACAAAGACGGAAAAACGAAATAGACGAGCGGGCACGCGCACGTGGCGCTATAGTCGGAAAAGGGAAGTGAGGTGGAGGCCAGCCGCCGGCAGCGATTTTCAAGAAGTCGGACAGAAAGTAATTTTCGCGTAATGGCAAAAAGACGTGCGTTGCTCTCTCTCTCCTCTCTCTCTCTCTCTCTCTCTCTCTCTCTCTCTCTCTCACTTTCTTGCTGCTACAGCGGCGAATGAGGGAGCGGTATATAAGGCGAAGACGACGGTGGAAGGGTACAAGGTTCTTCTTCCCGCAGCTGAACGACTATTCCGTGGAACACCTTCTGCGTGTATATGTCGGTCTGTGTGCGTGTGTGCGTGTGTATATATGTGTGCGTAAGTGCGTGTACGCCCGCCAAGTTGCATGTATGTAATTCAGCTATAGTTGAACATCGACAGACGCTTGTCTTATCTGCAATATGGTCAATCCTCATTCCTCCTGTTTCTCAGCGTGCGCGTACGTGTGTGTACATGTAGAGAGAGAGAGAGAGAGAGAGAGAGAGAGAGAGAGAGAGAGGGAGAGGCAGTAATAGCCATTTGCAAAATTGAGGTAGGTTCTATGGGAGCTTTGCAGGGCTCTGTAATACGTAACCATGGATTCTCTATTTGCGTTTAATTCGTCAAAAGATCTGCTGTGCGAGGCGGGAAATTAGATTGCTGGGTTGTTGGTTCTTTCGAGGTTGATGGAATTCTCCGCTTTTGAGGATAGACGTACAAGGGCCTTGTGATGAAGAATCATCAGTAAGCGAATATTGTGTTGAGAATTAAATTGTACTTAAACTGGAATGATTAATTAACATTAAGTTAACTCAGGATGTTAGAAGTGTATCACGTTATATGCTCAAGTCACAAGAATCTTTGCGTCTATTTTTATGAGATATCAAGTGAACGGTGATAAAAAATAAATAAGAAAGCTAAAATAAGCTCAATTGAATTCTACTTTATTATTCAATATTTATGAATGCATTTTTCTTTTATAAAGCGTTTGTTATAGGATTTTATTAGTCACTTTATTTTGTGCTAAATTAATACAATTATCAATCGGAAATATTACGCATAAAAATATCCAATAAACTGTACGTCCAATACGTTTTTTCATTATACGTATAAAACTCGGTATATCTCTTAGCGGAATTCATTACAACACGAAGTTGACAGTCGAATTGTATGCCGCTGTGTAACTTTTCTCATTGCTACTACCGGCGCTTTAAAACAATTGATTCAAAATTACTGTTTTTAATTAAATGTTCCTAACTTTTATTTCGTCTGCATATTCCTAGAGAAATAATTCACTCGAAACAATGCAATTTTAACGAAATGACAATGACGTTAATTTAATTATATCAGGCTCCAAGACGATTAATATTAAATTTATATGCGGGTATGGTATCAATTACGATAATCTTATTGCACTTATACTCTATACACAAATACAATATCGACATCATTTGCTAATTATATTTATATCGATGCACAGACACTCCTGAAAATGTCAAAAGGTATCATTAATAATTGTAAAATTTATACAAACCAGATGCATGAGATATATTGAACGCGCTAAAATAAAAATAGATAAAGTGCGCGTGTAAAATAAACGTCGTTAAATTTTGACGCTACAAAAGGTAGAGCAAAAAAGTAGTGGTTAAAAAAAGATCAGGCAAATTTAAGCACTACGCTTCACGCGAATGGCGCATAGGTTAGGGTACTATCAGAGACCCTCATCGAGTCCTGGGCAATCTGGTAAATGAGAAGCTTGGCGCTCTTCTGATAGCAACGGATTTCACGGACTTATCCGGTAGCTTACAACGTTTACTTTCTCCAAACGGTCACGTTTGTTAATCTTCAGATTCGACTGATTCGAGATCCCACTATGAATCATTCGATTGTGTAATAGCGTGGGCGGTGTGCACAAAGGGCAGGGATGTAATGTACGCTAGCTTATAAATCGCGCGTACTGCAAATTTCTTGTTTATGAGAAATCACTGCAAGCTCTAATTCCTTCCCAAAGAAAGTAATCTCAATTTTGTGCGGCTGTTACATAGGCTTTGCCTATAGGAACTGCCGCAGAGCAGAGCAAATCATAAGAATGATGCAAAAAATCCGGAATGAGAAATTATTGGAAGGGTAATTAACAGATAAAAAAAAGAAAACCGATACGGTACCGAGCTGGCGAAAGGCATCTGATGTCAAAGGCTACCACAAATAGCGGAAAATGGCTAATACGCGCTGATGAATATTGTCAGGGCTGTTTTTACTGGCGAATTCAAAGAGCCCAAGGTCCCTATCGAGGGAAAGCTCTTTGCGCTCCGACAAATCTGTATCACAACTAAGTACAAACGCGCGTCCCGTGGCTACGCTCACCGATAAATCCACCTCTCTCCGTAATGTGTGGGTAGGATTTTCTCTGCCTGATCTTCATCTAATTGGCTCTGGCTAATGAGCGCGTTCATGCGAAATCACGTATATATCGCGTCAATCGATATAACATTTATTAACGCGACACACCAGCCGTGAAATTTTATGGATGGGAATAAAGTACCTATACATGTAATGAAAAGTGTTGCTGGTGGCAGACGATTTTCGTAAATGACTTTCGGCAAATACGACGGGTCGCACAAATATTTGCATACAAAACATTTTTATTCGAGCCAAAGGAAATGTACTTCTGTCCGAAAACGATATTCTTTTGGATTCAAAATTCATTAAAATTAGAAAAAATTAACCCAGATTTTTGTACCAACAAAAAAGTCCTTTGATGCCGTATTCTGTTTATTCATAAATGTTACACCTATTGTTATTAACTTTGAAGGCCTTAAGAATTATTATTTTTTTTAAATAATGTCTATTGGTATATAGTACTATCATCAATTGTTTGTTTTACTAATAGAAAAATTACTTATGAATTAATTCGATCATCTTTAATCGAAAACGAACATTGTTCTTGAATGTAGAGGACAATTCTTTCCCATAAAAAAATGAGATTTCTTTGTCACAGTACAACTTTTGCTTCAAAAAGAAAATCACTTTGAAACAAAATAATCACCCTTTTCACCCGCCGTTCTTTCAAAGCAAACACCGTCCGGCTAACAACAAATGGATAAATAAACGCCTAAACCCTGCAAAAATTGCGCTTGAAAGCTATATAAGAGAGAAAAAACGCGCGTGAATAACGTGAAACTAGACAGTTAAGCTCAACGTTTACAACGCGCTCCTATATATATGTATATATACCTACATATACATATGCACCAGCGCTCCCGCTCTCACGGCTCGTTTAATTATTTAGCCCTGTTTTCCCGGACGCTGTTGTCGTAACGGCAAACAAATCAGCGTCCCGATAAATTAAACCAATTAAGCGCTCTCGCGTCGCCATGAAGAATTCATCAAAAACTCGCGCACGAGCGCGACACATAGACGGAGAGACAGCCAGACACGTATGTAGTACCTACACGCTTACATGCACAGAGACACGCGGCTCGTCGAACAATCGCTCATGCATGAGTATATATATACATATGCACACGCGCGAGGGGGAGTAAATCTAGCGCGACCTGTTTTACTTGCTAACCAGAACTGCTGTACAGCTCTCGCGAGAGCATCACAGAGCGAGAGAGAATGAAAAAGAAGATAGAAAGCAAGTGCGCCCGCTGTACGTATACATACATATACAGTCCCGTAGCCTGTAAACGTCAGGCGCGTGTCAGCACCCTGGCAGCCGGTAATCTCGCGCCTCTGTACGCTCCACCTCACACCTGTGCGCGCATATGTAGTCTCTTATTCTCCGCGAAGGTCTCGGTGCGAGAGGTGGGCAGGTACGACTGACTACACGGAGAGAAATTTTGTAGTGAAAATTACAAATATTCGAGACTAAATTACCAGTTTCTATGGTAATGGATGGACAGACTGACAATTTCAAACTTTTTACCAAAGTGCCTTGGTAAAATTTTTTTTAGTTAATTTAAATTAAAAAAATTAACTTTTTTTATCCATATTGATGGATATATAGTATTTTAATATAGAAATAGAAACAGAAACAAGGATGAAAAAACATTAAACTGAAAAAAATTTTTACGGAAGCGGGATTCGATCCGACCATCTTTGGGTTGAGAGTCCGACGTTCTACCGACTGCGCCACGGAAGCTGTTACCAACAGTCATTTGAATCGCCGTTATTACTTACTGAAAATATGAGTATTGTTTTCATTTTAACGTCGCGCACGCCTCTAGTATCAATCTTCTGAAACACAATAATGCGCAGTGCGCATGCGCGAATACACAAATACCAGGTTATTTGGTAAAATTTATCAGTTTTCTTAGTAAAAATTCTTAGGTTACCTTGTAAAAATGACTAGATCTCAATTTTTACCAGTGTGTCTGGTAATTTTTATTCCGATAATTTGGTATTTTTTTTAAGTGGTTATGGTAGTTTTTCCTGGGAAACTTATAAATTGTATTAGAAACCTGGGAATATCACGGCTTTTGACAGTCTATCCATGCACTACCAAGGCACCTTGGTAATTTTTACTCTAAAATTTCTCTCCGTGTATAAATACATCGCGGCCCTTCTCCTTCCACGCGAGTCGAGAGAGCCGTGCGTGAAACGTGTGTGTGTGTGTGTGTGTGTGTGTGTGTGTGTGTGTGTGTGTGTGTGTGTGTGTGTGTGTGTGTGTGTGTGTGTGTGTGTGTGTGTGTGTGTGTGTGTGCATATATATACGTATAACTGAATACGTATATATACCGTGTAAGCGGACGAAGCTGACAGTCTGTGTAGTATTACAGAGATCACGACGACGTTCCCAAAAATTAATAATGAAGCGCGCGTCTGGCTGGCATACTTTTTATTTGCCAGGAGCGTGCACCTGATGCGCGCCGAATTCGATGAAAATATTTTACACCCTCCCGGGTTTGCATATATACACACACATATGTGTGTGTGTGTGTGTGTGTGTGTGTGTGTGTGTGTATGTGTGTGTGTGTAATAGAGGAAAATATAGGATATTTATTATCGACGAGACAGTCGAGGGTCCAGAATAGTCGAGGCAGCTGTTATATATATATATATATATATAGATAGATATATATATATATATATATATATATATATATATATATATATATATATATATATATATATATATATATATATATATATATATATATATATATATATATATATATATATATATATATATATATATATATATATATATATATATATATCTGCAACGGTTCGTTCCGGGACGTTTACACTGTACATCGCTGTTATTTCCGGGACGCGCTGTTTTTTCCGGGACGTCCCGGAAAATCTGTGTCTGCAACTGTTATTTCCGGGACGTGGTATTAGTCCCACACCCCAGGGATATTATTTCTTTAGTCACGCGCTTATATAGGGAACTCTGAAGAGATAAACTATAGGACCCTGTAGATTACCAGAAATAACGTTTATAGGTCTTTATATATATATATATATATATATATATATATATATATATATATATATATATATATATATATATATATATATATATATATATATATATATATATATATATATATATATATATATATATATATATATATATATATATATATATATATATATATATATATATATATATATATATATATATATATATATATATATATATATATATATATATATATATATATATATATATATATATATATATATATATATATATATATATATATATATATATATATATATATATATATATATATATATATATATATATAAAAAACTACAAGCACATATTATGACAATGTAGAGCGCGGTTACATGATAGAGATGAATAATGCATTAGAGTAAAAATAAAAGTAAAATAAAATAGAACAAAAATGTTGTCAATGGCAAGGGATAAAATATTTCTATGTTGAAGAGAATTTGAGAATAAATATAAGATGAAGCTTATAAAAATATAAAGAAAAGATAACAAGATGAATTATGTGAAATAATAATACGGTCTTAAATGACATACATTAGTATATTAATAGTGATAGAATAAGTCATAAAAATACTTTTTTAATGAAATAATCGGACAGTGTTGTTCTAAAGCTAGCACCTTTGAAGCACTACACAAATCGTGAAAAAGCCTTAAATAATTTAGATACGAAAAAACGAGCGTCATGGCGAAAGTTCAACTCTCTTACCTTGCGCTATATATATATAATCGCTATAACATTTTCCTAGACCAGACAAAGCTCCGACGACATTTTATATATATGTATATAGATAGCTACAAGACCTGCACTCTTCCCGATTCGGTCCTTTGTATTCCATCCACGCGCGCCATACACTCTTTCTCCCCGAAATCTCTAACACACAGCCACGCACCCACAAACACACACATATATACATATTGGAAGGGGAATGCAATTTCACGAGTTTCGAGGCCCTAATACACGACGGCGCGGATATCCGGGAAAATCCACGGTGTAAAGAATATATCGACGAATCCGTTGACTACCTATACACACTATATTTACTACTACTGCTACACACATATACACACATACACACACACAAACAGGGAACGAAGGAAACCGACAAATTTTCCCCCCGCCTCGAGAGAGATTCCGTATCGTGTCGAGATGCCAGTAAATCACGGTGGGCCACATACTTTCCGAGTTAAGCTCGCCCTCCTACTCCCCCTGGATGGTCGTACGTTGTGTGTCGCACGCGCGGCCGCCTGAAAAACTCTCTCCCCTGCAGCAACGCGAAACTTCGGTATATATATATATATATATATACCTATACACACGCCCGTAGTTAGGTCGAGTAAGAGTCCCCCGTGCGGCACGCGTCCGCTTTTCTCTCTCTCTCTCTCTCTCTCTCTCTCTCTCTCTCTCTCTCTCCTCCCCCGTGGGGTGCGGCTATAGGGAGGAAGAATCAGATTTACCTCTTTCTTCGTCGAAAAGAGAGTCGCCTCCTCCGCGGGGGATTCGCCTACACTATATATACTCGCTCTCTCTCTCCTACGTGAAAAGTCGAAAGTCTCCTCTCGCGGGCCCCCCCGCCCGCCGAATAAATTCGCGACGTCGTAGGACGACAACAGCGCGGGCGCGCGGCAGCGGATATCCGCTTTTCCACACCGCCGATTTATACCTACTACCCCCCCTGCAGCAACACAAGCCGCGGGTGTCCTCCTTATTATTATTATCATTGTTACTATTATTATTATTATTATACGCGTCGCGGGGAAGGAAGAAGGGCGTCGTGTAGTACGTGTTCCCGCACCCCGGCTGCCACCCTCTAGGAGCCATGCAAATCCCCAAAATTCCACGACACCGGGCGTGCATCGTGACATTATTCGCGCGTGCATCCCCCCTGCTCCCTTCCCCTACCGAAAAGCTCTATCCTCGCAAGTAAACTGTGTTTCGGAGGCGCGCGCTTGCAAACTTCGGGGGTTGGGGCTTTCTGTCTCTTCTCCCGGTAGGTATTTGCGCGCGCGGGGTGTAGCAGGAGAGGAAGAGAGAGAGAGAGAGAGAGTCTGTTCCGTCGTTCCTGCTTATCGCGCGTGGGCGCACGCGGGGCAAAGGGAGAGTATAGTGCGCTCCGCGATAGGGCAAAGTGGGTCGCGGCAGTAGCAGCAGCAGCAGCTCGTATATATATATCCCAATCTATGGGCTTTCTTCCTCTTCTTCCTCGTGTATGTGTGTGTGTATATGTGCATATACATACGCCGCTCGAGATTTTCGGATGATCCCGTTTCCGCGCGATACAAATGGAATTGGAACGACGCACTGCAGTTCGCAGGGGTCGACTCTACAGATCTGTGTGGGTGTGGAGCGGAGGAAAAACAAGCCTGCTGCAAATTACCGCGGGGCCTCTTTTTTGCCCCCAGAGAAGACACGCGCGCGATGTGGCCGAGACACTGATTTATTTATAACGGGCTTCGGGGGATGAGTCGACGGTCCATTTTCATTTTCCACCCCTCCGCACAATAATTGATGAAAGAGCCCGGCCGTTCTCTTCTGGACCGCGTGGAGAGGTGCGTAGGCGCAGGATATCCGTATACGTTTTTTTGTGCTTCTGCGGCTGCTGCCGCCGCCGCGGGCGATCGTTGGGGGCTCTCGTGGTTTATACAGCGGCGTATTATGTGCTGTATTAGAGCCGGTTCACTCAAATATTCCACGGAGGATAGATGGACGGGCGGACGGAGAGGGAGAGGCTTTGCGTAATGCGTCGAGAATTGTTAACGATATACGGTATATAAAACAATCGAGGGAGTGATGAATAGCGTGTATAGGGCTTCATGTATATATATATATATATATATATATATACACACACACATACATATACGCGCGAGAATAAAGTGGAAACATTCAGCGTGGTTTATTGAATAATGACCGAGTAATGAATTGGAGTAGAAAGAACGCAGCCCATGAAGGATGATTGGATTGTTAATTAGTCTTAATATAATTAGCGCAGCGTTAATTTTCGATTTTAATATAAAATGCGGCCTCGGATTATCAGATATATGTATATAAATATATATATAGATACTCACTTCCATTAATAAGCGCTAATAAATCCGCATTGAGAAAAATGCCGATTCATCCAATTTATATATATACGAATCCACACATCCGCACGCACTTAATCAACCACTCCGTCCAATAACACGTATCATTATTACCAACGCCCACCAATGCAACCATTATTCAATCCATCCCCCTCTTACGCAACGGGATTTAATAACGTATAAGAAAACATCGAATTCATCATTCACTTTTAATTAATTTGCCGCGCTTACGCACACTCATTCACCGCACGCTTATAAACATAGATGTATACACATACATACACACGCACACACCAGGCGAAATACATTTGCGAAACACGCTTACAGCGTTAATGTATATCGGGCGACGTTAATGATCCGCGGCTAAATGAAGCGTGAAATTCGCGGTTAAAGGCTGCTCCCGCGGTATACATACAAGTATACGCGCGCATTCGATACGCTTTTGAGAATCGAAATGCCATTAAACCGCGGCGCGCTTCGCCCGGCCGCTCTAAATGGAAAAACTTCCGCTTTAACGGTTCGGGGCGTAAAAATTAAAGTATATATAACCGTGGCTCGCTCGCGCGCGTATACTGCCCGCGAACGATCGAATAAAAAAATTATTTATTAAGCAAGTTTTAAAATTCGATTATACACCGCGGCTATATACCCGCGCGGTAATTGAATATTTGGTATGATAAAAAAAAATAAAAAAAAGAGTAGAAGTATCGCGTTGCGAAGGGCCGAGAGTTTGAGTGTCAGTATCGCTCCGCTGTAACAGCCCTAACAGATGCTTTCTTGAGAGGCTGTAGCCTTGCTGTATGCGGGCACGGAGGGCTCGCTCCTTTTAAAATTTTATCGCCGCGAAGTTTCACGAGTCGCGTGGCGTGTTGTTCGATATTTTTGACTGTTACACTCGCTGAAAATTTCCGGGTGGGCGGGTAAAGTTTGTTCCGATATGCCGCCGCGATGTAATCAATATACCAGACGCGAGAGCCTGGAAAAAAGATGGAGTGCAGTATAAGCGGCGAACGCGTAAACTTGTTAACGTCGCATAATTAAAATATATTGAAAATCGATAGATTTATATAAGGCCCGCTCCAACTCTCTGGTGCGCTTAAAAATATCGGACTCTTTTAAGTGGCCGTATTTTCCAACTCGATGCGCCGACAGCAACCCCTCTCTTAGAGCTATCAAAATTCATTGAAATTACAACTCGGCGAAACATTCTTTTATGAGCTGAAATTGGGAATTCGGGAGGAAAAACGTCTCCTTACTACAAACTCTCCGCTTGTAAGGTAGGAGAGAGAGGGAGAAAGAGAGAGAAGGGGGAACAAATATACATCTTCCATAATAATGAGACGGCGCATAGTCTAACACTGGATATAATAACATCGCGGTGATATGCTCGCGCGCGTTTCGGCGGTAGAGGAGAGTAACGACTGGTAGTAAATTTTTTACGACTCACGCGTACATAAAAGTTAGGTAAAAAGCGTTATATACGCTCTCTCTCTCTCTCTCTCTTCCTTTTTTCTCCTCTCGTGCCATAGGTGCACCGTATCCGCAGTGACGAGTCGCGGGCGCGCGCTCTCGATTTCACACGCCTATGGAGAGAGACAGAGAGAGGGAGAGATCGATCGCATCCTTCTATATACCGCGAAGAAAAGATCGTATCTGCCGCGATGTTAATCGACATTCGGTGTACGACGATGATTCGTGTGTTATATGCGCATAAGTACACGTGTTCGGAGGGGAGCTATACGCGCGCGTGCACGCGGGAGTTTATCGGGGAGGAAAAAGCCGAGAATCCGTTCGGCAAAGTTTTACCAGGGAATGGAGGGAGAGAGCGAGAAAAAGAGAGAGGGAGGAGCGTGTGTATAAAGACGTGAAAGGCTTATTGAAATGCGCTCGGTACAGCGCAGCACAGTATAGCGGGTTTATATGGGCCGCGAGTCTTGTAAATCTTCGAATAGTTCCGGGATTTCAATGCGTGGACTAGTTTTATATTACGAGCGGGTATGTGTATAGAGAGAAAAAAATTGTTTATAATGCAGTTCTTTTCGGCCGCCTACGTGTGCATACTCGCTTTTCTTTTAATGTGGAATAATAGATAAATAACTTCATAATGAAAATTCCACGAATCATTTGCTTCCCCCATTACATTAGTAGTAGTAACTTTGTCAGATTAATTGCTGTAGGAAAAACAACATTTCATAATTTAGTTCGCAGAATGACGAGAATACCGCGAAAGCCGTATACCGAAAAATTCCCAGAAAGTCTTTGTGGATTATTTTTACCTATATACATAGAAACCCATTAACGTCATCCTTTGGCGCATCCCAAAACCCTGGTAAATTAATTAACGGTATTTTATAGTTAATGTGTTCAACAAATGGTAAAATTTTTAACCAAAATCAACATGTAATAATAAAACAAGGTACCTAAAAACATTTCTTACTAGAAATAGTTGCTTTAAATTGACGCATATATAATTATCAAATAAAAGCAGATCTTATTATTAACTATAAAGTTAGCTAAAAAAAATAGATAATTTATGGTTAACATCTCGTACGAGAGAAGTTCGCGCAAATAAATAAACAACCAAAAAAACAAAACAAACTTTGCAAGTAATCGATCTACGTGAGAAGAACGAAAATCTGGCGCCCAATGCGAGTGCATTCCGACCAGTGGACCAGAGCGCAATCGAATTCATTTTGGCGGAGGCGGGCGGGCGGATACCGCGGATAAATAGAATAACGGAGAGGTGCGCGTGCGTGCGTGCACACAGAGCGCGATGCGCTAATAATGCTATTCGAATTGATTGAATTACCGGTACGGGAGGAGAAAAAAACCGACTGTTACGAATGTCCTGCGCGAGCGCCAGCGATTGGCTTTAATTAAGTGCAATTAATTATGTGCGCGAGGCAGCGGGGGCTATAGTGAAATTATAGAGGTAGAGCGCTGGATCGGAGCCTAAGCTGGAACTCTCAATATGACGAGTTATTTCATTTGATTGGGGCGTGATTTGTTGCGCGCTTAAACGAATGGAATTTGTTTGCTGGAAAAGCAGCGGTGCTACAAAGGCTGCTGTGATTGTTTGGTATGGGATATAAGTGTTGTTTTAGTAGGGAATAATGTGTGAATGTTATTGCACCTCTGCGGATTACAAAAAGGTTTTGTCGTTGCCGAGTCATGCATGTGACCAATTTGAGCTTTGGTTCGTAAAAAAATGTAGATTCTTCAGAAAAATATTAGCAATCAAAGATAGCATAAAAATTGAGTAAAAATACACGGATAAAAATGAACCATATCTAACTTGTTTACACTAGTGAAAGCAACTGGTTTATGAAAAAGTTAAATTAGTGAAAAAAAAGTAAAATTAACTTTATTTATAGCTAGAGAACCTTTATTTTTAAAATTAGAATGCTGATTCCACATTCTGAAAAGGAAGATTCTAATTTTTTTTTATTTTCTTTCTACCGATATCGTTGTGAGTTGATTTAACTCGTTATTTCCAAGATAAATCAACTGTGTGAAAAGTAGAATCAAGAATTTTTTTCCGTGTATCTTTGAAAAAATTGTTGAGAAGGACAATTTTCTGTCATTTTTTATATTATCATTGATTGTTAATATTTTTCCGAGGAATCGTCATTTTTTGACTAACTAAATCTCAAATTGAGCCTGTTTTCACCTACTTTTATAACCTTTTCTACTTATTTCTGTAACGTAAGTACTTGCAGAATGATGACCAACAAAAGAGTTACAATTTTTCAACAAAATGAAGCATATTCGAGATTAGATTTCTCATAAAAACAGGCCGATTGGAACGAATTACAGGGGCTGGGCTTCATTTTTCGATACCAGAAATCGACTCTCAAAGCCCCATCAAAACCCGTTTACCACATGTGTGATTCTCTCCTTGTGCCACTTCTATTTTGTTGGATGACTGTGATATTGCAAACTATTATGGCAAAGTAGAATTTTAAAGATACTAAATCTGGTGGCCGATTATTAAATTTGTGATGTATTTCAAAACAAGAAATCTATGATCATTGTTTTAAAATATTATTAATACGAATATTAATACATATTTTTTGACGTTTGTAAAGCTTATATTTTTATAAGAAAATTACTATTTAGTAATAGTAATAGTTTACTATTACTAAATTTGCTGAGTCGGTAAAGCTTAGGAATTGTAACCTGTTAAAGTAAGTTTATAAAGTTATTCCAAAAGTTTTACAGTATCTTAAATAAATAAAATAAAGGTGTTATAGTAGTTGATAATATTTATTTTTGCTCACGTGTGTTTGTGTGAGTGTGTGTCATTTTTAAACAAGTCACTTCTTCGTTCTTTTTATTCTACGCTCTCTCGCAGTGTTTGCTATATTTGGTAAAACGATTAACAAATCGAAAGGACAAAATTTTGACAAAATAACTTTATATCTTCAAAAACTTTGGTTAATTATATATGCGTGCAAATATTTTCAAGATGTAAAGAGATCCTAATGATTCATTTATAGAATACAGATTCGAGAATGCAAACATAATAAATTTTATATATAACTCCAAACAATTATACGCATAATGTATATTAATGAAGCATGCACATAATGCATTGTATTATATATAATTTGTAAATTTACATTAATTCTTCAAAAGTACAACCAAAAGCGAGATTGCCATACCAAATGCCCCAGATTCACCATAAAACATTTTTCGAAAATAGTTATTTAATTTCGTTCACAAGAACCAACGAAGTAATTCATACTGGTAATAACGACGTAATGAAGTCAAAACAAAACCTTCACTCTCCACTCATGCTCCCAGAATCGTATACGTATATTGAATGTTTTAATATCGGCCCTCTCTCGCACAACGCCGAGCAACGCGAGAAAAGCTCATTAAACTTGCGAAACGCGCGAACGCGCACACGCGTATACGTTTGAACAATGTCTGCCTGCGCTGACAATCTATTATCGTAAAACACGTCGTAAATCTCCCGTAACGTCGGGTTTTGAGTGATATCGACACCCGCGCTGAATTATAACTCGTGGCGCCGGCCGCGGTGAGTGAAAAAACGTCAGCCCCGATTCCCCCCTCGAAAACGTCCACCACCCCTCCCCGCCCTCTGTAGGCGCAAGAATATTTACACCGTGTGGGCTGTAAACGCTGACACGTATATGTACCGATGGGCTAGCGCGTTGTTTTTATTTTACACGCGACCGACCACGACTTTTTTCGTAAATCAAACAGTCGCGCGCGCCTGTCCGAATGAAAAAAGCCTTTTGCGTATATTATATGACAAAATTCACAAAAATGTTACACTTACGGAGCTTTCAAAACAGGTCAAATTTTCTTTTTTAAGGCACACCTTAAGCGTTTTTTCTTCTTGCTTATATCACAAAGTATACGGGAAAAATCGTATACATTTAAAAACTTCTTTGTGATGCATTATATTTAAAGGTTGAAATTTTTAAAGAAAATTACAAGACTAGCTTTTAATCCTTAGCCAAACGTTCTAATCAAAGTTTTAACAAAGAAAAATTGAAACTAGAAAGAAAGAGCTTTCATTTACTTTTTTATAAATGAAAAAAAGGTTGATTTCTTTCAAAGTTATATAAGAGTTTAAGGTGATGCGATACCCACACTATTATCCCGTTTTTCTCCTTCAATTTTAAACTTTTTGAAAAAAACTCTTTGACACGTTTTAAGTTTAATAAAGAACTATGACGTATCAAAGAGTTTTTTTCTTAAAATTAAAAATTGAATGAGAAAAACGGGAACCCAATTTTGAGTAATAGCGTGGGTATCGCATCACCTTAAAATTGTATTTTTGTGCCTTTTCGACGTTCAACTTTAAACTCTTATAACTTTTGAGGGAATCAACATTTTTGAATTTTCATAAAAGCAAATGAAGCTTTTTTTCTTTCTAGTTTCATTTTCTTTTTTAAAAATTTGTGTAAAACGTTTCTGGACTAAATGGCTGAGCTTTAAAGAGAAAGTGTTTTTTGTTATATTTACATCAAAAATTTCAACCTTCAAAAAAAAAAATGTCACAAAGGCGTTTTTGTGATATGAGACGTATCCTTTGTGATATGAAAAAAATAATGAGAGAGTTTTGAGGCCGCCATAAGTGCCACTTTTTTGTGAATTTCCTCATATATGGTGGAATCGCTAAGCCCGAAAACTCAAACTCTCGCGTACGAAGTGCATGAAAATCAGGGTTCGCTCCTGGCGTGTTCCTTATTCCTTTGCCATTTGTCGGTTTGTGTTTTTCGCTTTCGCGAACCGCGCTGAACACACTGCGCGCAGCCATAAAGCGTGGATTTTGAGCGAGAGGAAAAGGCGCTACGTCTTTTTCTGAGTAATGGCTTTTTATATATGCCCTCGCTGCGCGAATTTTCTCTCCCTCCCTCTTCCTCTCTCTATCCGCGCGTCTCTCATCCTTCTTCCTGCATTGTCGGCACTCGCGCGCGCGCGTTTCGCCCTATTTTTTCGTTTTTATTTTCCCCGCGCTTGCTCAACAGTGCAGTTTTTCTTCTCGGCTCTCCGCGGGGCGATAATTATACGCGGAGATGATGATGCTACTGCTGCTGCCGGCGATGAGGAGCCAGCGAGAGAAAGAGAGTAGGCAAACGACAACGACGGCAAGGGGGAGGAGGGGGAAACAACACTCATCTTCTTCCCTTCCGAGTCTCCTTCGGCGTGCGCATGAGGCGTCCGGCCGGGCGCTATTTACGAGGGAAATTGTAAACGGCTTTTTTTCTCACGCTATGTTTAGTTAGCGTTATAAGCGTCTACCTATTCGCTCGCGCGCAGGTAAACACACGTGTACATATAGTCGCCTGACGTATATATACATACAAAGCCAAGTGCAATTTCACTTTTATGCAACGTGTATTGTTTTTGCCTCCTCGCGCGAGCGCGCGGATAGGTAATGGCGCGTATTTAACGAGGAGTGAGCGCGCGCGTGTTGTTATGAGTGTAATTAGAGCGAGGCGGTGCAGAAAGGAATATGAAATTTATTTTAACGCTCTTATAGTAACGCGGGCACCGCTGAGAGTGCGAGAAAAAAGCGGTCGGAGTGCACGTATTTACACAGTAAGTGTACTCGTATGGGCTCTAATGTGTCTGACCAGATCCAATTACTTTCTACTTTGACGCACGCGTATAACTTGGTGGGAACTTTAACAGCGTTTTTAATAGCGTCGCGTCGTCACCGGGGAAAGTTTCATATTCTACAGCACGTATAGTTTTTACCTCCCATCATATCTCTTTCGCGTATCCGTATACATATCAGATATATTGCATTAAAGGTGGTTCTATGGGTTTATATAGGTCTAAAATATAAAATATTTTTTATAACAAAATCTCAGTGCTTATAAGATAGATATCGTGAATTTGGAAAATGATTCAACAAAGCGTTACTATCTTTGTTATGTTTGGTTCGACTTTAATTTGAATAGGCTAATTTTCTTCAAATTTTATTAGGAGGTATCGCGGCATCAATTAAAAAAATGTTTAAATCTGGTAAGTTCCAGGCAATTGTTTATCAAATTTTCTACGAATCTTACATAAATTCGTTAAATTCAGTTACACAATTGCCTGTACACGTTTTATTCACGTTTTACAAATTCTTTTAAATTCCTTTTAAAATGAGCCTTTCCAAATTAAAATCAAAGGGAAAATAAAAAGGATAGGAATAATTTGTTGAATTATTTTTCAAATTGACAATATCTATTTTATATAAGTACTGAAATTTTGTTAAAAAATATTGTTTTCCGTTACTTGAAATACTTGTCTATATTACGCTATATCGTTACTCACCATGCAATCTGAGAACAATTCGTTAAAAAATATTTTATATATTTTAGACCTGCATATACACCCATAGAACCACCGTAAAAATAAAAGCTATATATGCACTACAGGTCCTATAATCTGATAGCTTCGTTCACTCACTCTCTTTTCTCAACAACGGAACGTAAAGTGTCGGATCCACGCCGCCGGGAGTCCATTATCATCGCCGTAATTCTCTCCAGCGGTTGCGCGTGCAGCTAGCCTAGCAGAGGCTCACAAAAGGCGCGGCGCGTGAATTACGAACGAGAAAAAAGAAAAAGAAAAAAAGATCAGCGCACAGCAGACGAAACGCGATTCTCTTTCGCGCTTGCGTTTGCGCTTATCGTTAGAACGCGATGCATTCTAATTAATCTAATTATGGCGCGGAGTCGTGAAGCCGACGCTGCTTCGCGGTAGACACCCTCCCTCTGACTTGGCGCCGCGTATCAGAGTGATGCGGAAACTGTCAGTCGGAAGAAGGCCAATTATGCACGGCTGAAAGGATTTCCTCGCATAACCGCCGAAAATTTCGCCAGACGTTTCTCTCTCTTTCTCTCTCGCTTTCTTCATTGACACGCACTTGGCCTTTGAGCTCGAGTGCGAATGATGTCTTGCATTAAAGATAATTAGCTCCGCGAGAATGTTTCTCTCCCTCCCTCTCTCTACACTGTGTACTCCTGTAATTGATGTTAGTTATGTGTCTCTTGCGCGAGCGCGTTGACACTTTAAGCGCACTCACTCCCTCAGTCTCTCTCGCGTATAACTTTTCGCGTTGAATCACGCGCCCTGGCGCGCGGGCGCGAGAACGTCGTGATTAAAGTTTAGACAGTTTGTACGAAATGCCGGTATAAACAAAGGGAGCCGGAGCTGTGTGTGTGTGTGTATAGTATAGTATGGCGGGTGGGTTCTTCGAATGAGCAAGATAAAGGCCCGCCGGAGTCGGGCTTTTGATTTACGCTGTGTGTGTGTGTGTGCATAGTGAGCAAAGGGAGTGGGGGGAGGAGAAGGAGAGAAAATTACGAGATGTAAAGCGCGTTAGCGAAAATATCGCGGAGGGAATATTGAGCGTTGCTTCAAGTTTTACTTGAGTTCGAGGAGTGTTAACAAAGTTGCTGGATAAGCTATATAGTTATATATTCGATGATAAAAAGACGCTGTAAAAATATATGAAAAGTTCAACGGAGTTTTTTGTATATACAATAAAGGCGTGCGCGTGCTTACGTTGCGTTACTGCGCACGTTACAGCGAATTATCCTCTCCTATACTTTACGATAAATTCTATAATGGCAGAAGAAACTATTCGCTGCGAGAATGCAAAGGCGGGGTGGGAGGCGCATTTTCGAATTCTGCAAATTTTCTTAAAAGCCTAGCGTGCAAAGTTTTCCGCGTGATATTTTTGGAATTTCATAAAAATTGTATGAGAGAAAATCTACCCCCGGCGCGCGCGCAATATATAGCGAACCGCAGCAGCAGCAGCAGCATTCGATTCCGAAAATACGGGCGTATCGTAAAGTTTTCGTAATGGGTTCGACACGCGGAAATAAACCTATTTCAAGTCAGCGCGCGCGCATTAAACTTTTTTTATCGCATTCGATTCGTCTCTCAACGTTTGAACTTAAACGGCTAATCAGTGCACACTTTCTTCGTTATAATCGTGAATGCGACAAAAAGTTATGCAACACAGATAATATAATTATGCAATTAATCGAGTCCGAGGAAAAAAGATTCTTTTCAAATAGTCATCCAGCAGTATGTCAATGCGACATCCAATATAATTAATTCGAAACGAATCGATGCATATATATAACGCTGCAGCACGCTCAAAGTTTCGTCGTCTTCAAATAACGCTATAGTATAATATATCTGTGAATGTATATATCATGTGTGTGTGTGTGTGTGTGTGTGTGTGTGTGTGTGTGTGTGTGCAACGTCAATCAAGCTGCAGGACGTTATTATTAAAAGAAAATGTAATTTATGTCCCCCTGGTGGCATTAGGCACGCTCGGCGAAATCGACGTGACGATAAAAATCCCGATAGCCGTGGCCGAAAACTCGACAGTCAAGATGACTTGCGACTACGATCTGCGCTCGAAGCCATTGTACGCGGTCAAGTGGTACAAGAGCCAGAATGAGTTCTACAGGTTCATCCCGAAGGAGATACCATCCAAGTCTGTCTTTCCGCCCCTCGCCGCCAAGGTTGATGTGAGTATTGAAAATAATAATAATAATAAACGTTATGAGAAATATTTTTTTCTTTTCTTTGTTTTCATGTTTTCGTATAAGAAAAGATGTGAGGACCGCGGTTTAGAAAAATTGTTCTAGTCGTACTGGAATATAATATTAACTCAAGTTTAGAATATTGGTATTCAAAAATAACTATCAAACTGTCTCAGAAAAGATATTTTTAAACCATTTTTTTAACATCGTAAACGCAAATTTCATATTTTCCTGTACAAAAATATAAATCCTAGGGGAGACCCGGGCAAAATGGACATGTTAAGGAAAATGTAAATAAAAATAAATAAAATACGAAAAATTTAAATAACTTTAAACATATTTTACTTTTATTTATAATAACGAAGACAACAATCATATATAAATGTATAAATTTTAATATATATAAATAATATTAAACGAAAAATATGACACTTTGTTTCGACGAGTCTGAAAAATCGCCGGGAAAAACAGACATATTACCAAAAGGAATGTAATTGCTGCAATAATTATCGTAGTAATAGCTAATATGTCGAAGTTTTTATTTTAATATGTAGCTCAAATTGTGCAAAGTATATTATAATGTTGTAAAACTAAGTTGATCGATTCTTTATCATTTAAAATTCTTCTTACCAGTTTCTTCAACCTATTTTACGGATGTATTTAAATACTATTGTAAATAATAACATAAATCTGTAAACAAAAAATAACAAAATTTGAATCACATTATGTTTGAAAGCAATATGTATTATCCAAATAAGCCAGGCAGGGTGTCCGTTTTGCCCTGCCCGCTTTGCCCGGAGCACACACAATCACGTTTAAAAAAAACATTATAAATAAAAATTTGTATCGTGATTAATTGATTGATTGTGTAAAATAGAAATAAATAAAAGATCTCTGATGCGTTTTGAATATAATTGAATAATACGGATGAAAAATATATTCAAATTTTTACCTTGTTGAAATCGAAAAATATCCTTCATAAATCGTTGCTTACATGTCGAGGGAATAAATCCCTAACCCCTAACTCAGCGTTTGCTTCGAAAATCCTCTAACTCGGCGTTTGCTTCGAAAACTCAGGGCCTTTTCTACGTATGCGTGTTCCGTGTGTTCTGTACATTCCGACCTACCTACCCGATCTACCTGTATCGCTACGGAACAAGTAGGTTATACCTACTTTACTTTCGTTCCGTAGCGACACAGGCAGAACGGGTAGGTAGGTCGGAACGTAAAGAATAGACAGAACACACATATGTAGAAAGAACCCAGCGAAGGTTTGAAAAGTCCACTAACTCAGGCTAATTTTTTTTTTCTTTAATTTTATAGTGGCAGCTCTGCAGGATTTTGAAATACGATTTCTGCATAATAGACGCGATTAAAAATTCAGAAAAAATCAGAATCGCTACTCGCAGTGGAAATGACTTGAACAGGGGAAGGTGAAATCGATTTCATTTTGTGTTGAAATCGATTTTATGTATACGTGAAATCATTAAAATCGCTTCGTTTCGCTAATAACGTTATGTGCAGAAAACATAACTTTCTTTACTGACACCTGTGCGCACTTGTGACCTTTAAATCGTAAATTCATTCTAACAAACGATATAGTCTAGATGCTCTACAGAGGTTGCTTGCAAAAGGGCAACATATCAGTATGATACGTGTTAACTTCTTTTTTTTAAACGCAAGTAAAAGAAAAAGTAACTTTTGAGACTTGAAAATAGATTTATTAAACAATCAAAATTTCAGCTGTTATAAAGAATAAATATAATGCACACTAGTTTTAAAGTTTTTTTATCATTTACATTAGGTGAATAAATTTATTCATTTATTATTTTTGCAGATAACGAGAAAATTTGAATGATAAAATGGGTTTAAAGTCATTTTTATTACTTTAAAGTAATATAAAACACGAAAGTATTTATTTTGCCAAAAAGTGCTGCAAAGTTTCAGTAGGGAGCCTGTTATTTGTTTAAAATAGTAGAAAAAAGTACAAATGTTAAGAAACATAAATATACTTACTAGGAGGGCCACGGATGTATTCAAACTTTGGGATACATTTTAGGGTCTCAAAATATAAATCATTCAGTGTAGATAGCTTTTCTATATCATATCAAGTACAGAGAGTAAAAGTAGAAAAAGCCCTTTGCTTTTCTTGGAATTAAATAATATAAATTTACAATTTTCATTTGAGTTACAAAACTGTATTGATAAATTCTGAAAATTCATAATAACTTAATTAGAAATAATATTATATTTAACTCCGAGAAAAGCAAATGAAAACTCGCTTTTTACTTTTATCTTAAATTGTATATTTGATATTTGAATAACTTTGTTTGTAATTTATATTGCTCAATTCTGAGAAAAGTAAATAAAAGCTTGATTTTTCTACTTTTATTCTGTGTGTATCGATATTTCAGTAACTTTGTTTGAAATTGATATTACTCAATTCTAAGAAAAGCAAACTAATTAGTTTTCTTTTAATTATCGAGCTTTAAACCTCGATTTTCTACCTTTATTTTGTGCATTCTCTAACAGTATGTAACGATGTAATATTTATATCGATACCTAAAATAAATAATAACAAAAGTTTTGCTCGAAAAATTATCAAAAAATCTGAAAGTATTGTGAATATTATTTATTTACTATAAAGCTTTAGAATACGATGTTGAATGATCTTTAATTTTATACAGAATTAATTTAAATTAATTTCATCGTAATTCTTGAAATCACTTGAAATCGTCGTGAAATCGATTCACTTTTGCCATCACTTACACACCATTTTTTCGGGTGAGTAGCCTCTCGGGATCGATTATTTATTACCTTTATTTTATGTCTACGCATGATACAAATTTATTTCTTTAAATCAAATCAAACTTAATTTTATAGTTTATATATCAGTTTCTCGTTGGTGTTATTTTTTAGCATATTTTTAAACGGATCGTTTAAACGAAACAGATAAACTATAAAATTATATGCGATAATTATAAAATACTATCGAGTATTGTAAGCAAAAGAAACTGGATCCTAGTACAAATCAATAGATGATCGAAAAAATACAATTATTAACTCAGTGGTAAAAGGTATCCATAAATCTAAGAGCAAAAGATCTACACATAGTAAAAACATAAATGTACCAAGAAAAGATTGAATTATAGAAAACGTGTAACGAATTTCTAAACATAATTTTGAAAATATTTAAAAAATTTTTCAAACTTTTAACAAACAAAGGTTAAAATGAAATTTCCTTTAAACGTACATTATCGCGTCTATTATGCAGAAATCGTATTTTAAAATCTTGCAGAGCTACCACTACAAAATTGAAATAAAAAAAAAAACACGCCTGAATTAAAAGGTTTTTTAAATAAACGCCGAGTTAGGGGGTTATTCCTCTCAGTCGTTGAATATACTGGTAGTATATACAATATACCTGCACGGGTTTTCGCCGGGTCTGATGCTCTATCAAGGCTTTATAATATCTGCCATAATGTACTCATTAAGGAATAAAATTTACAAAACAAAGATTCAATTGATGATATACATTTTAAAAAAGGCTTGCAAAATCTTTACGAAAGCAGTTATTATTATTCATGTATTTAGTCGTCCCTTCTTTGCTGACGAGCTTTTAGCTTTTCACTTATAATAGCTTCTTTACGAAAGTGATTATTAAGAAATTATTCTTATTATGTAGAAATTTGAAAATTACCTTAAGCTATTACACAAAATCCTAAAAACAGTAAGTCGCTTGATACCCGAGCTAATTAATAGAATTAATACTCCTTACCAAGAATAACGCGAACCCCCTTCCCTCCACACACACACATACACACACACAGAGCAGACAATTAAATATTATCAGCGAGAATTCGCGCGCGTAACATTCCTTCCGCGCAATTAGCAAAACAAGAGGTCTCCGCTAATTAGCCTTCGATGAAAGCTACGTATATATACGCGAGAAGGGGGGAAGGAAATTGAAGCCAGCGTGCGACAGCACTCGCGGGCACCGTTTGACGAGCGTCTATACTTGCAGCCTCGAAATTCGTGTTTTATAGACATGCCAAGTACCTACGCGTGCCTCGCTCCGAAGTCAGACAAAGGCGAGGGAGGAACGACGATCGATGCTTCCGAGCAATTATCTTGCCTACCGGTAACGTGATAATCGACTGGCGGCGGTGGTATATAGAGGAGCCATTGAATCGGAAAAGGAGAGCGTCGTACGAGATTCCGACCATACGGTTAAATTGCGGTCGGCGGGCGGGAGAGAGAAAGATATATAGATATACATATAGAGAGAGAGAGAAACGTATCCACCCGCAGTGGAGCCCGGATTCTGCGTTCTGACCGCGAAAGTATTTCAAATAAATGTTCAATTACGTTCGTGTCTTCATTAGGTGTAATTGCGAGGGGGCAGGGGGAGAAGAGAATCCTTTCCGCCGAGATTTATATAGGTTGTAAGGGCGGGTACGTTTTAAGTACATTGTATCGGAATTTCCGTAATAAAATAAAGTAAAAAAATGTATTGAAATATATAAATATATAAATGGAAAATATAATGCTTAACGTGGAATCCTTCGTCACCTGGAAGCGCGCTAACTGTTCCCGTCATAATTTGACGTAACATTTTATTAATTGAGATGAAAATCGGAGGAAGGAAACAAGGGAAAGGCGTTGAATAAAGCAACAATAAAATACGGCTGCCACGATAAGGACGCGCGCGAGGCGCCCCGAGCGCATTAAAAGCGTCATGACTGAGCACGGCGAATTAGTCGTGAGACAGTCGTGCGAACCGAGATGCGTATCGATGTAAATGGACGAAAAGCTGCCAAGCCGCCGGGATACCGCTCGTTGCCATTTATATATACGAACCGCATCGTATATGTATAATATATACGTTTTCGCGCGCCTAGTGGAAATAATGAGGCTATTGACATCGGCGTAATTAACCGGTGCAATTAACAATGCGCTTTTCGTCGTATATCTTTACGACGGTGGGTGCGGGATTATGCGTCGCGCTTTATTCGCAACTTCCGGCCGATAGTTAAAAAGTCAAGAGCACAAAGAAATAATCACCCGAAAAATCAGAAAGGCGATAAGCCCGACGATTGTATCGAAATAATACCGAGATATATATCATATCGCACACGAATAATACCCGCACCCGCACGTTGATGGAAGGGTGGTGTGGTGGTGCAGGTATAGTGTCATAAAACGCAAACAGCCGCGATAGATCCACAGCGAGAATCAGCCGTAAACTTTGCACTTCCCTTCACCGCGCGCACACAAACATACCCACTCCCACACACACATCACCGATAAATAATAAACAAAGTAAGTGAATCGGAAAAGCGGCACGCCGCATATCCGAGGGAGTAAAAGCCTCATGCGCAGCCAGCGGAGCGCGTACACACATTTGCGTCTGTCGTTGAGGGTGCGGGGAACGCGCAGCGCGCTGTAAAAGCTCACTCGCTCGCTCGGCTGTCCCCGTGAAAAGGCTCGTACGCGCACGGCGAAAGAGCAGTAAAATCATCGCGGCAAAGGGCGAATTAATAGGGACTCCTATACTACGTGCGTGTGATGTGTGCGTCTCACGCATATATAGAAGCGAGCGCGCGCGCGCACGCGATACGTGCTGTCTATACATATTATATACGATATAACGAGAATGGACGCGTGCGGGGCTGCACAAAGGCTTTTCAATTAGATAACCGGCGAGAAAGTGTACGTATGTGTGTAGACTATATAGATATACATTATAGGATGCGACCGATAAACCCGTCAGCGCGATAAATCCCTCCCTCCCAACGCTCACAGCTGCAGCCGCGGAAACGTATATATAGCGGCAGCCTATAGTGCCTATATAATACATATTACAGAGATATATATACACAGCGCAGCTGTGCGAATCCCGAATTTTCGCTAAGCGTTACATTATTAAAATTTTCGTGCTGCCAGGCTCGTCGACCGAGAGAATTTATGCGCGAGCAGTCCCTGCGCCTAGTTCCCCGGTGGCCCATAGAGCGCGCGTATATTTATCGATTCGCGAGCGCCCGCGAGCATCGGACGTTTTTACATGCGAATGCAAGGAAGAAGGAGAAGAGGGCGATCGCCATCGCGCTCTCGCTAACGACTTATTCCATTTTTTACTGCCGCGCGAGCTCGTTTCGTCCGCGATAGCCGAACCCGCGGTATACAGTGCAACGTTCGCTCGAGCGCGGAATGGCTCGTTTGCAACTTTCGAATATCTTGGCGAGGCGAGCAAGTGAGCGAGCAGGAGAGATATCTCGATAATTCTTCTTTTTTTTTTTTAATTTTTGTGCGAATGGAGCGAGAGGAGTTGCCGTGGGAGGGGGATTTTTTATTTATTTATTTTTGTCTTGAGCAAATAAATTGTTATTCTATTCTATTTCTATTTCTATTTTTTTCTTTGAAAAGAAGGATTTTTGAATGGCATGGGTATATGCATATACGAACTGACTTTTTTGATGGAATATAGCAGCCGTTATAGAATTGGAGCAGTATTCAATAATAAAATAGCTTCGTTATTGTTTTCTAAAAATATTTTTTTAAATTCCACCTATATAGTGACACTTATTTTGAAAAATATTAAATTTCGAGACAGAGTTTATTAAAGGATATAGAATTCACTGCCGAAAAATTTTTTCAAAAATTTTATCAATTGCTCGTCGATCAAACGATGACCGCGAAAATTCCGTAAACTACTGCATCGTGTATCCTATAAACTATATATAGAACGCGGCAGTATCGCGCCAAAATTAAATTGCCCCGACAAGATATATACGCCACGCTCGCTTCTATAATGCATAAAAGCGCGGGGCGAAAAAATGGCGCTCCGCTCGAGCGTGTTCCAAAGCTCATGAAAATAATCCGCGTACAAACGCCCCCGCGACTGACAATTATATTCATCAGGCACGCGCGCGTCGTGGGGCGTGGAGATGTGCGCACGTACGTAGTACGGTCGCGCTTGAGCCAGAATTGATTGTAGCATTTATCCGGTGCTTGCCAGCGACAGCATATAATTAATCGTCAGCGTTGCGTGCGAAATTGTTTGTCCGGCCGGCGCGTTCACTTGCGCGGGGCGGCAATCGATTCTTAATAAATATAGCGCGCGTGCGTGCGTGCGTGATGCGTACGAGCAGAGAGGCATCCCGTTGGCCAGCCACAGGGTCAGTCCTGCGGTTGACGATGTTTAATTAACTCGGAATTCGTCTCTCTCTCTCTCTCTCCGTCCGCCTCTCCTGCGCCGGACAGTAGGCGGTGTGAGTTTCCGCACCTGCGCGCGTTAGCATTGTATGCCGGTGATGGGCCTGCCGCGCGCTTGTCATTATATATTAATCCTGGCCGACGGCTCGCCCGGGCGATTTTTGCCCCTCGCACACGTTGCGCCCACGCCCGATTAACGATTAATCGCAAAGAGACGGTACTGTTGAGGTGTTATGAAACAGGCGCGTTCGTGATTATCGTGTTATTTTTGCTTGGATGGGGCTTAGAATGATGATGATGGTGATGATGATGATGATGATGATGATGGTGATGAAGCGTTATTGTCTTTACGTTGCAGTTCAATCAGAGCGACGAGCACCACGTGATCCTGACGAACGTGGATGCCAACCTGGCGGGGAAGTACCGCTGCGAGGTGTCCACAGACGCGCCCACCTTCCTCACCAGGATGGAGTCGAGCTACATGCATGTCGTCAGTGAGTATAAACTGTTTCGGCGATTTTTCTATAGTAACTGCACTGAGAGAAAATTTTTCTCAAAATGTTTATATTTAACATGTTAAATATAAACATATTTTTTTCTCAGTGTGTAGAGGTTTATTAAAAGGTAATTGGGTTTATTTGATTTGTTGGATTAAGCATTGAAATAAGTAAATGATACAGTGGCGTGCGCAGAGAGGGATAATTACTGTTATAGTTGAAAATCATGATTTAGTAGCCATCCCATTTTGGTTAACCCTAGACTCTTTGTTTATATACGTTCTAACTCTTAGTGCGCGCTTAGGCTTACCCTTTTATATGAGGAAATTCACAAAAAATGTGTCACAAAAGATGTTTTTAATTGTACACGATTTTTCCCGCATTCTTTGTGATATAAGAAAGAAGAAAATTTTCAGCGCATTGCCAAAATGGAACCTTTTTCAGCGCGTTGGCGAAATGGTACATTATTCCTCTCAGCCGACGAATATATATTTATATATAGTAGAATTATTTTAGATGAATTTCACAGAAATTAGAGGGGTAGTGGATTATGTGCATGAACGGTTAAGATATGAATTTATAATTCTCGAAAATATGATGATATCTTTAATATATAAGGATTGATGATTTGAATAATTTTAAACATTTAAGAATACCTACAGTGCTTCTGGTATAGTAACTTTCAGTTAAATATATAAATTAAATGTTTAAAAAAATGTATTCAAACTCGAATCAATTTCATTCCATTATCAAACGTTAAAGAAAAAATATACAAATAACACAGCCATCACTAGACGTAAATCAATACAATTATCAAAAATAAAGAAAAGAATTAGTAACAAAAACATAGAAGCTATTAGAATGTTTAACAGATTAAGTAATGAACTCAAAATCATGTCAACCAGCAAATCTGCAGTAAAGAAAAAACTAAAAAATTATATAACTTAATAAATTGTACAAATTTTTATTCGTTATTAGCGGTAAATCTTTATAAATGTTTGATTAACTAAATTTCTATATAAGACGTTCTATTAATTAGTAGGAAATTTGTGCCGTACTCACTCTTTTCTAGTTTGAAGTTTAGCTCTAAGTATTTATTATTATTTTGTACCAGATCTACGCACAGGCAATGATGTTTGCATCGGTAGGACTTACTTTTTGTAAATTTTATATTATATAAGTTCTTTTTTTCTGGTTAATAAATAAACATGCGTTGAAAAATTTATAAAAAATGGCATAAATATTTCAAGATCCAATAATTAATCAAATTTTATTCATTTCTTAATAATATCATCATATGTAGAAATGTTAATCATAAGTTTCTGAGCTGTTTTTGAGTCAACTTTATGACTAAAAACTATAAATTATGGTAGTTACACTTCATAAAATGACTATTTTAAGTAGAAGTAGTAGTAGTAAAACTTCTAGATGTATTATATTACTTTTGTATCATGATTTCGGCTAAAAATCCTTTCATTTAAATAAGACGTTAGCTATCAAATATAGTTAATTTTCTATCCGGGATGTTTTTCATAATTTCAAATTGGCGCCTTGAATAATATTTGTCCTCTAATGCCTATACAAGTAGATGCATACCAAGTACAGTCAGCCGCACGCTCTATATAGTCAAAGCATTTCTTTCATATACTTCTCTTCAAATTAAATAAGAAAAGACATAAACTGCAACAACGCAAGAGCTAAATGAATTTCTAAAAGACATAAAGCCCCCCCCCCCCTCAGCCGTCAATAAAGACCCCTTAATTGCTCGACAAGCGCGGAGAGAGAGAGATCGTCGCCGACTATTAAACCCGCATCTCCCATATCGCCGGCGGGAACAATCGTGTATCCTCGAGCGACTCCGAGACATATTTCAAAGATCCCCTCGCGCAGGAGGAAATCAAAAAGTGACGTGTCCCTCCCTCCCCTCCACCCTTCTCGATTCGCATCAACCTCTCACCCGACTGTCCCGCGGGAGCGACGAATCGTCCGCTTTTTGCCGCGTGGCGCTTATATAGGTATATCTATGGGTATATATAATATATATATAGGTGGTGCAGCGATCATTCGGAGATAAGAGCGAAAGAAAAAGCGCACGCGCGCGTGGATACTATAAAGGGACGCGACTAAAGGCCGCGAAAGAGAGAAACCGCGACAGGCGGCGTTGACCTCGCCCTCTTTGTTTCTCTTCCTTTTCAATTTATCCGCGGCGCAATCTGCAGTCCGCGCAGGCGAGATAGCTACATAACGTGAAAGCCAGCGCGCCTTCTTCTTTCTACTCGTACGCATTGTCCGCTTAATCGCGCCCAATTAAAACGCAGTTGGCCCGAGGCTATTGGAGCCCTTCCCCCTTTTTTCAGTTATTCTCTCTGTCGAAAAATTGCCTACCTACCCTTTTAAACGCGCGGGCTTTGGGGTGCACATAGCCTTTCGGAAAAGTGACGGCTATAAGCTTTTACCGGGTCTATCACCGGCACTCTACCATTGCGACAATGAATAGCGCGTTTTCTCCCTTTGGTATATATATGAGCAGATATGACTAAATGGAAATCGGAGATGGGGATGACTGTATGAGCGCGAGCGCGCATGCGTGTGGGTAATTATGCGGCTTTACGTGGGTAAATTATGCATTCATGATGAAATTATTATAATGGCGACTATATTGTAATTTCGAAAGTCATTTTCGTATGTGTTGTACTAACTGATTTATCGATGTTTTTATGGCTATTGAAGAATGTAATATTATCTTCTTGATCACGCAATGATTGATATGTACCAAATATTAAATCACAAGCAAGCGTTAATTTGAATGTGCGTATATGTGTGAAATGAAATATTAGACGAATTCGTGGTAAAAATACCTGTGCAGATGAGCGGGATAGGGCTTTAATTATCTTAAAATATTTAACTACATTAATTAATGATGTTTAATTAATACTAATTAAACTGCAAAATGTATTTTAAGTAGCAGCTAAAGACGAATTTTTGCATAATACACGTACTTATAATAATTTCCTGAAATTACATAATTAGAATAAATATAATGAGTAATATATGAAAATCTATGAAAATTTTCATAAATTTTCGAAAGGATACTTTTCATTATTCCTGACAAATATATATCGCACATTATTTTATATAAACAAAAATTTAATCAATTATAGTACAATGCTTTATATACTTTAACGTAATTAGCAGAAGCAAAAAACTTTGGAATTATAAACAACATATTTACTAAGAAGAGGATTAATTTATATTAAAAGCAAAAAGATTTTCGTACACATATTAATTACGTGAAAGAACATTTTATTAATACACACATAATATAAAATACAAAAATACTTTAAAATTGTGTAATATGAACACATTGGTAACGTATATTATGTAAACAAAGGTCGATCTGTAATGCAACACCAGTAATACGCTGACTAATACGTTATTTCCCGCACGTGTTTAACTGAATTACTGAAATATTAAATCCGCGTAAATATTTGCCCGACGAACAACTCGCCAATTGATTGAACTATAAAATGCACAATGCCCGAGCACTATTATGCGTGTTTGCTCGCCTGCGCTCGGTAATGCAAACTGCATTATCATACACTCGCGAATATCGTCGGATCCTCTCGAGACAATATCACCTGCACGCGTGTGAAAAAGCGCCAAAAACTAAAGGAGAGAAATAAATGCGCGGCCAAAGCGTATACGGACCGATCATGCGCTTCACATCCGCACGTCCGCGGGCCATTGTTATACCGCGGCCGTGCATACACAATGCCGTGTAAATGAACTCGCGGGTGTGAGGTGCAATAGCTCCGAGGGCTATATCCGGGATAAATTAAATAATCGTGGCCGGCCGCGGGTGTGAGCGAGCTCAGCGAGGAACAAAAATCCAGGCGATAGAGTATTGAATTGAAAGGTTATTAGCGGGGAAAATTGGGGTGGATGACGGATAGTAGATTGAGCTATATTGATAGATATTGGAATTCCCAAATTTATTGGAAAGTGTATTATGCTTTTCTTGCTTGTTCAGGCTGGTTTTGCTTCGAAAATATTTTAAATCGAGGAATTAAGGTCGCTAAATAATGGATAGCAAACAACTTTTTAAAATCATTTTCCTTGTAATTAATAGCAGAATCAAAAAGAAAATGTAAGTGTACATTTTATGGGTGAATTATACCTGCGGGGTCCCCGGAAAAACAACTGTCCATGTTTTATATACATCAATCACTTTTTAATATTCTTAATTGACTTAATTCTTTATTGACTATATTCATTAAAAAAAGTAAATTATTTTACAAAAGGGACTTCGTGGTTTGCTTTATATTTCATTACACTGCAGATAACATTTAGTATTATATCGAAAATATTTCAAGATGCGAAGATAACATTTTCCCATTGTAATACATATATATGTAATACATATATGTGATACATATATGAGGCGTTTCACGTCAGCTCTCCAGGCGCGGCGCGCGAGCGCGAAATCATGCTATTTTCAGCTTGTGTTTGAAGGGCTAAGATGTATCTAAAAAAAATAATCCCCAAGTGATTTCGATGTATTTTTTCCTCAGCTTTCCGATGGTGCTATTAGTTTCTCAAAATTTTTCAATTCTAACCTCAAAAAAACATAAAACATGTTATATCTCAAAAACTATATTTTTAATATTTTTTTTGACCTGCTAGATCGAAAGAGGGGGAAATTTTACATGGATATAGCCTTTTTCTACATAGGGGTTTTTTGATTTTTTCGAGATATTATTCAAGAAATACTTAAAATTGAATATATATATGTACATATTACACATGTGATATGAATTTTTTGCAGAATTGCCGAAGGGAAATGTGACGGTGCGCGTGGAGAAGCCGCGCTACGCGCTCGGCGACACCGTGCGCGGCAACTGCACCGCACCGCCGGCCAATCCAGCGGCGAACATCACCTGGACTGTCAATGGACTTCCGGTAAGTGTTCTCTCCTTTAGTCCTCTCCTTTGCCTGCGCGCACGTACTCTTTACTCCCCTGGCGCATTCCCCGCGTTACGCGCGCCGCGCGCAGCCCCCGGGAAGCGCGAGCGATTTCCGAACGAGAAAAACCGGTATATATATATATATGATGTCCACGTATGTACACACACACACACACACGCACGTGTCTGTGTGTGCGTGTGTGCGTGTGTGTGTGTGTGTGTGTGTGTATGTATAGGTAGATATATGACGAGCATCGCGATCTGCGGATGTAATGGCCTTTTACGCGCGAAACACATAGCGCGGAAGTGCTTTTGTAATAGCCGTTTAGAGTCACGTTCATGCTTCCGTAATAACCGAGCCTATATAATTCCTCATGCAAAATTCGATTTCATGCCGCGTGTATGTGTATTAGTGGATAAAACGCGCGCGTGCCACACTCTTTTCCGATTACGAGCTGGATGGAAAAAGTTGACACGGCGCGTTTTTTTCGCCCCGGCAGCGCGTATGGAAGATTTTTTAATCGTGCGGATTATTGGTGAAAATGTTCACGTAGCGAATTGGTGAAGATATACGCAGATATGCGCGCTCCGTCATATAGTTAATGTAGTTTCAGTTAATGATATAGATATTGCGTTATAATTATGCTTTTCATTAAATATTCAGGAATAATTTTAATCTCTGCCTCGTTAGGCATCACAGATGAGAATCATTCTATACCTATAGCACGAGTAGGTTTTATCATTTCAAAATTTGATATTATTTTAAATATTGAAATTGTGACGGTGCGCAAGCTCGGCGAATATATTATGATAATTAAAACTATATATATATATACAGACACACACACACACACACACACACACACACACACACACACACACACACACACACACACACACATATACATATATAATTCATACAATACCGAATATCGAGAGATCATTATAAGCTAATGTCACTGGTAATCTCATTTTCAGCCAATCACACTCCATCATATATAGTTCACCCGTACCTTATATATACTATGAATTTGAAAATTGAATTAATTTCTAACCAAATAATCAATACGCCGAGTAAGCTCGATTCGCTCATTGCAAACTGAAGTTCCCAATTTAACACGACGCTTTCCGTCATCGTTCTCCCCTTTTATGCAATGCATACCTCGCGCATAACACACATGCAGCAGCCATCGTATACGTATATAGTAGCCTACAATGCAAAAAAGTCATCATCCTCGCGCTCGCGCGTATACATAAACCCTTCCGGTGTCCGAGATTTTCAATTTCGCCCCGCCGATCGTTTTACCACGGTAATTGCATAATGTTATACGTCCAACGCTTGCTCTCTCACTCTCTCCCCCTCATTCTCTCTTACTCTATACTCGCAGACAACGACAACTACTACGCCGACGACGGCGACGACGGGGATTTTGCATAATCGGAATAACTCGGCCGAGCGCGACCGCGTGGAATGCAGTCGCCACCGCGGCTGTTATAAACCGGCCGATTTGCATACTTATATATTCCCGGGAAATATGAAATCAATCCGCGCGAAAGTGTACTTCACTCTCGACGTGCGGACGCTCCTCTGTGTGCCTGTGTGTGTGTCTGTTATAGAAAAGGGGGAGAGACGACCGACGGCGGGGTAGTTGGCGAGAGAGAGAGAGAGAGAGAGAGAGAGAAAAGGCAGCAGCAGCAGCAGCAGCGCACCGAGGGCCGGGATACAGGCGAATCCACTTTTCGCCTCTCCGGAAATGCATTAGCGAAAGTCGTTATTCCGCCGCGGGATAAACCGCGCGAGCGCCCTTTTTTCCGCCTCTCTTTCTCTTTGTGTTTTCCTCTGCCGCGCCCTCGCTACCCCGCGCCCTCTGCCTCCTTCTCTCTCTCTCTCTCTCTCGCGCACCCCCGCCCCGTCGTTTATAAAAGGCGGCTCGATAAATCTCGCGCCCCGCGCGCGGGCACCAATGAACCGCCCGCGTTCGAACTGCACCCCACCAAGGCACTTGACCTCTGCGTATATATAAGTATATAACCATTTGTATATATGCTAATAATAATAATGCGCTAATGACTATACTTTTACTGCTTGAATTTATATATTAAAGCTAATTAACCCGCTCGTTGAATTCATATCAGCATTATTATTATTAATATTATTAATATTATTATTATGCTCTCGCGCGCAACGACGTTTTTCTCATTATAATATATACCGCGGCGCTTTACACATCCCTCCGACGATCTTTTCGACAATTAAAAATGCACACTGCGCCGCATGTACGTGCGCGTGTACTCCCTCTCTCTCTCACTCTCTCTTCCAACTTCTCGAGCGAAAGAAGTCTCGCGCTTCAAGAATAATAAACGAAACGAATGCGCGCTTTTATCCGCGCTTTTATTATCGCGGCACAGCGCGCGTACGTTTGAGCTTTTTGACGTCGGGATTACCCACGTGCGCATGTGTGTGTGTGTGTGTGTGTGTGTGTGTATGTATCAGGGTATATAACGCCTTGGAAATTTCTTCTCCGCGACGAGACAAGACAACGCGGCGCAAGACGAAAAAGCCAGCGACCAGCTTACGTGGCCGCGAGCTTTTACGGCGGGGGACACACACGCGGCTGCTGCTGTACCTAGTCGCATGCTGCGAGATCCCAAAGGCTAAATGCAGCGGGGATGTATAAAGGGTGGAAGCGGAGTGGTATATATACACACACACATATATACGGGAGGACTACTGGTCTTTCAGAGCTATCTTTCTTTTATGCGTGTATACGTGCGCGCCGCGAGAGTCCTTTCATCTTTCGGTTGCATTAATCTTTCCGCAGCTCCCCTCGAGTGAAAGCTCGGAGAAAATTAAATGTTTAAAGGAGAATAATATGTCTTTTTACCCGGCGAACGGATTGCGAAAACGCGTCCGCGCGTCATATGCGGGTATATATAGTCGTCGTGCCGATCTACTTAAGCTCATCAACCATGCTTATTGAATTTTTTCCGCATTTCCATCGTATTATATATATAATTTCTCCGACTGAGAACCTCCAGTTTTTCCTCATTTCCGTACTACCGCTCTCTCTCTCTCTCTCTCTCTCTCTCTCTCTCTCTCTCTCTCTCTCTCTCTCTCTCTCTCTCTCTCTCTCTCTCTCTCTCTCTCTCTCTCTCTCTCTCTCTCTCTCTCTCTCTCTCTCTCTCTCTCTCTCTCTCTCTCTCTCTCTCACACACTCACTCTCTCACTCCCCCAGTCACGACAATAATTAAAACAAACTTTTCTCGCGCCGAGAGAGAAGAGCATCCCGCGGCGGCACTCCTTTTTCTAACTTTGAGAAAGTCATTAAACCACACCGCTTGCTCGATAACACACACACACACACACACACACACACACACACACACACACACACACACACACACACCTACACTCGCGCGACCCCTTTTCCTCTAATTCAAAAAAACGCCCTTTCGAGCAAGTAAACCTACAAATACATACACGGCGGGATAATAGCTGCGCTTGTACATACATATATAGTATACACACGCATACACGTGTAATAAAAAGCGCGAGCCGGAAGCTAATAAATGCGCGCCCAGGCACGCGTGTAAACGATATCAATAAAGAGTATATTGTCGAGAGGCTGCGGGGCAGCAGCAGCAGCCACAGCATTGCGCGCGAAACAGAGCTTATCGCTCGAATTAATATGAGTTTATTAAGGAGCTAAAGTCTACCGTCCTGTCTTCGGCCGCGCAGCAGCAGTGGCGGATCCCTATCTCGAGGCGGTACATGAAAAAAAAAAAATTGCGAGGCGCAGACGTACATACGTGCTATATATAAATGTGTGTGTGTGTGTGTGTGTGTGTGTGTGTGTGTGTGTACATGTATATATACGAGTGCATCGTTTCCTTAAGAAGCGACGCGATCACCCGCGCGCGGGCGAGCGAGTGAGAGAAACAAATGTCATTCGTAGATAGTAAATCCAGCAGTTCAGCGACACGCGGAATGTTCTCACAGTGCGGCAAGAGCGTGAGCGCGAGAGATAGAGAGAGAGAGAGACTGCTTATGGCCTCATGCGCGAGCAGCGGCAGCAACAGCCGCGAGGAGGAAATAAACTCGCGACTTTATATATGTGCGCGTAATAATGCCGCGAAGCGATTTACTTGACGTCTACCATCGTACATCAAAATTTCTTTCTATTCTGCTCGCGCTACCTAGGCTCTGCTCTCCGCCTCTCTCGCGCGCGCAGCTCTTTATCTCCCGGCTTAATACTTCTTTCTTCTAGTCTCATTTTTTATCCTCTTCTGCTTTCATAAACTGAACGGTTTATGATTCCCCCACCTCCTCCTCCTCTTCCTTCTACCATCCCCGGCGAGAGAGTCAAGCTGCTGCTGCTAGCGTCTCTTTCTCTCGTCTATTCTGTTTTCTATCTCTCGCCGCATATTCTTCAGCATCTTCACTTCTTTATCTTCATTTATGGCCTCAGATTTATTTTACTGAAACATGATAAACGCTTACACCCCTGTCCCCCGCGCCACCCCGCGGAGCGCATTTCAATTTAGTTTTATTATTATTGAATTCGCCGCTTCAAAGCCGCGCGCGCGCACTGACGTTTATATTACGGGGCTTCCTGTACACGATCGCTTTACTGGCGCTTTTTGCCACCGCACGAGCCACCGGTAAATTCGTTCGGAGAATCGTCGCACGTCGACGCACAACCCTCGCCTAAACTCCATCCAATATACACAAGTCTAGCTATGTGTCTAATATTTATGAAATGTCGTTAATGACTGTGCGAAAGTTCATAAAGTCAATTTTGCTCGGCGCAGGTTAATTCGAGCTACGTGAGGAACATACCGACGAGGAGTGCGAGCGACAATCGAACGACCACCGTGGCAGGCCTCGAGTTCGAGCTCAACACTGACAGCTTCAGCGACGGCAGGCTCCACATCGTCTGTCGCGCCGACGTCTTCCATCTCTACGAGGAGCAGGCACGACTGGTGCTCGAGGAGGAGCGACCCAGACTCGCATCCGTACTGGGCACGCGAGAATCTTCGCATAGCCGTAATTATCGAATTTTTTTTTTCTTGGCTGTATGCTATAATATTCTTTTTGTACCACAAGCATAATTTTCGCGTTTTATGAAACTATTAATAGAGCCGAAAGCGACCACTTGTCGACCAGTGGGCGGTAAAAACTGTAAAGCACTCGCTGCTCGCAGTAGCGGGCGGGAAAAAATCGAAAAATGCCCGCTGTCGTTTTTGAATGGAGTTTTCAAGATTGTTTAAGAAAATCATCGATATTTTGAAAAAAAGCAAAAATTTATACTTGCGGTACAAAAAATATGGTGTGCACCAAGGGCTAAGTGGGTTTTTTAACCTCATATGGTTGCAGTACTCGTCTTCGGTTCGCAAACGCCTTCTTCGGTTCGTGCTAGCTCACCTTCGACTCGTACTGCAACCCCACACTCGGTCTAAAAAGACCCACTTTACGCCCTTGGCACACAATTTACTATTCTGAGACGAGTTTTCAAAGGGAATTTATTTTGTATTTGTTAAAATAAAATATTTATTATTTTAATAGGAAAACTGTTACGATAGTAAGTTCAATAGTGAAAAATATTTATTTATACTCTATAAAATCTGTTTAAAAAAAAAAAATTTTCGAGTAAGATCTACTCTGTCGTAAATTGTAAATATTAATAACAGTTAATAACTGTTAAAAATTATTTTAAAACGGTTTGTAACTGTTTAATTGAAACTGTTCATAAATGTTACCAAATGTAGGATTCTGGACACATTTTCAAATAGTTTTTAGGCAGTTTTAAACAGTTCTAAACACTTTCAAATAATTTTGAATGGTATTTAAAAATAATTAATAATTTGTAATTAATTAAACGAATGATATTTAAGAAGAATTAATAATTCGTAATTAATTTAACTATTATTAACCAGTACAAACTGTTAAAAACTGTTACAAATAGTTGTTAACAATTAATAACGTCCAGCGAATCCCACATTTTATAACATTCAAGAACAGTTTATAACTTTTACCAACAGTTTTTAACATTTTTTAACAAAAATATTTCCGCTAGGGTAACGAGCTAAGGAAATGAGTTTAACGGGGTTCCATGGTCCTACCATTACCGACCGAGCAATTCATACAGTTTCAAGCTGATTAAAAATAAAATACATCGAATCACAGAAAATCAAGAGTACACTCTTCTGTGTTTTTTAACGTTCTATCATCCAGTCAAAGTTTGGAATCGAAATATCAAGCCGTTTTTCAAAAACTTTGAACGAAATTAAATTTCGCTTTGTTCAAAGTTTTTGCAAAAATGACTTGATATTTCGACTCCAAACTTTGACTGGATGATAGGACGTTAAAAAACACAAGAGTGTTCTCTTGATTTTTTGTGATTCGACGTATTTTATTTTTAATCAGCTTGAAACTGTGTGAATTGCTCGGTCGATAATGGTACGAGTATGGCACCACCTTAATCGAAAAACTGATTTTCATCGTTTGAGAGAAAAATATTATAAATTAATAAAGTTTGACACGAGAATATTAAACAATACAAAGTTGGTAATAATATTTTACAGGTTGATATTTTGATAAAAGAACGTTGCGTATATGCTATCTAAATGAAGTTTATTTAATTTTTTTAATTTATATAATCACAAATTTGCTTTACTTTATTTTCTACCTTTGCAACGTGTGTTTAAGAATGATGACACTACTTCGAAAAGAATTTCCAGAGAAATCTTCCTCACTATTTTTTGATTTACTTCTGTTTCAGGAAGCACAACAAGTAACGCAGAAGGATGGTTCTTAACGTTGGCGATTACTAACGTATTACTAGGCAGTATGAGATAACATCAGTAAGATGGAAGATTGAAATAAAACCTGGTTAACTTCGAGCGAGTTGGAAGTAAACAAGAGAAAAGTGGAGAGAAAGAGAGAAGAAGGAAAGATAGAAGAATTCAGAGTGCGCGATGCAAAGTCGTTTGTAAAGTTTTTAAATTCCTCGAGTTGAGGTCTCGCAAGAGAATGAGGAGGGTGATGGAATATTATAGAATGGACGATTGTGAAGTATAATGTTGAGAAGAGGAAAGATGAGAAAAAACAAGCCAAAGTGTTTCACTGAATCACGAAAAAATCGAGCGTATGTTATTTGTGTAAATAGAATACTAATTTAGTGAAAACTGTCTGTACGTATAATGCGAGATGCGCATGCGTTATGGCGCAAATTTGTAATCCAAATAATATGTCATTATATAAATAGATAAAAGATGTTCCCCTCAGAATATCAAAAAAATATCTCGTTTTAAGCGCATGGAAGAATATATGCCCGATGGATATTTTTTATTCTCCTGACAGCTTTTTTTGGTACCTGGCAACACGTAAACTGCCTACACGAAGTACGTCCTATCAAGCTCTTAAGACGAAATGTTGTTATTGTTTCCCATGGAATCTTGTTTAAATGAATAACAAATAAAAACAATGACCTTCCTTATATTATATTCATTGCTAATACCCAAACACTTTTTCCTTACCTCATTTTAACTTTGATTAATTTATAACTTAACAAAATATAATTTATGGAAAAAAAGAATAATTATTGGAAGGGAAGGCGTTCAATAAATACACGTTTTTATGTTACTTGATTTTCATTAAACAGTAGTGACAACAAAAACAAATTCTTACAGAATCAATTTGAGTATTGACTATAATTATAGAATAAAATTTAAGTAGATGAAATATCTTTAAAAAAAAAAATTTAATTTCAAGGAATGGGTTACATGTTTGAAAAAACTAAGATTATTATTTGCTTTAAATAATGATGTCAATTATTATTAAAAATTAATGGTGATGTGAATAACTATATAATAAAATTATATCTTGCAATAGAAAAATTATGTAACAGTCGCGTGAATTAATCAACACTATTCTTAAATATTATTTACTATTCATTTCAATATTCACTTCATTAAAAAAAAAATTGAGTAAAATGTTCATAAAAAATTTAAGCTGATTTTTCAGCAACCTCTTTCTGTAATTCTTGAAGTTTCATTTCCATTACATCAATTGTTGCTTCTCTAATTTTGCTTTTTTCTTGACCTATAGCTTGAATTTTTTCTATATGTTCTGTCACATGTGCCACTCGCCTTTCAAAATATTCTTTTGCTCCTTTCACATTCTTTTCAACAAAATATCCAGTACCAATATCAATGAGAACTTTTTGAGTATCTTGCAACTTTCCAGGTACGTACATTGAACCAGTCAATGGAACGAGGATTTCTTTTCCTGTAATAATTTATATCAAATTTTAATATTTTTAATGAAAAAATAATTGAGAAATAATTATATACTCAATAAAATGTATTAATTACATAATTTTTACAATTTCTCTGATTATTTCTGTTCACATTTTAAAATACTTCTAAAATTTATAAAAATATTTTGCATAGAAATTTAAAAATAATATATAAAAAAATGCTAATTCTGATAGCTTACCATTTTGTAAACAATATCGATAAAATCTATATTAAGATAAAAATATTAATGTCAAATCGCGATCTTATTCTAAATGAAATAGAAGGAAATTTAGGCCAAATAATAAGATATTTGTTTCTTCTTGACTTCCATTAGAACATGGTGATAATGTAATTTTTTTTTTAATAAAATTTTCTTCAATGTTTGCAACAATAGTTATACATGACTTATAAGTCCAGATTAAAAAAACAATTTTACTAAAATATGGGTTTCTTCAGTTTCTTTAAATTTCACATTTCCAAATGTCAGAGATAAAGAATATCTTTCATTTGCTCACTATCACAGCTGTTATAAAATATCTAAAATATTCCTTTTTAACCTTTAGAGGACGGGATGGCCCCTATACGGGCCATGCCCATGATCGACCCTTTACATGTGTTAGTTTTGAGATGTGAGACATCACAAAAACTCGATTTCTATAGAAAAGTGAGAGAAAACAGTAAACCCAAATCCCCGTCCTCTAAAGGTTAATTAATTAAGCTTATTAATAGGTTCAGTATGGCATAATCTAAATCATGAAATTTGCCGTAAATTTGCTTTGGATTGCTGTAAAACAAAAAACTTCTAAAACTTTTGTCTAGGAACGCTTTTCATATCAGACACAATAATAAACATCATTAGGGATAATTAAAACAGAAAATATTTCCGATTCCTTTTTATTTTTTGTAAACTGAAGGTATTTTTTCTTATACATTATCCGTACTAAACCTCTTAAAATCTTTCGATTTTACAAATGTTTCAAAATAAAATCATGTGAATAAATGAATTTATCGTCATATGAACTGTAGAAATATGAACTATGGAAATTAGACTATAAAACTTATTATAATTTTTGCTTTTTTGATATAACACTAAAATATAGTAAAATCATTCAACTTAACTATAATTCTCCATTTCTAATAAATTTCATATTTTGCTGTGATAGAGGAGTAGAGGACTATGCCACATTAAATGCATCTTTTTATTTTCATAACCACATAAATATTAATTATTAATCGATTGGAAGTAGAATAAAATAAAATATTGGAAAAGCATTTAAATTAAAAAAGTTAGAAAGTAATATATTAATACCTGCAACTATACAGATATAAATGAGCATATTCTAACCTCAAAAAGTTAAAATAAAGTTTAGCAATTCCTGAATGAATCAAAATAAGTATTAATTGCAATAAAAATTACCTTTAGAATCTGGAGTAAATTTATCGAGGCATTCATTTGATTCCATAAATTTGCTCTGAGCGATTTTTAAATTTTGTAATGACTCTTGGAACGTCATTAATTCTTGATCCAATTGTTGTTTTAACTGTGAGAGTTGTTGTAAACTTAACTGAGTTAAATCTACCTGCTGGAGGTGAGGTTGCTCCGTCATCGAAATCTGCGACATTTTCCTTGCGTTTCTTTACAAAATGTGACAAATTACTTTCAAAACTTTCAAAGTTCAGCTCCAAACTCAAAAAACTTTTTCAATGCTGATGACCAAACACGGGCAAAAGCCGCTGTCTCGTTCACTCTCGTCCAGCAGGCAGCATGATGTGTAGAGAAAGATCAGTATTCACTATTCAGTCACTAAACTGAAGTCGTAAGATGACGCCACATGACAAGGTAAGTATGTGCTGCGATCTTACAGACAATACCTACATTACTGTCAGAAAATTTTCTGGCTTTTTTAAATGATTTTAATATTTGTAATGCATAGTATTATTAGTTGAAATTAGTTTATTTTCATATTACTTAAATACAAAAATATATTTTACCACTGTATCACAAATTTGATAGATTATTTTAATTTTATTTCACTAATGAACTCATCATTATTACATATAATTATAACAATTTCTCAAAACGACATTTCTGCCTCTGTAAAAAATAATTTCGAAATGTTTAATAAAGCATTTTTGTAGGCAATAGTTTATATTGAATTAATTAAATTGTTTTACCACTTGCGTAAGTCTCTTCTGCATTTGATTCTTGTAAACTACTTATGAACTCTTGGAAGACGTGTAGATATTTATTTAAATTAGTTTTTGTAATATCTTTTATATTTCTTAATTCTTTAATTGACATTCCTTGTTGCATTGACTTTGCATCAAATATATCAATTTCTTCCATCAACTCTGTAACATTAGGTATAGTAAAGGGGTCAAATTCTTCAATATCTTTAACATCAATAGGGACTCCAATTTTTCCAGTGCTTGGATGAATACAGAAAGGAGCTTTTAGTAAATGATTCATTCCCAATGTTACATGTATATCTAATCTAGGATATGCATATTGAATCATAATCTCTTCAATTAGAAATGGTGTTTTGCACCATTTTTCAGATCCCTAAAATAAGCTTATGAAGATTATAGTAATAATACATAAAAGATATATTTAAAAATCTATTTAAAATAATACAAACTAATTGGCATTGATTTTGGAAAAAGTTTATAAAAGCTTCCCATCTAGTCAAACTTGTTGAATATTGATGAAGCATTTCTTTTATTTCTTCACGCATCTCTTCATCTATGATACCCAGAAATTTGGATACTCTTTCATCAGTTCCTAACATATTTTGTTCTTCAACACATATTTTTACAAATACAGGTTCAATTATTTGAAGTGCTCTCCTGTAAAAAATTATATTTAGTTATGAAACATATGCATTATAAAATAATGAAATTAGTATTACTGGTATTGCTATTACTTGACAGATGGATGAATTTTATCTTTTATTTCTACTTTCTTCTTCTTGTATTCACCTCCAGTGACTAATTGTAAATAATTAGCTACGGCATACCTGCCATCATGTCTTAAAAATCTAGCTCTCTGATCACAGACCCAACCATGTACACCTCGTCTACCAGAATACACCCACAATATATAATTGAATCCAAAATCCTCTAGAGAATTAAAATAAAAGTACGTAACTATTAAAGAGTTATTAAATTGTAAATATAATATTTTCTGAATATACAGTAAGAATACCTTTCAAAGCTATATCTAAAATTTTTACTGCTAATATCATAAATTTCCAACATTTTTTACAAATATCGACGCCAGAACAACAAGTTCTTACTTCATCATAATCTGTCATATCAATATCAAATGCCAATTCTCTTTGAATTGGATAAAATGTTGGTATTCTTGTACGATTTAATGGCCTAAGAAAATTACTTAGTAAATACTCTAAATTTCAGATATTTAATGCAATTCATTTACAACACAAAAAAAAAAGTAATTACGAAGTATTATAAACAGCACCAATATCTATCTTAACAGGTTTATATTTTAGTATCACATTTTTTAATGCATCTATGCAACTGAATGCTTGATTTCTCAAATATCTTTCACCTTGGAAATTGAGTGCAAATTCTCGGCAAATAAATGTCTTATCTGAAAATTAAAAGAATGAGAATGAAAAAATAAAAAGAAATATTTAGTTTTCAATTGAATTTTTTAGTGCTGCTACCTTCTCCATAATACAACCATTTAAATAAGTCATCAAATGGAAATATTCTTGAAAAATAAATCTTGAGCACATCAGCTAAATTTCCAATCATGATATTTTGTCATTCCTACTAGGTATAAAGTAAAAATTAATATAAAAGTTATTAATATTTTACTAGAAAAATTTTTTAGAATTCATAATGCTAGAGTACTTACAGAAAATATAAATTTGACAAATTCACATTTACCAAAAACTATATAATGCGTAAGTATTTACTATTTTTTATCATTATCTGTGTCGAATCTCTAAATGAACGTTTACATTTTAATTTTTCTATAGTTCTTAACCTTTCGGTGATAACCCTGTGACTTAAGGTGTTTGCTATTGCACTTTTAGTTGCAGCCACGATCGTAAGTATAGACAAGGTATACGACCGTGGTTGCAGCCCATGAGTAGGTATAGTAATAGAAACAAATCAAAACTTGAAATTTGAACGTCAACTAAAACAATACTTGCTAGTAAAAAGTAAATACAACACAAGACGACTAAATTCACTAAATTCTCTATCACCTAGTAACGCGCGCATGCGCATTAATTTCATTGGCAGATCGCGACATCTGGACAATAACAGCGTCGTGAGCCATGATGAGCCCATGGCATATTGGCATTCAATATGGCATGGACATAGCAACACGGTACACCATTCACTGATCCATTCACCTGCAACATCATCGCCAGGATCAACATTCAACATTTACTATAAAAATCATGGCTGATGAAGACGTAAACGGTGACTTAGACGAAGTTCAAAAGGAAAAGTCACAAAAGAAAACAGCCAAATATGACAGCGGAGCAGCGGATTTGGAAAAAGTCACGGACTATGCCGAAGAGAAGGAAATATCATCTTCCGAAGGTTTCTCCAGTGTAAGTTTTACTATTCTTTAGTCACGTGCTTTTTACCGATGATTTTTTTTATACGTAATTGAATTCAGAAAAGTGAAACGTTGATTAATATCATTTTTTGTTTGCTTCTTTAATATAGCATATTTTAAAAACTTATTTTTAGAATACGTGCCTAGTAAAAAGAGTTTTTAACCTCTTAAAGAATGTAAATAGTTTGTGTTTATTTTTCCTAATTTTAAATGACTTTAAAACATTCTTATTTTATACTTATTTTTTATTCATTTCTTTATTTTATATCACTTTTTTCGAAATTACATAATAATTCAACTAAATACTTACATTAAATTTAGGCGATGAGCATTATTGGAGACAGACGTAATAAAGAAGCAGCAGAAAAGAAAGCAAAAGAGAAAGAACTTTTAAAAGTATCCATTAATAAGGAAGATGTAGATCTAATTGTAAGTTGACAACTACTCACTATTCAATCATACTTTGTAATTTTTATAAAGAATTTAAGAAACTCAATATTTTTATTTCACAGGTGAAAGAAATGGAAATTAGTCGAAACAAAGCTGAACAAACATTGAGGGAGCACAGGGGAAATGTTGTGGAAGCTTTAATTACTCTCACAAGTTGAAAGTTTAGTGAATTATTTTCTGAACAATCTGTGTGAATGGCAAAGTGGTTACTGCGACAAATATGTAAAATCAAATTTTCAATTATTTATTATCAGGAAGAACATCCAAAGATAAATAAAACGATTGTTGACTCGTTTCTTTACATATTTAATAGTATTGTTTCTTTGTTTACTGTAACCATTAGTTATCACCATACTACTACTTACTTAAAAAGTGTTGGAAAATGGGTAAATAATTATCACAGTTTTTATAATGAAAATGTAATTTATTTGATGTGGTGCAATGACTTAAAATAATGGAAAAATGAATGTATGAGCTGGTACTGATGAACAGTGCTTTGCACCAAGGACTGCCGTTGTTATAATCTTCTTAACAAAAAGCTTCATAGTTAAATGCAACATAAATATGGAAGTGCATTGGACAAAGAAACATCGGCAATCCATAGTACACTAGTACTGATTTCCATGATGAGGTAACATTTGTCTTACTTGTACTTAGTTTATCAAATTATCCAGTCATACGCTCATATATTCTTGCTGCAGATCGGTGTCATTAAACAATAACTTTCATTCGAACAATATTACCATTTAAGAAAATCGTTGATTATTACAAACTTTTTCATTAATTGTCGGACAGTCCCAGAATGCAATATACAAATTAATTAAAATTTGAATGATTAGCGCACGTTCCCTAGCTCCTTTTTTCCAAATAACTTTTTTCAGCATGATTAACGTAAATTTACATACATAGACACTTTACACGAGTCAATGTCAATTTACAAAATTCTTAGTTACACACATAGCATTTACTAGGTCTAAAATTCAATTATATCACATTGCGCAAAATAAAAAACGTTGGTCTTTCGGAAAAGGAACATGCAATCGAAAATATAATTAGCTACAGTAAAACCAAACATCATCAATCAATTGCATATTGTGCTGAAGCAGGATTTGATTCTTACAAAATATAGATATTATGTACATCAGAGACTTTATCAACTTCTATTTTATGGGGCCGTCCGACTGCGATCGATACTTAATGGATATTTTCACTGGCTGCCAGGATCGACTAATCAGGACGAGGCGTTAAGTTTCGAGAGCAGGAGTAAAGATACAGTTGCAATTGTTACAATGGACTTATCACAGAACATGTATGGCATTAATATTCATTATCGTCGTCATTAGTGTAATATTAGGATATTAGATTTAAGACCTTTGATAAAACTAAGTTGGAGGATCAGGAAGCCAGTATAGTACTAAACGATGATTATTGTTGCCTCTGGTTGCCCATAATTCAGCTTGCACGTTTTTTTTCCTTGCAATTTTTTTTTAACAGTTAATTACACAAAACGATTAATAATAGTTCTTACTATAATTGACTAACGCTTACTATACATTTTATTTAGCATTTTTGCAATATTTGCCACTTTACACTTAATGAACGCCAGTATCAATTTCTCTTCGATTCCAATTAGCGATTTGCCGATAAACTCACCAAGTAGAGTTTAATATACAAGTTTTTTGTACAATGTACTTAAAAGCCAACATAATTATTACTCTGTTAAATTATGGACAACCCTAAAATTTATCAATAAGAACATAAAGTCAAATCTAAAATTTTTCAAGAAATTGAATTGATTGCGTTTAAAATATCAAAGAAAAATCGATGGTTGCCTGATTTTTCTGCTGATAAAAATTGATCAAATAAAAAAAAAAGAAAAATAGAAACGAAAAAAAAGATAGGGAGAAAGTATCGGTAGGAATATCTGCAGGCAAAAAATATACAAAAATACAGGGCACAGGTTGCGCAATAGCATTAATAGTAATAATAATCGTACATATTGAGAGAAAGAGATCATATAAAACGCTAACTAGAATCATTTACTCCATTCTGGAAGAGTTTGATGATTTACAATTAAAAATTACTATCCGGTAATAAACAAAGTGTCTAGAGCCTCCCGACGGAACCCACTCCGAGGGTTCGAGCCAGACTAAAGGCTACTCTCTTTCTTTCATTATTTATTATTTATTTATTTTTTTTTTCATTTTCATTTTCATTAAACGGGAGATATCGTTTGATCCGCTGACAAAGGAACAAAATTGGTTTAATCGTCTGGCCGACGCCTTTATCACATCAACTGTGTTTTTTTTATCGTGGCAACGTAGCGCGAGCTTCGATCGTCTTGGTCCTCTGTGTTGTGAGTGTGACTTGCTCTCAATTAGCGCGACATCCTCTCAATTATGGAAGCAAAAGGCGGAATAAAGTGCCCGCTCACTCTCTTTCTCTCTTTCTCTTTTTGTGTGTACGTCCTCCGAGCAAAAAAGAAAAAAAAGTCATCGCACACGCTGCTGCTTTCTCTCATTTCATTTCCTAATAAAAACGATGACACGGGTTAGCTCTCTTTTCTCATTGTTCGTCGAAAAACCTTCAAAACGCGGTTCTAACGAATGGAGATGCGCATGTCTGTCTGTGTGTACAGTGTGTGCATGCGCACATGCGCACGGTGGGGTTCGCTCTATAGCGATGAGAGAAGAAGGATCGATCCTATTTATACATCGTAACGATAAGAGAAAGGACAACGAGTCGGCGATCCCGACAGTGATCGCATGCACACGCGCACGTGTTCTCACGAGTGGGTGGTTTCTCTCTGTCGCTTCTCGTGGTTACGTTTCATCTCTATACATATTTTTTGTGTTCTTCCCGCTCGATCTTTTAGGGTGGCCAGCGATGAAGAAGGACGCATGTACATATTTTGCTTTTCTCTCTCTCTCTTTCTCACTCTCTCTCCCTCTCTCTTTCTCACTCTCTCTCGCTCTCTCTCGTCACCATACACGACCCATTGGTCGCAAAAAATTGTCTATTCACCGCCACTGACACTCTTTTTCTCACTGAGCACAAACGAAGTCTCTCCTGCCCCCTCTGTCTTTTTCCACCGTGGGTGTGTGCACCCGTGTCGTACCGACCAACTGGCCTTCACCCTCGTCCTGCTGCTGCTTCTTTTTCTTATGTTGCTCGTGTTCTTTTTTTTGCCTATTTATATATATCCCCTCAGACGTAATACATCATAATCTTTCTCTCCCACTGTCTTTTTTAAATCCGTTATCGAATAACTCTCGTATGTGTGTTGTGTTATGCGCATGTGTTTTCGGTTTTTTTCTTTATTTTGTAAGTGAACCAGAGGCGGGGTGTCGCCTCGGCGCACTAGGAAACATTTATTTATTTTTTAGCACACTACCCCTTTTTCACTGTACACAAAAGTCAAGAAGGATGCAATAGAGGCGGAGGCGTTGTTGTTGTTGTTGTACCCGGAGTCAATGGTGACTGCTTTCAGCTCTGTTTAACCCGTTTCCGTGGCGGACCGATAGGCGGAATTTGTTGGGTAGCGAGCGCCCGAAAAGCCTCCGCTATCAGGTTCGGGTGCGATGTTATCATCGCCTTGAAGCCTTGGGTCTCCATCACGTCCGTTGCGTGCCTGAAACATTCGACAAACCATCGCGATCAGTATGTACACATCAATTTCAAAGATTTCTAGAAAACTTCAGGAGATAGAAAAGGGACTACTCACGTATTGATAAAATCTATAGCCTGTGCCTTGAGCTGGTCGGCGCTGTGGAGGTCGGCGAGTATCAGGATCTCGGCGGCGTTGTCTACCGCGAGGCTCGTGCAGAGCGCCTCCTCGCACATGACCTTCAGCCTCTCGAGGGCGTATTTGTCGGCTGCGGCCAGCAGATCGTCCGCCATTTTTTCAAGGTTCACGGCCTTCCCTGTGTAGATGAACCGCAGCATTTCTCGAAACACCTCCTGCTCCACGTCCGTTATGTCGACTCGGTTCTGCTTACGTTCCTCCATCTCGTGTTCGAACATGGCCGAGAACACTGGACTCCGTGCTGCAGACCGGCGGAGGGAATGAAAACAAATACGTATTTCATTAATTTTTAATCCGTAAGAATGAATTTGTCGTTTATTCGTCGCTCGAACACGAGGAGTTAGAGGAACGAGTTACAAGCGAAGGAAAAGAAATTTTTTTTTTTTCGAAACGCTAAACAAAGTTACCGTTAAGGAATCATTCAATCGAGATTAGAGAATAAACGCGCCGCAAGGACCTTCAAATGGCATCGAGATAATCGGTTCAATTATTTTACGCTCAAATTGAAAAGTAAAAAGAATGAGGTTAGTGGGTGAACCAGTGTGAACTTGACAATCGAGGAATGTGTGCCAGTTCCAAGGAAACGAAAAAAAAACCACGCGACCGTGTTTTAATAGAAAGATTACCTAAGCATATACGTATGTTTTTCTTGTCTATATTATAACCGAGCCCCGTCTCGACACGGCAAAGAATTGAAAAATGATTGTCTGACGATATTCCTCAAACAACATGTACGCGCTCTTGCGGATTGCATAACGATATCGGCCTTCTGTTCGAATTTCAACGATGCACGCGTGCACTTATGCAACAACCTCGGGACACTTCCGTCATGCTATTTGCCTCTTTTTCTCTGGTTTCGTTATCGCGAGATATACGCGAATTTTATTCCTCATTCAAACGAAAATAAACGTCAAGTTAGAGAGAGAAAAAGAAAGAAAGAAAGAAAGAAAGAAAAAAATGTCGACTGACCGGCCAGTATTGCTTTGTGCGCCTGAAAGTCCTTGCCGCAGACGGTGAGCGTGACGTCGCTGAACTTCTGATTCTCGAAGAGCAGTCCAAGATCGTCGGGTAGCCGACACTCCGGCACCTTGAACTGTATCGTATTGCTCTGGCCAGAGATGTTGACGCTGTCCGCCACGACGCTCACCTATAGATACAAAACAGAAAGCAGAGCGCGCACGTTTGTCGCCGTGTGAGAAGCCTTCGAGCTATGATGGGCACCTAACGTTACGTAAAATCAAGGTAATAACACAACATACAAAGGTATATACCTCACAGAATATCGTGAGTTTGTCATCCGGCAGCAAACCGTTCGCTTCGTCCAAAAGGAAGTCTCTCCTTATGAACTTTTTAAAACCCCAGTCTTTCCCCTGCACAAACCTGTACGCTCGCTGGCTCTCTGCAATCAGAAAAGAGGACAGAAAAGTTTCCCCCGTGATTAAAAGTTCGGTGAAAGTTACGGCAGGTGGAGGATGGGGAAGAGAGTTGCCAGTTCGTTTTGCAATTTATATCTGAGAGGAATACTCGATACTGCGAATAGAGGGATGGGGAGTGGAAGTTATAAATCATGGAGGAAGGTAAATATTTGCGTTTCAATAAGTCATTTCATAATTGATAATGAATTCTGGTCTGACTTGAAGTGGGAGAAGAATTTATTATGAATTAATTATGAAGGAGATAGACTTACCCATCGCTTTGGTTTCTTCTCTTTTGGCATTAAGAATAGAAAATTTGAATTTGGCTCTCACTTCCGTTTTGTTACAGGATACGAGAAGTAGGTACAGGGACAGATAGTCTTTGCTTTCTTCGTCCAAGCCTTTTGGATTCACTCGTAGGCACCTAAAATACAACAAAAAAAACACCGTTACTGTCGTTCAATACATGACAAACATTCATACCATCAGCAACGATGATAAAAAAAGCGCCATTTGCATAATTCATTATACAATAACCCGAGTACGAGATGTCCCCTCGAACAAAAAGAACAAAAAATACGTCCGACAAATATTCGGCTGATAAAACACCGTTGTTTTTTCTCCATCTCCCTCTCGCGAATACAACATTATTATGTTTTCATTTGCGTCTGATGCGCGCGTGACGTAATCCTCGTTGCGTATGACAGCAGCCATCACCATCATCGCATTTATAGTCGAATTTGGCTTGAAGAAAATTTCTCCCGTCTTCTCTGCATATATATCCTCCGCTACTCTCGTCAAGGTGGAAAACACGCGCGTGCTCATGCCGATAAGTCAAGCCACATTGCACGCGTCTGTGCACGTGTGCGGATATTATATGTGCACTTGGGAGGAGGCGCGACGGATTTATTATATTATAAATTGATGTGCAATAAGAGTATCCTTAATTTGCCGACAAAAAAAATATTATGGATATCACGTAAGCGATTGCACGCTGAGCAATTAAGAACAAGAGTAACACTCGCTGTCTTGTGCTGTATATATGCCGCGCGATAGGATGCATAAACTGTGCTATTAGGTTTTTTTTTTCTTTTCATATAAGCGCGAGCGTTTAATGGCGGATTTGCGCGCTGGCATTGACGATAACATTGATACTCTGCACGAGTAAGTGAATGGACTGCTTACGTCAGAGCGAGCGTTTTTGCAGATCCGCGCGACTTTGTTCGATGCTGCAACACAAACACGCGGGTTCCGTAATTTTTCGCGAAATTGTTCTATTTCCCCGTCACGATAAAGCAATGCAATCGTCGCGTAATGTCGTTTTACTATGCGCTTTTTCGAAAAATAATACCGACAATAAAGAAGCGTATATCGTAATTTCAAGCAATTATATCTTACCATTTGAGTTTATCGTTGGCTCCTGCGGAAAACGTCGACGACTTGAGCACTTCACCCATCTCCTCGCGGCAGAAGCTGAAGTTATTTATCGTCCACATGTAGCTGAATTTGACCACCTTCACCTGTGCATATAAGACCTTCAAATGAGAACCTCACGTAAGAGTCGATCGCTGGCTTTGCTAGTCCAACTTAACTTTCAACTATAAGCTCTATAAGTGCTCAGGCGGGTTTTTCGTTTTTATTTTCAAGCGCTCGTCAGCTTCTATATAATGTACATATACCAACTATACTAATTGTAAAACTTTAGTCATGGCCTGTCTGTGTATGGGTGTGTGCCCATGTAAATATTAAAGGTATACCTTGCGACTCTATGCATGCCTTTGGAAGTTCTCTCAAAATTCTTATGCACCATCGATCTCTCAGAAGTCAGTTTCTTGTGCGACCTTCCCGCTCGTCAGGATTAATTTTTGCGCAACGCGAATTAATCGCTCCAGGAACAAAGAACGAAAATGCATTAAAACTGACGACGAGGGAAGGGGGAGCCTCCATCGCGCGCGTGCGCAGCTACTGCAACGGCCCTGGACTCGCTCGAGAGCTTTTATTATAAACGTATATTACAGACACGTGCGCACGCGCTCGCGAGCGAGCGCAAGTCAGGGTCGAAATGAACTTGGATCTTTTTTACGTAATATCCTAGTTGCCTCTCTTTTTACGTACGCGAGTGCGCTTGCTCGCTCACTATAGAGCACGGCGGAAATCGAAAGAGTGAGAGGAAGAGCGCGCGCGACACGATGGAGTGACGTTAACGGTAAAAGATAGACGACGTGCACGCGTCCCTGGTTTTCCGCAATTTTTCATCTCGCACGATGCACGCGCGCTTTTTCTTATTCGAGTGGTACCGTGCGGTGCTGGCTTCGCGGGCAGAAAAAAAAGTGTAATTGCCGGCCTGATGGAGCTTTTGGATGTATTGACATAATGTGTTTTTGCGGCGTCGCAAATTGACGATAGATTGCTCGTTTCTATATAACTTGATTAACGTTTTTAGTAGGAGATTAATCGTTCGATACACGACAAACAGCCATAAATCAGTTGCTTCGATGCAAAAATCACGCTCGTTCCGTGCATGCGTGTATACGTGCACCTCGGCGCACCTGCGACGAGAGTCCCTCGGAAATCCAGCTCACCCCTACCTCCCCCTCTCCGTTCCTCAGCATTAAAGAAAAGAAGAAAAGCGTGCAGAAGCAGAAGAGAACCGAGAGAGCGCGCCGCGATACACACACACACACACACAGTTCGCGCTGTCTGGGGGAAGAGATAGAGCGACAAAAAGTGGACGTATATACATACGTATAGTGGGGGAGGAGGAGAGAGAGAGAGGGAGCGACCAGAAGCAGCCACGCCGGTCTCGAGTTACATACACACACAAGGCTAAAGCCTCGCATCGTTCGCTTGGCATTCGCTGGCAAACAAAAGCGGGAAGAGAGGAGAGGAGCGAGCGCGGAGTGCTTACGGCTCTGTGCTCGTCTCCTCGAACGGCAATCTCTCTCCGCGCGCCGTTGATTCTCCGCTGCGGCGGCGAGTGTGGAAGCCACCGCCGCCACCATCGCCGTCTCGGCGAAAAGAGTCGCCGCGCGGCGAGTGTAAGAAGGAGAAATATATAGCGGAGAGAGAGATAGAGAGGAGTAAAGAAGAGGAACACGAGGTCGAGCCTCCCCAGGAGTCAACGCACTCTCTGACGTCACGCGGCGCGTTCGACCTTGGCGAACACGACGAGCCGCGGGGACAGATCCATATACCCAATATATGTACGCCGCGAGCGAGTATGATGCTGTTTCGTTATGTGTATGTATCAGGCACGCCTCTGTCTATTTCGCCTTAAGTTTTATCGACGAAATTTATCGGGGCGCGAATTGAGAGCGCGCCCGGTCACGTACAAGTGATAATAGTGTGTATAACACACACACACACACATACACACACACACACGCGCGCACACACACACACACACACACACACACACACAGCCGGCGAAGTCGCGGAAAGTTTCGAACAGCCGGGTTGCACGCACGGGCGATTCGTTCCGGGAATGGGCAAGGGGTTCTTCCGCGGTAATTCTTTCCACGTAAAAATACAGAGAATATCGACATAATATAATATATTACAATAGTAATGATACGAAGAAAAATTATTCTATAAGGTTATCTTGTATAGGTAACAGACTGTCTATCATGTATAAACAGATGTCGAGAAGAGCAAACGCGTTTCACAAAAATATCCAGGCGATATATGTATGTGTATGTGCGTACGTATTTGTAAGGTAAGAGTCGATACGCGACTCGCCGCACTTGCATCACGCGTCGCGGTATCAGCAGTGAAAGTCCAGCGTCTTTTCACCCTCTCGTGTCTTTGATATATACATGTAGTGTGTGTGTGTGTGTGTGTGTGTGTGTGTGTGTGTGTGTGTGTGTGTGTGTGTGTGTGTGTGTGTGTGTGTGTGTGTGTGTGTGTGTGTGTGTGTGTGTGTGTGTGTGTGTGTGTGTGTGTGTGTGTGTGTGTGTGTGTGTGTGTGTGTGTGTGTGTGTGTGTGTGTGTGTGTGTGTGTGTGTGTGTGTGTGTGTGTGTGTGTGTGTGTATATATATAGTGGCCGTACACGGAGAAAAATGGTGTAACAAAAATTACTATATTTATAGTAATCGTGGGACAGACTTAAATTATCATAAAATTTACTACAATTTATAATAAAAATTCCTATGGTTTGAGTAATTTTTGCTATGTACATAGCAATTTTTACTATAAATTGTAGTAAATTTTATGATAATTCGAGTCTGTCCCAAAGTTCGTATCGAACATAGTAATTTTTCTTACATTTATAGTAAATTTTCCTAAACATTTCTCTCAGTGTATATGTATCTCTCGTATAACGAGCGGCCGGATGTGTATACATGGCGCGGCCAACCGGACGTCTCCCTTAACCGCGCGCCGGCGCGCGGTGAATCGATATTTTCCTTCCTGGCAATCGCGCGGGCGCAACCCCGCGCGTGTATATATGTGTGTGTGCAGTATGGCTTTTTGCGCGCTGGAGGATGTGCGATTAAAATGTGATTTAGTGCAGGACTTCTTTCCGCGCTTTATATTGATTGCTCTGCACAGAAACTCTGTAGCTACCAATTTTCGGTGCATATAGAGTCAGCAATATATCAAATCGCTATAATACACAAGAATTAAGCATCTCTCGAAATTCCATAACTCGCTAAATCATCAGCGAAGGGTACATATGAAAAAAAAATCCGCGCGACTGAAATTCTCCTCCACGTAAGACATTACAGCCCCTCTGTATGCTTCTTCGATTTTGACCTCGAAAGCGCGCGCCGCCGGTCGACACTTGCCGGCAGTGCCTATTATTGAAACGATCGCAGGGAGTTCATCGAACCCGCGCTCTCAAAAGCGCGTTGCGCGGCGAGCGACGCGTATACGGACGGATGGTTTATCACCGCAACCGGGGCAGCACATCAACGCACGCTTTATCCGATTCGGCTCGAGATCTCTGCCTGTGTACACGTATAATATATATATGTGCATATCAACACATATCTATGCGCGCGTAGCTCTCTGTCCTTCTTTCTCTATGTACTAGCCGCGTCGTATACAGCGAGAGAGCCAGCCCGATATTCAGCGTCGAGCGCAACAGCATGGAAGAGAAGGAGAGAGAGAGTTCAATGTACGCGAGCCTCGTAATCACCCGGCACACCGCGTGCTGTGCAGCAGCAGCAGCACCGAGCGAGCGAACGAACACTAGCCGCTCGCGCAATACTTTTTTTACGACCTACGGACGAGTATAGACATACCAGTACTATATATACTACTACTCTGCGCCGGGGAAACGCGAGTGTTTGCGCGAATTAACGTGGAAGTGGTTTAATTGACGACAGGCTATAACGATCAGTTTCTTTTTTTTCGAGTGCGAATGCAGATTCCGCAAGCTCTCGGGCATGATGGGCATTCGTTTCTGTATATACGTCTAGATACACGGTTGGTGATACGAACGGAAATGCACAGCGCTTTAGACAATTAGCCAAACGCGATATCGTCAACCCACGCTTCTATATACATATAAAAAAGGCTCCCCTCGACCGGATCTCCGCACTCTAAAACCCTCGAGCGCACAACCCCTCGGCAATTCCACATATTATATATTATACACACACCGCGCTAGTATCCTTACGGAACCACGAACAAGAACGTCGGTAACCGGGGTCGTAACACTGCACACATACGAAACATCAAGAGAAGGAGGTGCACCCTATGCCGACACGAGAGGGCACAGAGGGGCCCCTCTCCTCTCCAACGATACATACTTATACAGCACGCGTGGCGTGGAGGCCGCGGAGCTCTCGCGGTCGACGCCCTGCGAGTCATTCAACTCCCGGCGGCCTTGGATCATCCCGCGCGGGTGCGGGACCCCGCAGCAGCGGCACCGCGCCGTCACAAATACGCTTCCGGCTAGCAAGCGAGCGAGCTTCTAGCTAGCTAGCTAGCTTTTTTGTACCGTTCCGTACACGTGTACCTTTGCCTGTGTGTATGTGTGTGTACCTGCGAGAAGGAGGAAGAGCTCCGCCTGCCTTTTCTGGACTCCGTCGTGCGGTACGACCGAAGAAGCGATAAATGAGTCAGGGGACGGAGGATATGCGTGTGTGGCTGCGTGGTTGACTTTGTAGAAGGAAATGCGTGAAGGTGGGGGCGGAGGGGGTGCGGATGAGGTTTTACGAAGGTGCAATTCGAAGGAGACAAGAGGAGACTTGTTGTAATTCGTGTCAGGTGGTTTTAAAGATGTAAGCGAGAGATTACGAGAGGTGGGTTTAATGTGGAAACAGCGGCCGGAGGTATAGACACGAATTGGTTGGAAATGCTTAAAGACTGAGACGAGCGGCGCGGCGCGTTATTGTGTCCTTCGCTATAAGTACGAGCCTCTAGAAGAGAGAGAGAGAGAGAAATCTCGGATCCTTGGGACTCTATTATACCTATATAGCTATATGTAAGCCCCTAGACGCGCGGGCACTTGCGTCACGGATAACCGACGAGAATGCCCGCGTATTCCACCAAAAGAAGCGAGCGCACAATGCTCACGCTCCAACTTCACTTTTTTACTCTCCTCTGCCTCCCCCCCCCTCCTCCTCCTCCTCCTCCTCCTTCCCTCGCAGCCCGTTAAAAGTTCGTCGACACTCGCGCGCTGAATTCCAAAGTGGACGAGATAAAATCATGACGTTGAGTCCCCCCTCCCTCCCTCCCTCCCTCCCTCCCTCCCTCCCTCCCTCTCTCTCGCCAGCGAGTAGTGTAAGCTTTTCGCGAGAGCGAAAAAGGGGAAGAGGGAGAGAGAGAGAGAGCGAGAGGGAAGGAGAAAGACTTTAACCCTAATACACCAACGTGCGCGCCGCGCCCCACCATTGTAACTACACTTGCGAGGCATTCTCGCGTCTCTCTCTCTCTCTCTCTCTCTCTCTCATAAATGCTAATGCAGCGGCATCGCTATTAATAAAGTCCGCGAGCGGCTTATTTGCAAGTGCCCCTTTCGAAATGAAATTAATCTCGGCCGTATATCGGCGAGTGAGCGCGCGTCTGTCGTAATTATACAACATGTGCACTCACACACTCACAGACACACACGCACGCATGCAGACTCGCGTACAAGGTAAAGACAATGGGGCATGAGTGATCGGGATTGCATAGAGGACAGCGTTACGGAAAATCCGAATTCCATTTGCGTCAGAGCTCGTTAAACTTACAGCAGCTGTATACGGCGAGGAGTAGGCGGGGAATGGGAGAGAAAAAATAAAAAGAAAGTACGCAAACTAGACTAACTCAATATTTGTGTCCCGGGGTTAGCTGGGCGCACTGATACCCGCTGCTGGTATAATACTATACGTCGGCGAACTTTCGGACGAACGAGAGCATGCGCGAGAAGAAAAGAGAGAGAGAGAGAGAGAGAGAGAGAGAGAGAGAGAGAGAGAGAGAGAGAGAGAGAGAGAGAGAGAGAGAGGAAAAGGAAAGAGAGGCGCGATGCGCGAACGACGCGCAAGATATCTAGTTGCAGGTCGTTCACTTCGTTCGCGCGAGGGGACGAGTATAGTAAAAATAGATCACGAGCGCCATCAGGAGTGCACACGCGTTGGCGTTCACGCACTACCGCGGCTGCGTGTGTGTGTGTGTGTGTGTGTGTGTGTGTGTGTGTGTGTATGCTCTCCATATACGTATGCGTGTTCGCCACTACTATATTACTATTACCATACTAAAATTCCTGTCGCGTCTCAGGTATACCTTTAATCGAATAGAAAAAGTCTCCCGTCTATGTGTTCCAAGATTCGCTGTTGTTTTTCTTTTTTCTTTCATTACTTCGCCTCGTACGTACCTGTGTGTAACACCAGTTCTCGGCGACGGGAGTATTAACTTCCGGCGGTGGGGGGCTCGGCACGCGGCTCACCGCCATGCTACTGCTGCTGTGCAAATTCGAGCTCACCCGCGACGTCTGGGGCGCACAGTCGCTCACGGAAAGCCTGCAACAGAGAAAAAAAGGAGGCCTCGTTAGTCGATGTATTGTCTTTCTCAAGATGGGTGAATAAAAGTAGGCGAGGATTGAATCTGGGTGGGGGGGGGGGGGCTGTTGGAAAGTTTGAAATCGTGTATAATTAAATGGTGTAAGTGTATAAAGTGGAATGTCGCAAGCGTATATATTTAAATTATCGCTATTAATAACTGGTTTTTATTAATACCAAGCAGCGGTGTCTGGCAGCACCGATTACAGGCCGAGTTCTCCGGCCGCATCGCACAACAATATTCACGCTTTTATCACTAAAAAAAAAGAGCGCAATCTCGCAGCCCGTAAACCTCCTAAATACCCTTAATTTTTCTCATGTCGAATGGGACTGCCCGCATGGTGGGCGTGATAAATAGCGAAATCAGTCGTGTTCTTCCGCGGCCCGAGGGGGGAAAACGAAGCGAACGGTGGGAGTCGGCAACAGCAACGGAGGCGAATACAGTCGGAAGGAAAAGACGAAGGAGGAGGAGGAGGAGGAGGCAGAAGGGTATGCAGGGCACGCGATGGTGCTCACGTGCGCCAAGTACGGCGCGGGACTCTACTTGGCCGTATGCGCGGCGGCGAGTGAGTGCATTAGCCCCGCAGGTTCATCGGACCTGCTGCCGCCGTCGCCGCCATTGCCGCCGCTGATGTTGCTCGGCACAGCGTTTGCCCGTCCAACTTTGCTGGCTCTCTCTCTCTCTCTCTCTTTTGTTTTTACGATGTACATTTTTTATTATCTAGTTTTAACTATTTTATCTTTGTTTTTTTTTTCTATGCTCTTCTTTCCGTTTATTATTATTTTAAACTGTTCTCTTTATATTTTTATATCGAGTCCTGCGTCGGGCTTGTGCCACCCGAATCATATGTAACTCTAAAAAAACTGTATTTCTTTTGTACTGCAGGGCTACCTTGGACAACGAGTCCCTAGCCTAGTTTTAATAAATGCATTCAAATTCTCTCTCGTTATGCGTGGTTTGAGTTTTACACGTTCAGATAAAAAGAGGTATAGAGGGGTGACAGAGTCACGCCCACGATGGGTAACATCTGGGTTGCGGTAATGGTTGGTGCAGGATTCGATTGGATTATTATGCGCTTTGGAAAGTTTTTTTGCAGAGGTCATGTGTATATGCGTGTATACGTATATATGAGTGTGTGTGTATGTGCAAGTGGAAAATTTCTTAATCGAACTAATTATAACTTTGTGAAACGTGTGCTCTGATTTCAACGTTTACCAATACTTCTGTTGCATATAAGCACGCGTGCAACGTTTTGTTCGACTTACGAGCATACATGTATACATAGGTATATATGTATACAAGTATATATTACACTGAATAAGCCAGCTTTAAATTCACGTTCTCGAAAGTATAACACATTTTTATTACCGCGACGTCATTGTACACAATGACGTCACCGTCGTGCGCTCGCTCACTAATGTCAAGGCTTGCATTGCATATATACTGTACTACGTTGCTCTCAAAAGCGACGAAACACAGCCAGCTCCCGCGACAGAACTTTTATCACTATAAAATCGTGCGGTAGCTTTTTAATCCGCGTCGCGCGGGGCACATCCAATTGGAGCGTGCGAGCGAGCGCGCGTCGTTATAGAAATTAATGCGAAACTAAACTTGCGCAAAGATTTTTCCCGGCGTGTGTGTGTATGCATCATCCTGCGCGTCGCAAAGAGGGCAAGAGAAAGAGGCAGCGGCATCAGAAGTTATACGGATCCAACGTAGTCGAAAAGCATGCGCCGTTTGACGAGCGTTCATTCGTCGTGGATTCAAAAAGGAGAGCAGAGCAGTACCGTCGCCACTCGTTTCAAAGAGGAGAACTCGCGTGCGCGCGCGCACGACTCTTTTGCCGCCACCCGTCCTCTTTCTGGCGATATAAAAAAAAGAAAAGTTTATCGTGTGCCGCGTTGCGTTCGTGGAAAAAAAAATATATATATATATATCCAGAGGTAAGGTTTACATTTTTCTTTTTGCGAGGAAAGCGACGAGGATTTTTCTCTGCTTGCTGGCAGGCTTTTGTTTATCAAGTAATTATGTTGGAAAAATGTCGTTTAGAATTTTATTACGTTGCGCGGTTGAGAACGAGCGTAAGTTTTTGTTCATCGAAAAAGAGGAAGAGCATCGCGGTTGTTAAGGCGTCACATTCGACTCATCTCCGCTGTGCGGTAACGATTATATAACGCTTAATTAGCAGTCCCTCGACTGCGTTAAATTGCGTCGCCACGTCGTCGTTAACGGCGGCATTATAATGTTGCCAAATAATCGCCGTCGCCGCTACGTGCAAATCGCTGCCTTCAAGTACAAGTATATAACGACATTTATCTTGCGCAACACTTGACAATAATTGTTCGCGATAATTACTCGCACCGATCAATGATCGATTCTCATTCCAATTAAACAATCAAATGTTTTATCGCTTAATGAAAAGACACGCTTTGTTACACCGTTTCGCTAAAAGCCACTACAGTTATATATAGCCGCGCAGTATAGTTTCAACTTTCACCTTTTTCATTAGCCGCGCGTGCGCGAGTGTAGGAGAGCATATGTATATGTATAAAGTATACTCCCCACGATCTAACGATCTGCTGAAATAGAAAACCGCCTCGCGCGTAGGAGAGAGACGCGATTAGAGAGATCGGGGCTTTGAAATTTGGAAATCGGCGTGCTGTGTGTGTGTATATGTGCGCGTGTGCTCTTTTTAGCGATCGCTTTCGTGCGGACTAGAAAATGAGTGAAACCGTTTCTGGTGGAGGTGAGCTGGAACTTTCACGTCGTCGTACACACTCACACGCACAATATACATGCATGGACTCGTAGAATGGATTCAGAGTCGTGGAAAGATGAAAATTCCGATATGGCCGCATACGCGTGCGCAGAGTGAAGGAAAACCTCGCGCGCAGACATTACTTTATGAAAGTTGAAAGTGCATAGAGAGATTATCGCGCGGGGCTTTTATAGTCCGGCCCCTATTAGCATGCGAGAAACAATATGATTTCACGCGGCGAGTGTTAAAACGCGGAGACGACGACGACGATGTTATCTGGTGCAGCGGTGGGTATGTGCGCCTCTTACCCAGACACACACACACACACACTCTTTCTCTCACACACACACAGCGAGGGGCCGATTGCCATGGTAAATTGAAAGCGACAGCGTGCGTTTCTGCTAACAAAACCTCCGTATAGCTTATACATATTATATACTTGTATACACGTTATGATTTTCTCGCCCGCCGGCGTTTTCAATAGCCCGTCGATAGCATTATTAGGCATGGGATAGCTTCTCACGTGGCATTCTTTTTTTTGTCTCCTCTTTCGCGTACAAAGGAGAGGCGGCGGTCGTGGCCGACAAAGCGAGCCCGCACCTCCTAACGGTCATTCGGCATTAATTTCTTTCCCCACCGTGCGCGTTTCCTCCGGCCTAGTTCGATAAAAATCTGACCTTGATAATCTCTCCCTCAAACGCGCGGCGGCGCTGAACTCGAAAGGAACATAATAGGATATATCAAGCGGAGAAAAAAGACGTGTAATACACATAATATACGCATGCGTCTGCGTGTCGAAAGTCCTTTTCCTTCTTCGTCCTCTCCTTCTTCGACCTCTTTGTCTCGTTCGGCTGCGGCGACGCGCGCACGCGCGATACATATCTCTCTGCGTCGGAAACGTACATATACAATAAAAAGATGGAATGCGCGAGCGAGCTAGTATTAAAGAGTGCCAGTGTGTCACAAGCCAGCAGCAGCGGCATTAAATATTACGAGAGCGCGGCCAAGTCGACGACGAAACGCTTTTGGCGACCGTTCAACGCAACGAAAGGCCCTTCATATACGGAGTCGCGCACCATCTCCGCGGACGCGGTAAATCATTGATTACGAGCGTGGGGTGCGAAACGTCGAGAGCCTGAGGGAGGAAGTGTCGAGTCGTATCCGGGGATTAGCTTCCGTTAGAGGTCAATTTTGCGGTTATTAAGTTTCGAAATGATGACGCTAAAATATAACGTAAACAAATAATGGGTTATTAAAAATGCAGCTGAGGTGTGGGGCGCTGTGACGATAATCGTGAAGTAACGTACGACGGGTTGTGCAATAAACAAACAAACTTTCACATTTGCAGGCGAGCGAGGATTATAAAACAATGGACAAGCACACTAAACTGCTGGATTTATTAGCTTTGCCGATGTCAACGCGATACCGAGATATATTATCGTATATAATGTATAAATAATACTATGCAGAAGAGAAGAGAAAAAGAGAGAAATTATCTCGCTCGAAAGCGTGGTCGAAAGTTTGACCTAGGGCATGAAAAAGGCTGTATCCATCCACACACACACACACACACACACACACACACACACATACACACACATGATCTGCAACGAAAACTTTCACTGTGCAACGCCTGCTGCGCCGTTAAAAATCACGACAGAGCAATGCAGCATGTGCTGCCTTTCCAAGATTTCCGGAGGGCAGCTGCGTTTCCCGAAACAAAAAAAAAGAACGAAAGAAAAATTTCGGTAACGAAATATCCCGCACCGATGTATACAGCCGCACGTAATTGCGCGCAGAGGCGAGCGAGTTGTGTTTTCACTTAACTTCCTCGTTTTCACCGACGACCGCTCGCTCACTCGTTCTACTTTCCCCTGCCGCGCGCGCACCTCCTATACTGGTAAGTGTACGGTTAGGCATATCGTCTGCCCTCTCCTTCTTCGCGAACAAGTCGCTCGCTGTAAAGGAGCGAATTCAAAGAGTCAATTGATTTCTGTTTTTTTATTTGGTTATCTTATTCATAGAGGTTAGGTAAGTGGAAGACGCGAGGATAATAAAAAGATGCGCTAGAAAATTCAAATGTATGCGATTGGATTGTTTCGGTACATTTTCTCGCGATGTCGTATCAAAAATAAACAGAGAACGTATTTATTGAGAAAGCTCAAACGGTTGCATAAGACTTATAGCTCTCCTTGGCGCATATATCTCGTTAGTTCTGCGTTTCCGATGTAACCTCAAAACATAACTGAAGGCACCAATCTCAAAGAACGAGAGCGCGTCTCGCCGCGCTTGTGAAATCGTGCTACCATCGAATTCGGGTCGAGCGTTATTTCCTCTCACGCACATATACAGCCCATACGTCGGTAGTTTTACAGAAAGATCCATGTCGTTGTTATTGACGTCCATGTGTATATATTGCGGCAATACGTTGCGCGGCTCGTTCGCTCCACTTGTACTCTCTCTTTCTCTCTCTTTCTCGAATCGAAAAATGTGACTTTCGAGATTTTCAGGTCAGGCCAGCGTCGCACGTTACCGGCAGCAGCGTCTCTTTAACTTTCGGAGAGGTTTCTTTTTCTCCTCCGCTGATTTTTCGTCTCGATGTATTAAGTGTGGAATTTTCTTCATTAGGCACGACCGCTCTAGTCGTTTTTATTTGAAATTTGGGATGATTTTTGCGACGTTCGACTTTGAAAGTAGTGGGTATAAGCCATAACGATCGTGCGTAACCGTATGCGCAGAGTCAACTTTCGCATCGAGAAATTCAACATCATATAAGAGTGAAAGTAGTGCATGCGATTGCCATATTCAATTCTTCTAGGGAAATCAGCCGTTTTTTTTTATAGCGCTGCTGCATCGGTTGCAACCGCCAGCAGAACTTCGCGGCAGCGCATGAAACTACACGTCGAGAGAACAAAACAATTACAAAATCAATTAACACCGATACTCGCGGCGCTGCGTCGGCAACAATAATTCGGAACGAAAGAAAGCATCGAAAGGTTTTGGAAAGTCGAACAATGCCGCCCGCTCTCTCTCTCTCGCTCTCTCTCTCTAAAGCCTCTTCTCTTCTACACTCTGTAGAGCGAGGACAGACTACTGTACAGCTCTTCTCTCGCTCGCGTATATAATATAGTCCCGGTGCTCGAAAACGCAATCGGGCTGAGGTCGTGTCCCAGGTCTAAATATTTATGCGCGTCTAGGCCAGGTGAGGATGAATAGCGCGAACGAGCACGTGAATGGCTACAGCTCTCTCACTCTCTCTCATCTGTGAATATGTGCGCGCTCGTGGGATTTTTCAGCGACGAGGCTGCTCGCGGCAAGCGCGGTCAGGGCCGGCACATCGCGTCGAGCGATCTTTATGCTTACACACACAGACGTATACACGCGGACGCGAGTGTAAGTGTTGTTGAGAGGCTGTGGGAAGAGAGTTGGACAATTTTTCGTCATCGCGAAGGGTATATAATATGTAGATTGCGGATACGTGCGATTCGTTTTCGAATTAAGCGCCTTCGACGGGGTCTGTACTTGAGAGACAAGGAAAAGCCAACAGCTATATAGTAACCCCGGCGTGCGCGCGTCAATTCAATGCGAGCGTGCAGCGCGCTGACAATCGAATCGAGCGCCGGGAATCCGTATAAGGCGCGAGAGAAAAATGTCAATTCTACCGCCCGACGTACGCGGTACATGGCGTATATATATATAGAGGTATACACGGCCTCGGAAAAAAGCGAGCCTCGCCACCGGAACATCGATCCTGATTGCCTCTCCTCACCGTGTATGTGTATGTGTGTGTGTGTGGGTGTGTGTGTGTGTTCGGGTGTCGTCGAGGTTTTGACAATCGTATCGTTTTCCTCTTTTCTTCCCTCCAAACGAGCGTTTTCCACGCTCCCTGTTTTCAGGATGCAATCTGTCCCCTTCCGTTTCCGAAAATTGGCATATAGTATACTTTTATCAACTGTATCAATTCGACGCCTTTAACGGGATAAAATAATAACATCATTCTCGGTAAGTGCTATTTTAATTTATCGCAAGAGGCATTCTTCTCCTTCCTCGGGGAACCGCGGACGCTATAATATATCTCACTTATTCGGGTGAGAAAATAATGAACGCGGAAAAAATTGTGTTCTCCTTCCCATTCTCACGTATTTCACGAAATGAAAAATGCAACACAAAATGTGTGGCACGCTGTTACGAGCACAAGAACATACACACACGCACACAAACACCCATATATATACGCGTTGTGGTATAGCCTCGTTCACGGAACCCTACTTTGAATATTTTCTTTTCCAACGACACATAGACACACACGCATATACGCACACACCGTTCGAGCTTAACCTATTTTTTCGCCACGCTGGCTGACGTATCGGCCCGATAAACTTGCGCCGTACGCGTTTCCCTCCCTCTTGGAGAAAAATTGAATGGTAGTGCGCGGGTGCGCGCCTGCTCTATTCTCCCCCTCCTCCCTCTCCACGCACACCCACACACGCGTGTGAAAGGAGTCAAGGCTTTCGGGGAGGAAAAGGACTCGAAAGGGAAATCGATTTCATGCGCACACCGCGCGCTAGCGTCTCTGCCTGCTCGCAACCTCGACTGTGTGTGTGTGTGTAAAAGTGTGTGTCTGGGAACGTATATGTGTGTGTGTATGTGTTCACTATTACATTTTGAATTCCCCTCTCGACCTCGATAAGCTGCCCGGCTGTGCACACGCCGGACAATCACTCAAATAGCAATCTTCCTCCGCAGCCCTCCTCGTGTCGGCTCTTTCGATTATACATTACATTGCACGCGCGCTTGTGTGTGTGTGCGTTGGGCGAGACAAACTCGTTTCTTCCTTCCCCTCGTAGCTCGCACTGTCGCACATGTGTGTATACGTGTACATATATAAGTCGTTCCGGGACTGAGCGCACGATATTTTGGAATCAGCAGATGCGCCAAAACTGAAGGGGGAGAAAGGATGTTCCTGGTCATAGGAGGATTTTTCCATTGCAGGGAGAGAGGGGAGGAGAGAGGCTTATCAAGACGCAATCTCTCTTTCTCCGCGTATCGATTATATGGGTGCTTTTGTAGGTTAGACTTGTGTATATACGCAACGGTTTTCCCACTGCATATTTCTGAGTGAGGAAATCGTGTATAGTGCGGGACTAACGTAAAGTATCCGAATGCGGGACAATCTGAAAATGGAACCGAAATTGGGGCAGCATTAAAGCAACTACTATAAAATGTTAATAGGGTATCGGCATTACTTTGTTAGCATTATTTGTGATATTGACTATGTATTCACGTCAATTTTGTTTTAATTTACTCTTTGAATTGATTGCAAACGGTATAAAAATTTTTAGAGCTTATATTTCAGTAATGTGAGTAGTCCAATGTTTGTCCGACTTTAGACGTCTCATAGTTCCCTATACCCGAAAGCGGGACACATTTAAAAGTATTGTCCCGATATAGGGTTCGAGTAACGTCCCGATTTAGGTCCCAGCTCGACATAGGGTGTCCAGAAATAACAGTCGTACACATGTTTTTTCAAACTTACTTATTTATTATAAAAAAGTATTTAAATAGGTTTACTTTTTCACAGATTAGTAAGATAGATTGTATATCAATGATTAGATTCAAAACCTTTTTTAAAAATTTCGTTTGTCGGTTCTGAAAACACCGTTTGTTTATGGTTATACTCCAAATGTGTCCCGCTTTCGGGTGTTTTACCTTACTGAATTTGGAGCAGATAATTAAATTGTAAAACTGGGTTCGCGAAGAGGTCGTGTTTTTTTATAATTAAAAGGTAAATGAATAAATATAAGTTTAATCGGTACTTGGTTCGGTTGATTTGATCTTATTCGGGTTCATTAACGAATCGTAAAAATATCGTTACTGTATCTTAAATAATTCAATCAAGAGCACATTGCAATTTATGTAAGTATGTAAAATTAACCTCAAAAATTGAATTTGTGGTACTTTGTGCGCTTATCACTTCCTGTCTAAATAAGGTCAGATAAAGCAAAAAATATTCAATCGAAACGAGAGATAAAAAGATGTTCCCATTACGAGGTCAAAAGACTTTCTAGAATATAACTTTTTACGCGATCGGCAAAATTATTCAAATAATGCCGCAGTGTAGGTATATAAAAAAATTAGGCGCGATAATATTCGTCAATTTGCATTTTCGCTTATCTATTTTCAATGTCCATAGAAAGTTGTTCAGCCTTGCGCATAATATATTTTTCACGCGAGCCTTCCAAATATCTTAGGTATCGCGCGAAAAACTATACAGCCGCACGCGAAAAGAAAATACTGTAAATACATTAAAATTTTTTGTAACCCTGAGACAGCGAGAAACGGAATAACATAAGTATTCCGGTTATTCACGGCTATATATACGACTCGTAAGCGAGATCTCGCGTGAAAAAATATATCGGACGGACGTAAAGAGAAAACATGACATATCGCAAGTACTCAACATTCTATCCCTATCAGCACCTCCGAATCTCGGATTGCCCCCGTCGGAGCCTCAACCTCGAACCACCGCGCACCTTAACCAGTACGCAAAGATCCTGTCGACGAGCACCTCGAGGAGTGAAAACATGGCGGCTTTGCTATAAGTACAGACACCGACGGCGACACTCTCGGCTCAACTGGCGCGCTACTTGGAAAAGCGGCGGACATAAACCACACACACACACAGAAGAGGGGGAGAGAGAAGAAGATGGATATCGGACAATTAACAAGAGCGACGATATCGCGTCCCTCTCTTTCCATTTTGCGCGCACGCCGAGGGAGCCGAGAACGCGCGGGCCGAGTTTCGCAGGAAAGTCAGTAGAGTGGCGGAGACACACACGCGGCGGAGTCAAGGCTAGTGCCCGCGTCTGTGCGTGTGCGCGCGCGCGTGAGCTTGTGTCCAACGACTGTGTGTGTTTGCACGCGAAACTCGGAGAGTCGCAAAGACAGAGAGAGAGAGAAGGGTTGATAACACAAAGGCTGTCCCAGGCTCCGCGAAATCATAATTACTGCCAGGGTGGAAAGAAGCAGAGCCACCCCGTGCGCGAGTAATCTTAGCGCGGGCGGCTTAATCCGCATAGGCTTTAAAGTACCCGCGCGTGGGCGTAAAAAGAGAGAGAAAGAGAGAGGGTGGAGACAGAGAGATGAATGAATAAAAAATAGGCACGTGTCTTCTTTTAAGCGACGAGTGTGTATGTGTGTGTGTATGTGTATCGACCAGTCGAAACCAGTTCGGTGATAACCGAAGGCTCGCATCGCGCGTCGCCTAAAATATAATACGCCGCTATACCGCAAGTCCCCCCCCTTCCACCCTCTACCTTGTATTCCACGCTTTCAGCAAACGCTTGCCAGCTCCGTCCTTCCGCACAGAAAGGCGGCCATGTACGCGTCGTCACATCCGCTGCTCATACAATACTTATTTCAACGAATAACCGTCATCATTGAAATCAAGAGCACGCGTATAATGTATCACTGCGCTCGGCGAAAAAACCGTCCCCCCCGCCCCGTCGCCCCTCTCAAGGGCGCCGCCAGAAGGCGCGGCTGCTCGCTCGCTTGCGAATGAACTTGTCCGAAGATGACTCCCCTCTCGCTCTCTCTCTCTCTCTCTCTCGCGGCAGGGAAATTCGCGCTCGCGATCGATTGTGCAGCGCACTCGCTTTCTCGCTCTCTCAAGTTCAATGTCGAATGAGTGCTTTTTTCCCCTGCGTTGCATAGAGGCGAGAGGGAGGGAGGGAAAAGGATTGCTGGTCAGTGCGATCGATGCAGAGGCGTGCACGCGTACACATGAACACGCGTGCGCCCAGCTTTCGTATACGGCTTTTTCAACGTTTTCGCGCGATTTTACTTTCTCGCTCGCTTTTGACTTTGCAAGCACGCGGTAGTCGCCTTGGAGGCGAATATATTAGTATAATTAAGCGAGTGCTCGAGCGAGTAATTATATACGCTTATTTACACGGGTTAAGTAAGTACCTATGTGTCCACAGACCGGGAGAGAGAGGGAGCGAGAGAGACAGAGAGAGGTCGAATGTGAATGAGTCCCCGCGGCGAGCTTATATCGACTTATACGAATGTTTTTTAGGACAACCGACGTTCACGCGTATGCGAGCGTATAACTATATATATATGTGTGTGTGTGTGTGTGTGTGTGTGTGTGTGTGTGTGTGTGTGTGTGTGTGTGTGTGTGTGTGTGTGTGTGTGTGTGTGTTTGCGTGTGTGTATACACACGCATGAATGAAACGCGAGCTAAGCTCGTTCGAAATATTTGATTGTTATGCCGATGAAGTGCTGCGTATAAGTATATTAAGCTCTCAAAGTGTAATGCAGCCTTGTACGGCCAACAGAAGTGTTGTTCAGCGAAAGGCTTGAGAACGGATGACAGATTCGAATTCCAAAAAGCAACAATCGCCGGCCGATAAGTTTATAATTTGAAATTCCGGCGTGAGTCATCGAGCGGGAATGCTTTATCTAATCCACGAACGCACGGCTCAACTATACTTATATGTACAATTATACCGAAACACACATGATATAGAATTAATGAAATTTCGTGGTATCAAGGATTCGCGATTAGTCGAGTATTCGGTGGTGTTTTCGTCAAAATTCTTAATCGTTTTTTCCGATTATATTTAATTGGTATCATATATATAAATGAATGGTTGATTTCACCACAATGCGATAAATAATAAGGTAGGCGTAAAAACCAACAACGAACTCTCATCTAATATCGATCGAACAGCCGATGACTATAGACTCTGGCGGCTCGACTCTCATTAATCAGTTCAGCGCACCGTTAATTAACGCAGTACACACGCGCACACACATGCACAGATAAGTGTGGGTGCGAAAAAATCGAAATTGAGTGCGTGCCCAATAACTGGGGGCCCCCGAGCGAGCCGTTGAAATGGCTGATGTGGAAAGCGCTAAACGCCAATAAATCAGCGAACGAGACGGACGTAAATCTAGTCGATTGCTCATGCACGGAGAGAAATTTTGTAGTGAAAATTACAAATATTCGAGACAAAATTACCAGTTTCTATGGTAATGGATGGATAGACTGACAATTTCAAACTTTTTACCAAAGTGCCTTGGTAAAATTTTTTTTTAGTTAATTTAAATTTAAAAAATTAACTTTTTTTATCCATATTGATGGATATATAGTATTTTAATATAGAAATAGAAACAGAAACAAGGATGAAAAAACATTAAACTGAAAAAAAATTTTTACGGAAGCGGGATTCGATCCGACGATCTTTGGGTTGAGAGTCCGACGTTCTACCGACTGCGCCACGGAAGCTGTTACCAACAGTCATTTGAATCGCCGTTATTACTTACTGAAAATATGTGTATTGTTTTCATTTTAACGTCACGCACGCCTCTAGTATCAATCTTCTGAAACACAATAATGCGCAGTGCGCATGCGCGAGTACACAAATACCAGGTTATTTGGTAAAATTTATCAGTTTTCTTAGTAAAAATTCTTAGGTTACCTTGTAAAAATGACTAGATCTCAATTTTTACCAGTGTGTCTGGTAATTTTTATTCAGATAATTTGGTATTTTTTTTAAGTGGTTATGATAGTTTTTCCTGGGAAACTTATAAATTGTATTAGAAACCTGGGAATAACACGACTTTTGACAGTCTGTCCATGCGCTACCAAGGCACCTTGGTAATTTTTACTCTAAAATTTCTCTCCGTGTGCACCTATCTTTCCGTTGGAAGTATTCTCTTCTTTATCATGCAAATTTCCCCTTCCTCTCTCTCCCTCTTAGCTCCATTCTCGTTATTATTTCGTGCGTTAATTGTAGCGATGGTAGAGACGTCGCTATATTGAAGTAAGCAAAAGATTGCGAATATTTTACTAACAATAGGGAGCGAAGGGGATTCCTTTTGTTTGCGAGTTGCGATAAAGTTGTTTATATATATATATAGAGAGAGAGAGAAAATAAAAATCGAAAGATAAGCGCGAGATGTAAATTAAAATTTGCGTTCTCGTTGCGTATCTACAAAAGCCGTCGGTCGATTAGAAACCTGTTTTATAGATCGTAGGTTCGGACGAATTTTGGGCTGACCCGGCGCGTCGATTCGCCGCTGCAATTTCTGAGCGTGCCCGCTTATTCGGCGGAAAGGCAAGGGAAGTTTTTTTTTTGACTGCACAAAAACGGTTAGTAAGTTCGAAGAGTTTATTTTCTTCTGCATGATAACGAAGAATAAAAAAAGGAAATGCGAATGTCGAATACACTCGGCGAATTTTGTATTCATGTATTACAATATGCAGTGCGCGCGCAATGCTATCGCGCAAGAATACAAGAAATTGTTAACTAGTTGAAAAAGGCGAAGGCCGTGAGTTCGGGAAAAAACGTTTCAAGTTCGAATAATAATTCCGAGCCGTTGCGGCGCTGAATAGAATCGAGCGAGTCAGAGGTCATCGTCGAAGCGGCAATCATCGAGCTGCTACGACTGCTTTATCGCCGAAGCGAAAATAATTCAATAATAAAATTAAACAGCATCGTCTCGCTGTCCCGATAAAAATATATTTGCGTATCGGATTTAATTACGCCGGCGGTATAACAATAACATACGCAGGCGCCCGCGCGCTCGCGCTATAATTAAACAATCAAACGGCGAGAGTCCATAATAGCCCTGCAAAATCAACTCAGCTCGTCAAAGCAAACAAAAAGCGTTTCGTGCGAATGCGAATAACAGAGGATGAAGTTATATAAATATATACATGCACATACACAGCTCGAATCGACAAAAATACGCTTTATTAATTGAGCGACAAAGTTTATACACTCGATAATATATTGGCAAACCGATAATGAATTGGCGCGGATTCAATCTACGTATACGCGCAATCAATTTAAAAGCGACGATGACGCATACGCACATGCACACAACAGTTTTCATGCATCCCATATACGCGGAGGGGTCGAGGGGAGCTACGTTATACGCGGGAGCAACCCCTTGCGCGAAAAAAGGGCCATTACCCGCACCATTCGCGCCGACGTCGTCGTCGTCGTGCTGTACACCGTATGGGGATGTATTATGCGTAACATAATGGCCGGACGTCGCACAATGGAGGCGTGCCCCCGCGCTATACGGGGGAAGCGCGAGCGATTTTAATAAGCGCCAGTATATAGCGTGTGTGTGTGTGTGTGTATATATACACACACACACACACACACACACACACACACACGGTGAAGAGGAGAGCTCTATCCGCTTCGTGAAACAATTATCCGTACATATATATATATGTGTTCATATAGACATTCGCCGTACTAATATTACTGATCCAGGAGCTTCGTGTATTATTCAATGCACTATTGAATATAATTTATAGGTATATAGAGGTGGCGAATGGGTCTGAAGTTTGCACCGTTGGAATGCAACGAAATAATTTTTTACGATTGATTAAAGTTATTAATCAATGGAAATTTTATCTAAACATTTGTTATAAAGTTATTTTATACTATAAAACACTAAATCTACACGCAAAATTAATATAATTTAGTATAAACGTGAAGTAAAATGAATTATTTTATTTCGTTGCAGTCCAAACTTCACACCCATGGTGGCGAGCTCTTTTATTAATTAAATTTTGGTGCACAAGCGGCAAATTGCAGGTTGGCGAAGACGAATCCTGTATATACAAGTCGAGGCTCGCAAAAACGCCGGGGAAATAGTGGACGAGCATTATTCGGCCTTGGAGAAGAGAGAGAGAGAGAGAGAGAGAGAGAGAGAGAGAGAGAGAGAGAGAGAGAGAGAGAGAGAGAGAGAGAGAGAGAGAGAGAGAGAGAGAGAGAGAGAGAGAGAGAGAGAGAGAAGAGAGAGAGAGAGAGAGAGAGAGAGAGAGAGAGAAAGAGAGAGAGAGAGAGAGAGTACGTGTATATAGACACGAGGTAACGGGATGCCGCTGGTCGATATGATATTGGCGAATGGCACGCCTGGAATTCGTGGCGAGAGAAGGCGGCATCGAAGGCTATAGGCGATCACTCGATCGATCGCGCATCGATAATATAGAAGAAAAAAGTATGAAAGAAGAGCGTCGGGGGGGGGGCAGTGAAAGAGAACCCAAGCGCCATCTAGAGCTACTCGCGAATTGACCGTGAGTCCCAAGGTCGTCCGGTGTGCGTCGCCGGCAGCGCGGGGGCACTGGCCCCACAGCGACTAGCCGCTCCTCTGCTTCTCTCCCTTCTCCTTCTCCTCTTTCTCTCTCTTTCTCTATATACACACGCGCAAGCTCTCTACGCTCTTGTATAGGGGAAAAAGGGGACGCAGAGAGAGCGAAACACGTCCTGCGGGACGAAGCCGAGACGAGAGAAATGCAAAATGCTATGTAAGGGAGAGAGTGACAGAGCGAGAGAGAAAGCGAGATGTAATGATACAGGGAGAAGTTTTCGAGTGGTAAGTACATAGGGTGTACGAGAGCTCATCGATTTGTTTTCTGAACTCACCGACCACGACAACAGAAACGACCGTTACATTGCCTGTATACATATATATACACCGCTGGAAAAATGTCGGGAAGGAAGGAGGAAAGAGAAAGTTTTAGGGATTAACGCATTAACGCAGCGTTAAGTTCTCTCGCCTCGTCATTCACGAATTAGTAGCACGGGAGGCAACAGCAGCGGGAGGCGGAGGAACTATAGCTATATAGGCTCGGAAGTGCGAAAGTAATTGCAGTCGGTCGAACGTCGTTAGCGGCAGTTTAGAACAATGGCGCGAGAGAGGGAGAGGGGGGAGGTATATACAGCGAGGGCACCCCGTCGTCGTAAAAAGCTTTCACGGAAATATGCTTTAGCCGCGAACGCAGGCGCGCAGGTCGGAAAGTTTTGCTTAGGTATAGGGGAGAGGAGGGTATGTGTGACACCGTAACTTTAGGGCAGATTTACATTAATATCTTAAGTATATCAAGAAGTTCAAAAGAAGAAATAATTAGATAAACATATTTAGAAATAGAATTGATAGTTAAAAAACACTGTTTTTTAATATATTCTGAATGATACATCGAAAAGTAAAACTCGTTAAAATGCTCTACGTCCCCCACTATGGGGCATGCGTAGCAGGCGGGTGGGGCATGCGTGGCGCACTCAACATGACTATGTCAGAAAGTGACGGATTTATTTTTTACAAAAAAGTTAAAATTGATAAGCTTTTTTTTAAAAACGCAATAAAACGTAAATAGAAAATAGAAAAAAATTTGTTTTATTGTTATAATTTATTTTTTATCAGGTACATACATGATATATTCAAATAATACAGTTTTTTTTAATTTCTCTATGTAACTAGTTAAATTAACTTAAACGAAATTTGTTTTTCTCTCTATAACAAAAAATAAATAATACTTTTTTTTACTGATCAGTCTGTACACGGAGAGAAATCATGTAGCAAAATTTACAAATTTCTATAGGAAAAATTACAATTTTTCATAGTAAAACGGAGACAGACAAATTTCCTATTAATGTTTCCAATTTAATATGGTAAATTTTATAACAACTCGTATAGGAAATATTTTTCGAGTTAAAAATTTTAAAAATTTAATTTTCATTTCTGTTATCGTGGTTATTCGTGATATTCTATATATATTTCAAGGTTGCACACACATATATTATTAATACAAGAAATACAAGAAATAAATTAAAGTAAAGAATAAAGAAAATTAAAAATTTTTTTTCGACGGAGACGGCCGGATTCGATCCCTCGACCCTTGGCACGGCAGTCGGACGCTCTAACCACTTACCCATAACAACATTAGACTACAAATTTTTGGAACTTGTACATTAGCTATCGCTAGATGTATGGCAGATTTGAGTTAGACGCGTTGTTGAATTTCAATTAATATATGGCATTATAATTAACGTAAAGGAAAATTAGCAACTGATAATGTATTTATAAAAGTAAAAATAAATAGGAATTTATTATATCCGACCAGTTTTGTGTTGCAAAATATATTGTGTGAGATCTAGATAACCTGAAAATTAGGGACGTCGGTAAGACAGAGCAGCAGACTGCGCGTGTTCGCCGCACGCATGCGCATTTCACACATCATAATTTTTACCATAAATCATTGTAAAACTTAGAATTAAATATCAAAATTTTTGTAACTCCTGCATTCGAATATCAAGTCTTCGCAGTTTTTGCCATAAAATATAGTAATGTTTCATATTTTTTATAAAAAAAAGAAGATACTTTTAATAGTATATTACAATATGTATATTTTTTGCTATATAAATGTAGTAGAAAGTTATCTCGACACTTGTAATACTTAAAATGAAAGTTGTAAAAGGAATACATTACAATGGTAGAAAATCCTATAATAGTAGTAAAAAGCGTCAGAATCAGAGTATATCTTCGCTTTGATAAGATTAATGGTAATTTTCCAAATCAAATTTTTCTCCGTGTAGTTACACAGATCACAATATTTTCGCCTTACATTATATGTAATAACTTTGAAACTCATAAAATTATTCAACATTTTCATAATAAATTATAAAATAATATTTAACTTATATTTAATAAATAACATTATTATTTTCTAATACTACGTTCAAAGGTGATTGAATACACTGAAGTGGTATAAAATTAGAAGCAGACGAGTGCATATTTTCTCTATAAGGATAAATACATTGAGCTGTGGCATCGCCTAATTGTCATATTATATTATAATTTTGTCTTCTTTTTGTACACCCGTATCATCACTTTATTGAACCCTTGTTATAAATTACTTAAGAGCTAATAAACTTATCTCTTAACAATTAAGCTACATTACTCACGTGACTAAGTAAAAGGTTAGAATTTCATCAGTTGTTTGCTTCGTAAACCAGCCGCTAGTGGGAACGTGTGCCACGCGTGCCCCACTCCTGTGCCACGCATGCCCCACATCAGTACTTTATTAAATGTTAATAAATACTTTTGAAAATAATATTTCGAGTAAAAATCCAAACGGAAGTTGAAAGTTCGTGTTGAGAACTATCGAATACGTTCATTTTGAATAAAAAATTATACATTTTTTTATCCCTGCCAAGCGAATATAAAATGAAAAAAGGTGGCTTTCGAAGTAAGAATTTGAGATATTTATCATTTTTTTCATAATAATTTTTTTTATATTATTTTTACAGAAAAAAGAAATAGAAATATTCTTTATTTACACATAAAAAAATTTGCATTTAAATATTTATTTATATTATAAATATTCGAGTGCCAAACCAACCCGTCGTGCTACGCATGCCCCGCTCTCCCCTATAGACGAGAACTGCGATGAAACTTTTGTGCTTGTCAAACAACAGCCATCGTGTGTGTATTATAGGGCGCACAGAGCGCGTTGCGCATTTTTTACTCTGCGCCGCGGGATATTAATTTTTACCACCCCTGAATCGTTAACTTTCTAATTTTGAGGATAGTAAATTATCTTGAACCTTTTTAGCTCGGATTGCACGCGGGACGAGCGGAGAGGGCTTTATATCCGCTTAGTAAAAGACTCGCTCTGTATAGAGCGAAAAATAGAGATTTTCCACTTCAATAAATTCGAAATTCCCCATCCAAATTGATCCTCTGATTTTCTCCCGCGCTGGGCTAAAGTGATTCGAGCCGCTGCCAAAAGCGAAACTAAGGCCTCGCCAATTACGCCGTTGCTGCTGCAAAACCAATAAAACGATAACCCATAGCCGCGAGCGGCTGTCGATTTAAAACAAATCCTCCGCGAGCTAAAATCGACGCGGTTCTAAATAATAATTTCCTCGCCCCCTGCAGCCGCTTTTCCGCACGCGCCAGCCCTCAATTTCCCCGTACAACGTGAGAGAGCTTTTTTGGATGCACGAGACGACTGCTGCTGCTGCAGGAAACGATTATCGCTTTATCGATCGGACCGTTCGAGAACACTTTGTGCGGCTGCTACACGCACACATACTCATACGCATACATATATATCTCTCTCGTGGCGTGGTGCGCTCATATTCGCGGAATGCAATATGGAGAGGGGCAATGAAATTTTTTCGTTAAACGGCCCCACTCTGATATCTCTCTCTCTCTCTCTCTCTCTCTCTCTCTCTCTCTCTCCAGCTCTTATTCGGCTAAAAAAGCCATAGATATAGTATACGTACAAAACTATTTCACCGCGACTGCAGAGCTGCCGGTTGGAAAAAATGAAAGAGAGAGAGAAAGAGAGAGGGAGAGAGAACAGCAAACGTGCCGTCACGGTCGGGAATTCGCTCTGGCGCGTCGCTAGCAGCCGTTTTCTCTCTCTCTCTCTCTCTCTCTCTCTCTCTCTCTCTCTCTCTCTCTCTCTCTTTCATTCGCGATGTATTTTATAACCGTTATTAAATTATATAAATATCGGGAATTCACGCGACGATGAAGTTGTGCCGCCCGCTGGGCATTTATGCGTTTTGATTCTAAACTCTCGCAATAAAAAGCAATGAAAATCAAAGTTGTTATGGATAGTATAGATAATCGCGTCCTTCCAAAATCAATGCGCTCTCTAGTTTTTATAAAACTCTCTGTCAGATGTATTACAGATTCTCGTCGCGTCGAAAAATAAGGTCTCGCAGCTATTTAAGTTTAATATTATATAGGAATACTTTTTCTCCGACGCTGCTATACCTCTTCGTTTTTCCACCGCTCGCAACACACAGATTCCTAAGACGATCGTTGGGGATATAGAAGATGAAAAAGAAAAAAAAATCTAAACGATAGACAAGTTTTCGTGACTATACCTATACACATGCTGCAGCTCGATCGAAGATGCTTCGAAGGAGAGAGAGAGAGAGAGAGAGAGAGAGAACGCGTATAATACGACGGTTCTAGCGCGTCCCTCGCACGCGCAGGGGGCGAGAAACTTGGTGGAGTGAGAGAGGGAGAGGCGGTGAAGTATAGAGAGCAGCAGAGCGCTGCCGCCGCGTGGACGTAGCCCTGTGTACCCTTGAAGCGAAGGTTGCGCCGCAGAGGCACTCGCTTACGAGGACGGCCGACCTTCCTTCCCTCCTTTGTGCTCGACTTATTTCATTCTACTATACTGGCGCTCTCTCTCTCTCTGTCTCTCTCTCTCTCTCTCTCTCTCTCTCTCTCTCTCTCTCTCTCTCTCTCTCTCTCTTTTTCTCACTCTACACGGTTTATATACATACAGTAGTGCCTAGTGCCACGGACAAGCGAGCATCGATCAATGGTAGAGGGGGGGGGGGGGGGAAAATTTCATTCGATATTCAGCGAGTCACGCATCGGGACTATATAACTTTAATTGCACGATGAAGAGAAGGATGAGGAGACAGAGAGAAAGAGACGAGAGAGAGAAAGTTCACGCAGGAACGATGAAAAGGGAGGAGAAAGGGCATAAGAATGAGAAAGTCGGAAAAAGTCGGGGGAATAAGTCTCGGTATAGAACGTCGAAGTTTAAATGTCTCCGGCAACTTATCGACCGGCTCGCGGTTGACTTCTTCTCGCTTCGTCTTCTTTTTCTTCGGCGTGGACGTGTATGCGGCTGTGTGCGCGTGTGTGTTAAGAAGGTTGTTAAGTCTCATGTAATCTGCGGCTATTAGCGCGTTAATGGCTTCGGCGCGTGTACCCGTCGACGACGCGACGTCATTGTTAAAGCGTTGATACAACATTTGTGTATTAATAGATTTCACATAATTTTCTGACAGCGCAGGATTCACGTACTGGAAAATGAGAGGATGGAGGGGTACATTGGTAATACGTTCCGCCCGGTACGTAGCTGACTGACTTTTACACCACACGGCTGAAAAACTAAATCGAGGTAATGTGTTTAACGCGCGAATCTTGATAAATATAGGAGTTTGATACACACAGAGAGAATAGTTTAATCAAAATTATTAATAGTTTTGTAAAAATTACCATACTGTCACGTAAAGCTACCAGACTGTATAAAAAGCCAAAAGATTACCATACTTTATAAGAAATTTTGCTAGAAGCACAGGAACATTTACTATACTGTATTGTAAAATTGGCTGTAAATTATGGTAATTTATTGGGTCTTTACAGTCTGTGATGGCTTTATGTAAAAGTATGGTAATTTTTACAAAACTATTAATAATTTTTACTAAACTTTTTTCTCAGTGTAAGCACTCGACCTATAAGCTAAAGGAGAAACCATTGGAAAAGGTATAAGGTATAATTGGTCATCACGACGGTTCACGAGACCGCAACTCACACGCGTAATCACTTAGCATATTACACACACTTTCTCACACGCTTCAAAGTTTATGTATCAAATATTTAGTCCGGCTAGTTCTTATACGTATCCGCCCCCCCCTTTTTCTCCTTCGTTTATCCCGCCCCTTGATAAAAAAACTTTTTCCCACCTATATATTCTTAGATAACGCCAAAAAAAAAAAATAAATAAATAAATAAAAAAATAATTAAAAAAAAGAAATCAATGGATAGTCCTACTTCCGCCCGCCAGCCATAAGCTCACTGTCAGCGCGCAGGTGTTTAATTCGCTTAGGCAGGCATGCATGCTCGCGCAGCCGCCGAGGAAAACGTGCGCCGCAGCGACAATGAGGCGGGAAGGAGGAGGAGGAGGAGAAGAAGGAAGCCAGCTGCTGCTACTATATAGACGCCGCCACGTATAAATGAAGAAGAAGATGCGAGAACCTTGATACATAAGGTAAAAGGCAATCTATGAAATACATTATTCTCAGAGAATCAAAGCTTGTTGCAGGTAATATATTCTTAATGGAGGAGGGTCATACCCTCGGGGCAGGAATTTACAATAGTCGACGTCATCACGTGTACTTGAAGCTACGCGCGCGCGCGCGCGCGCGTGTGTGTGTGTGTGTGTATATATATGTGTGTGTATGTGTGTGTGTGTGTGTGTGTGCGTGCGTGTGTGTGCGTGTGTGTGTGTGTGTGTGTGTGTGTGTGTGTGTGTGTGTGTGTGTGTGTGTGTGTGTGTGTGTGTGTGTGTGTGTGTGTGTGTGTGTGTGTGTGTGTGTGTGTGTACACACGTATAAAGCTGTTACCATTTGATCGGAGGTGCAGTCTAGCGCAAACACGCGCGGCAATTAGCGGCGAGCCTCTGGAATGAAGATTGACGGAAAACGAGACCGGAGAAGGCCGCGCTGCGCGTATGTACATACATGTGTATGTGTGTAAAGCCGTTACGTGCCGTATAGTCGCACGGCTCTCCGGGAAATAATATAAAAGGCCATAGTTTTGACGAGGCTGGTCTAGTTGACGAGTACCGCGCGGCGCACGTGGTTGCCGCACAGGTATACATGCCGTTAAATAGGTAGCTATAGCCTACCTATATTACTACTACTGCTACTACGACAGCTGGCCACCTGCGCCGCACTCGTAAATCTTGCCGGCCAATGCCTTGAGGCTGAAGGTGTGCGGCACGCGTGTCACGCGGCGTGTGTGTATAATATACTGAAAAATTAAGATGTCGCGAGTGATATTCCAAATTAATACAACGCGCGGCTACGCGCATGTATGCGCGCGTGTGCGTGTGTGCGTATGTATACGTGTGCGTATGCATACGTGTGTGTGTGGATTGACATCCACGGCAATTGTATTTCACGCCACGGAGCGTATATCGACGCCCGGTACGAAGAAAAGTCAACTTCTAAACTCGTGCGAAGAAAAATAAGTTTTGCGCGAAAAAAGTCAAAGTATGGGCACATTTTTGGCTTTTTTTTCGCGTGAAACTGGCTCTTCTTCGCTTGTAACTTCAAAGTCGGCCTTTCTTTGTACCGGGCGACGATATGTACACTGAGAAAAATGTTGTAGTAAATTTTATTATAACTGTAATAAAAATTACTATAAAGTATAGGAAGGGTGAGACAAATACACTTTATGCTGCATTTTTATTATAATTGTATGAATAATTACGAAATTTCTTGTAATTTTTATGACAGTTGCTGATTAGAAAGTATTACGAAATAAAAGAAAAATTGCTATACACATACACTGAAAAAAATTTTAGGCTGTAGAAACCATAGTTTCGATTTGCTGTACTAACACTATTTATAGTGTTCATTTAGGCATGGTGTGGTTTGTGCACATAAGAATTATGCACATATTTATTGTGCACACTTTAGCATTGGAGTATACACATAGATATAGATATACACCAATGCTAAAGTGTGCACAATAAATATGTGCATAATTCTTATGTGCACAAACCACACCATGCCTTCATTTACCCTTACAGACGGCTAAAGTAGCTATTCATTTGTATAATGTAACGACACTATTGGTCAGGTGCGGGAAATGTACTTGTACAGCTCTGACAGCCGTACAATTTAGTTTTGCCGCCGATATTTGTTTGTTGACAACGCTA